>JBBGZY010000438.1:5092500-5522500 GCA_037952925.1 Lithobates clamitans
AGGTTTTGGAGTCAGGTCAAAATGCTGCTAAAAAACATGAATCACTCAGTATCTAAGCAACAAAATTGCTGGAATTGCTATGACATAGTCTTCCACTTACTGCAATGCTTTCTTTGCTAGCAACAAAAAATGCCTGTGTGGAAACCACAAGATCCCTCCTTTCAGTTAAGAACCAATTAAATCATGCACTACCATGTGAAAATTATGTTTTCAATTCACAAAGATCTTATACCATAGGTTAGGTTGTTTACAGCATTCACTATATTCACTATTCTTTTTTTTTTACAGAATAGTGTATGTAAAATGTAATTAGTAATCAAGTTTTCAGTCCCAGAACTATGCTTAGCTTCTAAGTGATGTCATTTGTTTGAGCCCTTTATACAGAATGGCTATAAAAAACCTTTACAGCTTAGTGAACTGATGTCACAGTCCTTAAAGGCTAAGTTCACCTTTTCAGAAAATGGCCTACGCAGTCAAGAGGACCCGGTAGGTATTAAAAATCTGTGCAGCTTTGTAAAGTGTTCTTTCATATTTTTGTCATACCTGTAATCCATGTGGAAGCCTGACCAAAAAAAATTCCCAGTTAGTAATCCTCCTGTAATGCTGGGAATAAGCATCCAACAGTTTTCACATCTTAGCAATAATGCAGAATATAGGGATTGCTCACAGGGAGTTTTTCTGAGCTTCTGGGGATAGGCTAAAATGACCTACAGGTATGACAATATAATAATGAACTATGAAACATGCACTTTTTTTATACACATTGGGGCCCTTGACTGCATAGGCAATTTAATGAAATACAGTACTAGGAACAGGGCGCTCTGGAAAACAGGACTGAGCAGAGTTATTAGTCTACAGAGGTGGTGGTATGGGCCTGGCAAGCAATTAGCTGGGATGGCACTTGAGCAGCACTTCAAGAGGGAAGCAGATCTCTGGCAAAATAAGAAAAAACAGAGGGTGCTTCTAAGTGCAGTAGCGCAAAGCTATTTTATTGCCCAAGAATAAAAACACACTTACTAGAAGTTAAAAAGGGCAAGGCTCATATATTCGTGGTGGCAGTGTAGAGTCCAACAATAGGCAGTCCACCACGGATATGATGAGCCTTTCCCCTTTTAACTTCTAGTAAGTGTGATTTTATTCTTGGGCAATAAAATAGCTTTGTGTTACTGCACTTAGAAGCGCCTTCTGTTTGTTCTTATTTTATGGAAATGGTGAACTTTGGCTTTAAAGAAAACCTTTTTTGACTACAAGATCATGCTGACCATACATAGGGTTGGCCATATATAGGCATAGAAGGCACCATCATGTGTCACAGGATATCTTCAATTTACGAGCTCAACACCAAAACTTGCTACTAGAACCACCAAGGTTTATAAAAGTACCATCTTTTGTACGGTCAGTGTTTGTAAACCCCCCGAGTGACATTGTTGGTTTTGACAACTAAATGTTTAGGCACCAAATGCTGCATTATAGGAATGAGTAGGATATATACCTAGTCTCCCCATACCTAGCATTTTTGTCAGTGCTCTGGAGGGGAAAAGTGGTTATGCTAAGGGTATGCAGTGGCACCTTCTATAGAAACCCAGGATTAATTGTAGGTCTCTACTTTTAGGCTTGGTTCACATCGAGTGCGGACACACAGCAGGGGTCCGGTGTGTCCCTGTTCTCCGTTTCAGGGAAAATTCAGGCCAGAATTTTTGCCTGAAATCGGACCTGAAACGGAGCCAAAGATGCACAGGACCCCTGTGTAATCTGCTCCGCAGCCGTCCCGGAGATGTGTGAACCGGCTCCATTAAGAGCTGGTCACTGTCTCCTGCCATGTGAATTGGATGCAGGGAATGTATAAACCTAAAAGAAAATTCAATTTACCCAAAGCATTATAGTTCTTTAAAACAGACAGGTAATTTAAGCCAGTGCAGTAGTACATTAACAATCACCATGTATATGTGGAACACTAGTGCAACACAGCTGGTCTGTGAAAGTTGGTCGGAGAAAGCAACAGTATTTCTGTGAAGTATTGTCTGTAAAGAATAATGGCTTTTTACTGTTAGATGAAAGGAAGTTTCATCAAATACACATTTCAAAGTGTATTTCAGATTTCCTTCCACTCAGATTCTCTTTTCTTAAATCAGAAATAAAGTTTATTGATTTCTACCAATGAATACAACAAGTACAACCAACATATAAGTGTCAGTAATGTGGATCCACAACCTCCGCCACCCATACATAATACAGGAAAACAAAAGACCACTACATACTCTTAGAGCATAATCACATTGAAGATGCAGAGTTACATAATGTGCACATATTAAGAAAAGGATGCAACCATAGTAAATCAACATTAGATCAATTCAACCCAGAATTCTATCCATTACTAGATCGACCATTGCAAGACCTGGCACTGTCAGCCAATCCCCCTAGAGCCTATCAAATTTGCCTGGACAACCCTGATGCTGGAAAATGACTTTTTCAAGCCTTAGACCCCATACACACTATTAGATTTTCTGCAGATTTTTGTCTTCAGATTTACCAAAACCATGTAGTGCGAAGGTCTGTCTGATTGCATACAAATTGAAACTCTTAAGGTTTGACCTCATATTATATGGTTTTGGTAAATCTGAAAACAAAAATCTGCAGAAAATCTAATAGTGTGTATGGGGTCTAAGAGTATCACCCATGCTAAGTACCCATTCTCCATGAGTGAGAACCCTATCAGATTTCCATCTTTGTAAAATGAGTCTGCGGGCCTGAAATAGGGCTCTATTAACAGCAGTTTTCTGAGCCTCAGTCAGTGAAAGGTCATCCAGGATGCCTAGAATACATCTAGAGGACTCAACCGGCACAGTGACGTGAAAGACCATAATAATGGTGCTGATCACCCCAGTCCAATAATGATGTAGTTTAGGACATCGCCTTAATAGATAAATAAGATAAGCTGGCATGGTGGCGCATTTAATACAAAGGGGAGACTGCAGGATCCCCATATGATGTAGTTTCACAGGTGTATAATGGGCCCGAAGAACAATATATCGATATAGTTGGGAGAGCCTTTGGGCAGTATTAAACAAGCTTTGTAGGACTGATTCAAGAGCATTATCCCAAAGTTCCTCTTCCACAGGGCCTATATCCTGTTCCCATTTCTCTTAGCATTGCAAGGATAGTCATCTAAATATAACGGGAGTAACATTGTATAACATCTGGAAATGAACACTTTGGTATCTTGGACGAGCACACATATCTAAAAACAGGTGTGGAAGAGAGAGATCAATCTGTGAATTTGCCCTGTGTGTGGACAGCATGATGGACTTGGAAATAATAGAACTGTGATGTGCGGGGAAGGTGGAACGATGTCTGCAGGTCCTCAAAGGAGCGGAGGGAGCCATTTTGGAAAACCTGTTTGAGATGGGTAATGCCCCAGCATTTCCATCCACTCAGATTTTCACTTAAGACACCACCATCATGTCAGCTAGACCTAGAATCACAAAACTTTTCTGTTCTGAACATTTCCTGTAATGTATTCATGAAAAATTAAAGAAAAATGAATGTGATCTCCCTGAAATTTGCTGAAAGATTTTTTTCACATCATCGGTGATAGTAAACTTTTCATATATTCAAGAAACACACAAAAGCATTAATTCACAAAGCTAACACACTAGGATAAGAATTTTTATTTAAAAAAGGTTAGTTGTTTTTAGGCGAATCCAATGAAATTTGAAAATTATAGTAACATGGCTAAATAAAATATCCTTAACTTGTGCTAAAGCTTTGTGAATTGAGCCTTATGCACAGAGGTACTCAAAGAAAAAGGCAAACCAAAGCAACTGACAGAAATATTCTACAAAACAAAAGTTCAATATTGTATTTTCTCCAGTTTTATAAAAAAAATACATGACTGCTAAGAAGCATAGGCTCATTTATGACCAACTAATAAACCAATACCTTGCAACCCCCCCCCCCCCCCCCCCCGATTGAAGCTGATTAAGTTGGAAATAGGCAAGGCCACAGCTTTATTGAACTTTTCAAAAGTACAGCTTTTCAAAAGTACAACTTTCTAAATGTACCAAACAATGCCAGTTACAGTTCATGAGCACCCATAAAATATAAACTCACATAGTCTAAGATGCCTGTCCTTACCATCAGTGCCAGACAATTATTAGACTGACCCCAGAATTTAACTTGATGGCATAGCCCATAAAGCACCATCAATTGCTGGCAAGGTCAAAACTGCCACACGCAAGTCAGTGGTACACTGACGAGCGCCCCACCGCAGCCAGCACCTGCTCGACACCAGATTGTAGGCCGAGAATAACATATTTAGGCCAATCATTTGAATGAACCCCATCAGGTCCTAATAAATACTGTTATCTCCCTCAAGACCCCAGTGGCAGACAACAATGTCACCAATCCTGTGGGCAAATTTGAAAACCTAGGCATTCACTTTTGCGACGAAACATCTCCAAATGAGAACTAGAAACAAGAACAAATTATGTGACGGGCCAAAACCAGAAAAGGGGAACAATGTTGGACCAAACAATAGATTGGTAAAACTGGCACAACTTGGAGCAATAACATGCTTAATAGAGATGGAATCTACAGGCCGTTAACGCCCTACATTGTTACCCCATACATGAATGATAAAAATGAAGGGGCCTAAAACAAATTGTCTCAGGTAATATCGGCAGCCAGTGTAGGCCATGAAAACTGCAACAAGGAATTCTGCCAACTGCAAAGGAAAATTCTCCCCACAGTGTAAAAATTCAGCATGGCAAGAGGCCCAATAAGCGAAGGAGTCAACGATGATCCAAAGTAATGCTGGGGTAAGACATAAATTCAGAATAAAAGGTGAGGACAAACATATAGCAGAAATAAAATGATTCCCATCTACCTAAAAGCCATCTCTGTCATCCGAAAAAACCCACCCCATGGACAGCAATCGCTGCGCCAATGGGAAAAGGGTACGTGGGAAAAATCATTAGTGGGCAAGACCAGTTGGGAAAAGGAAAAGAAGAGAAGCAGTTAACCACTTGACCATATTAGAAAAGGGCTCTAACAGCATCATGTTACACAGCAAATAGAGTTGGGCCAATGAGTCCGGCCAAGGTCCACCAGACCAGTCATCCTGGAATAAAATGCCAAAGCTACAGGAGCTGAATGCAGCCCTGTGTGTTCGACAATTCCTCCATTCATCAAAGAGTGACCATTAGAGGAGTGCAAGAAGGACAACTGTGCTTCCAAGTCATCACGCATAGGAGCTGATAATTTGTACGTAATGATGTGTATCTGATATACATTTCATAGACACCCACAGAAGGCACTGCCCATCAGAAGTACGTGGAATGTGAAAACAAGATGGCCCAAAAAGGTTGAAGCTGCTACAGCCATAGCTTCCTAGATTCCTCTGGGAATTTAAACAAGGAAATAAGCTAATCAACCCCAGGAAGTCGGCAGACCATCTCCACAATGTCAATCCCAATGCCCAAAAGGACAGAAGATGGCCAGGACCGTCCATGTTGTTGGGATGGAACAGTCGCAGTGTACAGGAAGGAAGTGAAAGGCAGATTCTATGTCGGCCTTCACCAGAAGGGTAGAAGCACCAGAGAACTTAGCAAAGAAAGTACTGTATCAAAGGTGGATTATTGATCCCAGGAATTCTCCTGATCAATACCATCATTAACTAACAAGCCTGCAGGGAAAGAAAAGTGTTGTATAAGTTGATATATATACCAGGTTCCAAGTTCAACCCTCCTAAGACGGAGGATGCCAGTGAAAGTCTCAAGGATGCTGCACAGGCTGTATGAGTAGGGAGGCTTAGGTCTTACAGTCAGGATGTAATCGGGGGTTTTTGATCCCTTTCATCCACCCCTAATGCTCCGTCAGGTTTCCTCTCTTGGTGTGTTAACCAAAAAAGAACAAAAAAATAAAAAAAAAATAATTAGATCCAAGCCTCCCTACTCATCTAGCCAGTGCAACATCCTTGAGACTTTCACTGGCATTCTCCGTCTTAGGATGGTTGAACTTGGAACTTGGTTTGGCAGGTGGTATATTCCTCATTCAGAAAGTCGACTGCTGGGTGGGCACCACCGCCAAGGGAAAAGTCGTGCGCACACAGTGGCTCTCATTAAACAGTCAGCAGTTGCCTATTTGTATACCACTGATGTTCTGTGCATGTGACTGAAAATAAGTTGGCCTGTGCTGGCACATGAGTAATAACCATATGCAGAGTAAAAGTCAGCGCTGGAGTGAATAAAGTTGGCAGCTACCAATGCAGGTCAATATAGACTAACATTTCAGCAGTCAAAACTTAGTTATTTCCAGGCAGCCATTTAGGCAAACCTGGGTATCAAAATTAAACAGCACAGCCCCCCATATATTATGTAGACCTACACTGATATCTGTTACCACAAGAACTTCCAAATACGATTTTGGTCCTTCCCTATCATAAATGTTTAGTGTAGGTCAAGGATATGCAATTAGCAGACCTCCAGCTGTTGCAGAACTACAAGTCCCATGAGGCATAGAAAGACTGACAGCCAAAAGCACGACACCCAGAGGCAGAGGCATGATGGGACTTGTAGTTTTGCAACAGCTGGAGGTCCGCTAATTGCATTTCCCTGGTGTAGGTATTATTTAACCCTCACCAATATTTCCACTGCTAGACCACCTGCTTGCACTGCGAGTCGGGCGCACTGCTCTCCAGATTCCAGTAAATGCTGACTTCTCATTGTTAGGTGGAACTGGACTTTAACCCTTTACTGCAAGACAGAAGCAGCTAGGGGGTATTACAAATTTGATTGTGAAGCACAATAAAGAGACTCGTAGGCAAAGAACTAAGATGCCACTAGCAGGTTTACATCAGCACAGTTATCATAATATTACTATGATCTGCTTCTTACACATACAAATATACAAAGAAGCTCTGACATTAATGAGTTGCTAAAGTAAATGTAAATTTTTTATGTTTGGGGGAAAAGGAAAAGAGGTTAGAACCCCTGTCCAGTTTATATAGCTGTCTGTGTTCCAGCTAAAGACTTTCACTGTCTCAGCTTGAAGATTTTTAATGAAGACACCTGTTTCAATGATAACTAAGAGAAGATTCACCCTCACTTGTCACGAGCACAGTAACTCAAGAGAGGTCTACCTAATGAAATACAGATCACAAAGCTTTAAAGTGGTTGTAAATGCAGAAGGTTTTTCTTTATATTAATGCATTCTATGCATTGCTGGTGCAAGGATTTTCGACACCCTAGGCGAAACCTCGTTTTGCTGCCCCACTTAGCTCAGCCCCTGACCCCACCCCCTTTTCCCTGCCCATGTATATGGTGGAGGTGGCTGGGGTCACGGATGCCCCCCCCAAAAAAAAACAAACGTCTAGATCAAAAATTTGAGCATCAGAACGCCTGCGTAACACTAAACTGATGACCTGTAGGGACTTTGCGTCTGATGCTAGAATTATTGCTCTCACTCCAGTGTGTACGATGATACATAACATGGCTGTCCAGTACTCTCCCTCCAAATTGGCTGAGACACAGCAGCGGCGCCAATGGCTCCCGCTGCTGTCAATCACACTCAGTTAGCCAATCAGGAGAAAGAGGGGACCTTGGCTCCGTGTCTGAATGGATTCACGGAGCTGCAGCTCAGCTCGGGTGCCCCCATAGCAAGCTGCTTGCTGTGGGGGCACTCAACAAGACGGAGGGGCCAGGAGCTCCAGCCAGGAACCCGAGAAGAGGAGGATCCAGGCTGCCCTATGCAAAAACATGGCACAGAGCAGGTAAGTATAGCATGTTTGTTATTTTAATCGAAAAAAAAGTGAGACTTTTCAATCACTTTAACCATTCTTTACTGTATCCAAGGCTAAAAACAACAAAAAAAGACATTTTGGCTCTACATACACTTTAAAGCAGACTTTTCATTAAAAATTCACACTTCACTTAATCTAACATTTTAAACCTTTTATTAACCACTGGCCGACCAGGTCAGCACGTTCCTGCGAATCGCCATACCTGTACTACTTAAGAGCCAGAGCAGGCGTGCGCGTGCTGCACCGAGGGGGACCCAATCTGCGTTGCCAGCGGGCCGCAATGTTGCAGTCCCACTAGAAAACGCAGCTCGCCACCATTACTAGTAAAAGATAAATAAATAAATAAAAATGCCATAAATCTATCCCCTATTTTTTTGGCACAAAACAATCAATATACGCTTATTGCATTTTTTTTTAACAAAAATACATAGAAGAATACATATTGACCTAAACTGTTGAAGAATTTTTTTTTTGTTTGTTTTTTTTTTTTAATACTTAATATAGCAAAAAGTAAAAAATAATGTTTTTGGGTTTTTTTCAAAATTGACGCTATTTTTTTGTTTATAGTGCAAAAAATAAAAACCACAGAGGTAATTACCACCAATAGAAAGCTCTATTTGTGGGGAAAAAATACATCAATTTGGTTTAGGTACAACGTTGCACGACCGCACAATTGTCAGTTAAAGCGAAGCGTATCGCAAAAAATGGCCTGGTCATTAAGGGGGCAAATCCTTCCGGTCCTTAAGTGGTTGAAACAACATTTATAACAAACTGAAATATTCCGTCTCAAAGTAAAGCACATTAACGTGCACTGCATCGGAGAAGTGTAAACGCTCCCCTAGTGGATGCTATTTTTCTGAAATTAAAACTGTACAGAGATTCATAAACAAATTTCTCTACAACCAATGATGAGAACTTTCATTGCAAACAGGCATTCATTTTCTTTTGATACAATTTAAACCACAATATGAGGGCACATGCATGGAATAATATTCATACTATTTGTTGGTAAAACCACCAGTTTTTTAAGATCCTTTATATTTTGAGGGTATCATGTGCCCAAAACCACTTGAATCTTTCAAACCCCATTCCATCTTCACACTGTTGGCCTGGAAACCAAAGTGTCTACACAAGAGCAGCCATGCAAGTTTTGTGCAAATTACTGATAACATACAGTATATGAGTTCTTGGAGCATGACCAACAGATACTTTACACAAGAATTAAAAAAATACAAGTTTAATCTGCAGGGCGTATTCATGGCAATAAAAGGGAATTTACTTGTCAGTATCCTTTGCTGGTAAAACAATCTTTTATCATATGTTTTATCAACTGAAAACATAAACTAGTTGACTCTTAAAACACACCTGCTAGGAGGGGAAGGAAACTTGAAGGACTAGACAGATGATTACACAGTCAAACAAAGGCATCATTCAATCAATATAATTTGAGGGCACAGCACTAAAATATAAATGTCTCATCATCAGTGGCTGGCTACTGCCAAAATAGATGTTTTTGTCTCTGTGGGGTTCAGCTTCAAGGGGAGAGCTCGCAGAGAGGTAATCCCAGCCCCAACGTAAGGTTAAAGGGATACAGCAAACAAAAAGGAATCCCACGCAGGGGTAACACAATCCAAAAACAAAAGTCCAGCCAAAAAGTTTGAAGCCTCCTGGCTGACCATTTACCTTATGAACCTCAAAATTCTATGTGGCAGATACACACCATCGACAACTGACAGGGGCTGTCTGTCACATCTCCAAAGAACTGCCTATCTTTCAACATTGAGCTACAGGCATACCCAAGTGTATTTCTTAAAGAGATGAACCATAAAGGTTCCAGCTATCTCCCACTTGGAGAACATCAAAGAAGCAACAGTTTTACCTCACTGTAAAAATATATTCTAAATATATACTCGCGCTAATGGTGTGCAAAATATCATAAATAAAATAAACTACTAATAACCAATGCAGCTGCTATACACAAGGTGCTAATCACTTGAACAAATGCAAATATATACAATACAGCGCTAGCAAATACAAATTAAGTGAAAATAGTAAACATAAAAGTCCATATAAAGTGACTGCTCTGATCCAAAAGTGCAGAAAGTGCAAAGTGCTTCAGAAATTTTCAGGTGTACCACAACACCCCCTCCTGTGTCCCCACTCACCGGATTGAAATGACCCCCAGCTTTTCAGTCTAGGGGTCTATTCAGGCTTAATAGTGATGGCCAGGAATGGCAGGTTTGGCGTCAGATCATCAAATAAAACTTCCTTGTAAAGACAAACAGGTACCCAAAATGAAAAAAGAATGGGCTGATAGTGAAGTACCGCTAAAAAAGGATTTATTGCAAAAGGGAATGGATACTTACAAAAAGTAAGATAAAATCAGGCACAAACATGGTGCTGTGAATGCAAAAACGCCGTTCATGTCGTGCGTTCCGCGAAACTGGAAGTGACATCAATAGTTGCTATTGACGTCACTTTCGGTTTCGTGGAACGATCTGATGCCAAACCCGCCATTCCTGCCCATCACTGATATAGATGGGCTCCCTCACACCTTTTGGGAATCAGTTGTACTATCCAAAATGTGCATCTGATTGTTCTTGAAAGAATGTCCCTTTTCCTTAAAGAAGAATTCCACAACACCATTATCCCTGAGTTTTTAAGATCAAAGATACAACTATGTTGGTGTCCCTTGTTAATTCTCCATTGTGTTGTTTTTAATGCAACTGCCTACTCCCAAACTGTCATTTAACCGCTTCACCCCCGGGAAAATTTTACCCCTTTCCTGACCAGAGCACTTTATGCGATTCAGCACTGCGTCACTTTAACTGACAATTGCACGGTCGTGCGACGTTGCACCCAAACAAAATTTATGTCCTTTTTTTCCCACAAATAGAGCTTTCTTTTGGTGGTATTTGATCACCTCTGTGGTTTTTATTTTTTCCCTATAAACAAAAAAAAAGAGCGACAATTTTGAAAAAAACGCATTTTTTTTTAAACTTTTTGCTATAATAAATATTCCCCAAAAATATATAAAAAAAACTATTTTTTTCCTCAGTTTAGGCCGATATGTATTTTTCTACATATTGTTGGTAAAAAAAATCGCAATAAGCGTATATTGATTGGTTTGCGCAAAAGTCATAGCGTTTACAAAATAGGGGAAAGTTTTATGGCATTTTTATGATTAATTATTTTTTTACTAGTAATGGTGGTGATTTGCGATTTTTATCGGGACTGCGACATTATGGCGGACACGTCGGACAATTTTGACACATTTTTGGGACCATTGGCATTTTTACAGCGATCGGTGCTATAAAAATGCATTGATTACTGTAAAAATATCACTGGCAGAGAAGGCGTTCACCACTAGGGGAAGATCAAGGGATTAATGTGTTCCCTATTGTGCATTCTAACTGAAGAAGGGAGTGGACTGTGTAGGGGAGAACAGACGAACAGACGATCTGTCTGTTCTCCCCTCAGAGAACCGGAAACTGTGTGTTTACACACACAGATCCCGGTTCTCCATGTGCCCCGAGCGATCGCGGCTCCGTCGGCTAGCAGGGAGCGTGCGTGCCCCTAGTGGCCAAATCTGAAAGCAACGTAACATGACGGCGATTCGCGCAGCTGAGCCATGTTACAGCATTGTGGTCGGCAAGTGGTTAAAGAAAAACACATAGCCAAATATTATTATTCTACACAATTTTTTTATTATTATGCAGAAAAAAACACATCAGAAATTAAATTAGAGATGCGATCTGCCATCAAAACAAAAATAACTTAACAAAAAAGTGCAAATCAACGCTCACCAACCTTCTACTAACATGAAATTAGAAGAAAGGGCCCAAAGGGTGGCGCATGAGAAATAAACTTCCTCTTTATACTCTCATAGTACATCATTACGTTTGTGTTTGTCGAACGACAATTTGCAGGTAGTATGCTAGACAAAATTCTGCACGCGCGCTTTTGACAAAAATCAGACGCTCAGTCGTACAACAATCGAACGGTGTGTACGAGGCTTTAGACTAGGTTTAGCCCTATGTCTAAACCTGCTGCTCCTCTGAAAAGCGATCTACGTTCAGATCAATGTTGCCAACCTCCCGAGGTGAAATTTACTAACAGAGCCAAATTTTTTATTGACGTTTCCAAATGTACATACATTTTTTTTTTTCAGTGCAAAACAGTGCAAATATCAATATTTAAGCTACAAACAGGTAGCTAGCACTTTTAAGCAATGTGTTTGAGGTATATCAAAAGTCAAAAATTCATATTTCTCTATTTACATGAAGGTCAGGCTAATACAGAGACTGTGATGAAGGAGAAATCTGTGGAGTCTGGTAAGGGAGGATGCTGCAGACTCTGGTCACCAGAGCCCCCCCATCACACACGCCAACTCTGGTCGCTCTGGGCCTCTAATGCCGCATTCACACGGGCGGACTTTTCGACCGGACTGGTCCGACGGACTTTCCGACGGACTTTTGACAGACTTCTGACGGACTTTTGAACGAACGGACTTGCCTACACACGATCACACCAAAGTCCGACGGATTCGTACGTGATGACCTACGACCAAACTAAAATAAGGAAGTTGATAGCCGGGTAGCCAATAGCTGCCCTAGTGTTGGTTTTCGTCCATCGGACTAGCATACAGACGAGCGGATTTTTCGTCCAGACTCGAGTCCGTCGGAAAGATCTGAAGCATGTTTCAAATCTAAAGTCCGTCAGATTTTCGTCTGGAAAAGTCCGCTGAAAGTCCAATGAAGATGATCGGATTGTCCGCCGGACTCGGTCTGTCAAACCAGTCCGGTCGAAAAGTCCACTCGTGTGTACGCGGCATAACAGGCCAGGCTTTAGCTTGCCTACTAGGGATGGGCAAACGGTTCGGTACGAGCATAAGTTCGGGGCGAACTTTCGTTGTTCGGACTTTCAGAGAACAGCCGAACAAACGGGACGTTCGACCGCTTGTTCGGCCCCCAGAACCGACCACAATGCATTGTGGCATTGAACAGTGCATTGCGAGCCCTGATTGGCTGAAGCAGTGAAAGCTTCAGCCAATCAGGGCACAGAGCACTGTCAGAGTCATGATTGGACACTGTCATCACAACTTTATCCAATCATGGCTCATTCCCGCCCCACAGTATTAAAGTATTCTTTCGGTGGCAGCCATTTTCAGTGTGATTTTGGTGTGGAGAAAGCTAGAACAGGGCTCCGTTCAGTGCTGTTAGTGTGCTATACTGTGCTATTTTGCTTCAGTTGTCAGTGTAGAATATTAGTTTAGTGTAGGGTTGCCACCTGTCCAGGATTCACCCGGACAGTTCGGGTTTGGAATCAGGCGTCCGGGTTTCAGACTGCCTGAAACCCGGACACATTATTTAGACTGGACTATGGCTTCCCGGCAGGGTTGCTGGCTGCAGTTGTCTAAGCTGAGACTGTCTGTTACACTCTTTCACACTGCCCAAAGCCAGCACTAACAACCCCCCCAAACACACACACAGACAGGAGAGGAGAGAGGGCGCGATCTGCACCTCTTCCCCCCACCCCTACCCCTCTGTGTCTGCCCACACTCCAATCCCCGGCGCTGTGCCTCAGAATAGGAAAGTAAGTTGGTGCCGGAAATTTAAAGTCCAGCAGCCTCAGATACATCTGGATGAGAGGTGCTGACTGCCAAGGGGTGAGTGACCTCGCCATCCACCCCTATCTGTAACTGAAGTCTCCCCCTTCTCTCTTCTGCCTCTGAGTGAGTACACCAGAGACCACAGTGTTTCCCCTTACATCAGAGTCTTCTCCATTAATCAGAGTTCTCAGTGTTCCCCCTTAGATCAGGGTTCCCAGAGGATCCCTTATGTTAGAGTCCCCAGTGTTCTCCCTTACATCAGAGTCTGCAGAGTCCCCCCTTACAGTGAAAGGGAACTCTGTCAGTTCAGATGTAAAAGGGGAACTCTGTGGACTCTGATGTAAAGGGGGACTCTTGTTCTTAACTTCATATGATTAGAAATGTTATTTAACAGCAAAATATATGTATAGTCCTTACTATAAGAAAAAAAAATTGCCGTGCGCCGCTAAAGTGTTCGGGTTTGACGTGAAGAAAAGGTGGCAACCCTAGTTTAGTGTCAGTCTAGGGATATTGTGAGTGTAGTGAGGAGGACCATCATTCAGCTTTGCATAGTGTGCAGCTAGAGTAGGGACAGCTCAGATAGTTTCAGTGTAGTGTAGTGAGACCGTGTCAGTAATCTTGACATTAGTATATAGCTGGAGTAGGGACAGCTCAGATAGCTTCAGTGTAGTGTAGTGAGACCGTGTCAGTAATCTTGACATTAGTATATAGCTAGAGTAGGGACAATTCAGATAGCTTCAGTGTAGTAACAGTTGAACACCGTCTATTTGATTGCGTTACTGCCAGTTTAACACCATATCGCATTGCGTGCGTTACTGCCAGTTTAACACCATATAGTTTTACGTGCATTACTGCCAGTTTAACACCATATTGTATTACGTACGTTACTGCCAGTTTAACGCCATATAGTTTTGTGTGCGTTACTGCCAGTTTAACGCCGTATAATTTTGCGTGCGTTACTGCCAGTTTAACACCATATTGTTTTGCGTGCATTACTGCCAGTTTAACACCATATAGTTCTGTGTGCGTTACTACAAGTTTAACGCCATATAGTTTTGTGCGTTACTGCCAGTTTAACGTCATATAGTTTTGCGTGCTTTACTGCCAGTTTAACGCCATATTGTATTACGTGCGTTACTGCCAGTTTAGCGCCATATAGTTTTGTGTGCGTTACTGCCTGTTTAACGCCATATAGTTTTGCGTGCGTTACTGCCAGTTTAACGCCATATCGTTTTGCGTGCGTTACTGCCAGTTGAACGCTATATTGTTTTGCGTGCATTACTACCAGTTTAACGCCATATAGTTCTGTGTGCGTTACTACAAGTTTAACGCCATATAGTTTTGTGTGTTACTGCCAGTTTAACGCTATTTACTTCTGTGTGCGTTACTGCCAGTTTAACGCCATATAGTTCTGTGCATAACTGTACGTTTGGCACATTATATTGCAGTATATTATATTGTATCCGTGGAGTGTGTCTGTGTAGTGTGAGTATTCAAATTAAAGGGCACCAAACACCTCTTTACATTGATTAAAGTGCATCTACATACAGATTTCAACTTCTCCTTTACATTTGCTTATAAGCACCGCCCCCTCCCAATAATGTTTGGGAGAACAACAAGGAGAGGCAGACGTCGGCACTGTAAGTGGGCCAGCAACAAATGTGTCCTCAGGCAAAGGTGGTGGTCAGTCCTCAGGCAGGGCATCATTTCCTCTGTTTAGTGAGTTTGCCCGTGCTATCCAGCCACAGCATGCAGAGGAGGTGGTGGACTGGCTTACTAAACCTTCCTCATCCTCCTCATCCTCTGTCACACAAGCAGAGACAAGTGTGCAGTCCCCTGAAGTTGCCAGAGTGGATAAACCTGCCTCCTTGTCCACATCTATTCCTGCCATAGCCCTAACATCAGCCATTGAGGAGTCAGCTGAGTTATTTGATCACAGCGTCAGCCACTGCTCCTTGATGCTGCCCAGCCATTACTGGATTCAGATGTTGGATCTGAGGTTGAGGATGACAGGAACATGAGCCTAGAGAGAGGGAGGAACACTGGTAGACAAATTGGCATTCATGTTCCCCAAGCCGCAGCGTATTGCCAAGTTGTCTCCAGTGGTAATGATGAAGATGGAGGAGATGGAGATGATGAAGATGGAGATGATGATGATGGAGATGATGATGATGATGATGATGATGATGATGATGATGATGATGATGAGGTCACTGATGCAACTTGGGTGCCAGATAGAGCAGAGGAGGGAACTGAAGGTGAGGCGGCACAAGAGAGCAGCCACCCTATTCCATCACATTCTGCAACTGTTATCTCCCGGCCCACTCCCTACAGCTCAGCTGTCTGGGCCTTTTACAGCACATCTGCAGCAGATCGCACTGTTGCTATCTGCAAACTGTGTCACAGGCACATTAAATGTGGCAAAAACATTAACCATTTGGGTACCACATGCCTAACAAGGCATTTAACGTCCAACCACTCAGCCCGTTGGCAAGAGCACCTAAAGGCCAAAGAAGCACAAATCTGTCCCTCCTCCTCCTCCTTACCCACTTCAGTCTGCCCCTGCGATACCAAGTCATTACCTTTCAGCAGCCTCCACTGACAGGGATGATGGTATAGCACAGGGTGTCCAAGGTCCTAGCAGCTCATCTACCAGCAGCACACCACCAACTGTAGACTGTAGCCGGCAAATTTCTCTGCCCCATCTTCTGCAGCGGAAAAAAAAATACAGTCCCTGCCACCCACATTCTTGCTTTCATCAAGATTATCTCTATAGGGTTACGGTGGGAAGGCGCCACCGGCACCCAAAGACCAATTTTAACGTACCCGTTACTTCTATCCAAAGTCAAAGTGACACCAGAATGTATCGAAAAAATCTCTTGTCTTGTTCCCAGTGCACTACATTGTGACCTCATCATACACACTAGCTCCCCAGCTGTTGCTGAGCAAAATAAAGGCAGCTTGCAAGAAAAATGTCATTTTTTTGGGGCTTTATAAATTCAATTATTGCTGAAGCAGATTCTAGACATGGTACACATCTGCCAATTTACAGTTAGACTAAGGGGACCCCCCTGGCACTATATTGGAAGGAATTTTTCATTTTTAGGCTTTCACTTCAAAAATCAAAAAATTACTGCTCATTTAAAAATGAAGTTTTTCACAAACTTTTTTTTAATTGATCCATGTCTCCCAGGGCAGGACCCAGACCCCTATAACCATTGTATGCCTAATTACTTGCATTTAAGCCTTCAAAATGGGCACTTTTGATATTTAACGTTCGGGTCCCGTTGACTTTAATGGGGTTCGGTGTTCGGTTCCGAACGGTCGCGGTGTTAGGAAGTTTTGGTCCGAACAGGGGTCCGTTTGGCCCATCCCTATTGTCTACTAGAACAGAGCAGCAGCTGGAGCTGACTGGTGGGAACCTCATGACTTTGTTGTAGTTCTGTGGATCAGATGAGGTGCAGGACAGCATGGATCTCTGCGTTTATGGAGGTGGAGTGGAAGGAAGAGTCTGAACTAACAAGTGGAGGGTGGGGAGCTTGTTGATCAGCACAAAGCAGCCCCATACACAGAATTCTCCCATGGCTCCAGGTCAGGCTGAGCTGCTGTGCACAAAATAGGTTGGCAGCGAAGCATGCAATCTACTGCTGGGATGTGGTGTGTGTGCAGGGTGACTAGCTTGAACTGTGCACTCACTGTCACAGTCTCCTCCTGGTCCATTACTGGAGCCCCACACTGCCCTTATCCTGAAAACTTTTCTTTGCTGTCTGACAAGTTCAGTGCTTCCCCAGTGATCACTCTTCTTTCGTTGATTGCTGATTTGAAAATGCATTTTGTATCCATTCTGATTGGCATGTGCATTTATGCGAAGATTCCAGATATTGACACTGTGCAAAAATATCTGCTTGAGGGACTTTTTATTACATTAAAAAGGAGAACTGAAAAGAAGCAGAGTACTAGAGTTGTGACTATCAGGAACCAACAGATTTTACCATCTATTTTGGGGGAAACATTAAACAAGAGTTCTGATAGTTTGCAATGGGATACAACTCCGAATGTGTGCTATTTTTTCTTCTCTTTAGTTCCAGTTTAGAGTCCTTAGTTCAAATGGACTAACCCTATAGCTTCTTATAAATACAAGTTATGTATCAAAAGTGTATTTATAGCCAAACTTTTTTTGCTTACTACGGATAGAGTAGGGAAGGTTTAGAAAAAGGGCCAGCAACAGGGTGATCGTGATCTTCCCATCAATTGCTGCCATGTTGTGGCATGAAGGGTTTTTGAAGATTTAACTGGTCTCCCTAAGGTTGAGAACCCTGCCATAGAGGATAGCTTTCCAATGAGAGGGAAATCTTCTCTTGGACAGCTGTCACAGGAAAAAGTGTCCTCATGGGAAGATTTCCTCTTTATTTCTGTTCTGGTAGCAGCTTAGATTTACCTTCACTTTCATTCCTGGTAACATTGGTGATGAGGACAAATGCAGAGAGTAAATCCTTCTAACAGGGGCACAAACCACCATAAAAACCTGACAGTGGTTCTAACCCCTCACTATCCAAATCTAAAATAAAAGCCTCTATTTATACTTTAAGTGACAAGAGGGGATTTCCCCCCATTTAATTTTTCCTCGCTTCCTGTTGCATTTTTGGGACAGGAAGTAAAGAGAAATCTCCCTAACCTAGATACACAAAAAGTTTGGCTTTGACAAAGAAGTATCTCAGCAGTTTAGGATATTTTCCTTTTTTTGAGCACCAATAATTTGAAGAATTTAAAGGATAAGCAGATCTTATCACCTATATGACCTATTTGCCTTTTTGTGGCAGAAGCAAGCAGAACCATTCACTATATGACTTTGGGATCTTTGTGTATAATATGTCAAGTCTGGTCTGAGCAGACACAAATATACAACGTGTTAATGCCTCTATTTAACCATAGAAAAACTGTCCTCTCTAGAGTTAAAACAGTCCCCTAATGCGATTTCTAGCAGATGCACAAATAGAAAGAGCACACTGTAGTCTAGAATTTATTAGTGTAGAAAAATACAAGCTTAGAAAATGTGGTTTCTGTCCAACTTTCCAGCCACAAGTTATAGAGCAGAAGTGAATGGGCAGGACACTAAAACTCTGTGCTCTGCTACTAATACAGAGAGAGAGAGATGTAGATAGAAAGATGGAGAGAGATGGAGAAAGAAACGGAGACAAGGAGAGATGGAGTTAGAGAAAGAGATGGAGAGAGAGAGAGATGGAGATATATAGAAAAAGAGAGAAAGGGCTGGAGATAGAGAGATAGATAAAGAGACGAAAAGACAAAGAGTCGAAAGAGAGAAATAGGGATGGAAGTAGAGAGAGAAGATGGAAAGAGAAAGAAAAAGATTACTACAATATAAATGTAACCAAAGGTACAGTTGCTCTTTAATGATAAAAGGTAGAACTTTTCTGAAAATGTAAAGTTTTTCTGTATATTTTTAAGGAGCCACTTTAATGCACATGGTATGGAGTGACTATATGGCGTTGATGTACTAGTACTGGAGAGTGCAAAATCTGGTGTAGCTGTGCATGGTCCCCAATCAGCTTCAAACTTCAGCATTTTCAATTAAGCTTTGACAAAAAAAATGGAAGCTGGTTGGTTTCTATGCAGAGCTGTAACAGATTTTGCATTCTCCAGTTTTAGTAAATTAACCCCTATGTGTAGTTCAGAAATCATTCTTTTAATGGTCAAATCACAATCTAGAGGGAAGTTATAGTGCTTAAGAGAGCTGGAAATACTCATCATTGAATGCAGATGTTCTTCATTGGGCACCACATTGGTTTGTGTGTAGATGCACACAGCCTGGCCTGGGATCCAGCCCACATAGTCTCCATAGCAAGTAGCTTGCTAACGAGACACTTGAAAGGGAGGAGGAGTCATCAGCGCTAATGAGGGATCCCAGAAGAGGAAGTTCGGGGCAGCTCTGTGCAAAATCTTTGCACAGAGCAGGTACGTATAACATGTTTGTTATAAGAATAAAAATAAACTTTACAATAATTTTAAGCTGTGTGTGGTGTTACAGAACAGTATGATTTTCACAGACAGCATAATATTTTTGATAAGTAATTGATTTTATTTGAACTTTTACCATGATTTAAGCAGCACCCCAACTGTCCTGTAGTTGCTGCTGCCCCTCTTCCATTGCAGAATGTCATGGATCTGCCACCCAACACAGGGGTCACCTAAGGGTTAACAATGTTGCAGAGTGATTTCAGTGTTTAGCTCCAGGCTGCCTTATTAGAACATCTCAGCTGCACAGAGACCTTGCTGTCTGATCTGCAGCTGTGACCCCAATCTGTTTCCTGTGTTTGACCCGGCTCGTTTTTGACTACAATTACTCTCTGTTATCCTGCCCCCGGCTTGCCTTGTGACTACTCTTACCTCTCTACTGCTTGATATCTTGTTGCTGAACCTTGCCTGCATCCTGACTATTCTATGCCTGTCATTACATCTGCTTGATTGTCTGTTACTGAACCCGGCTTGTCTGACCACGCATCAGTGTCTCCACGGTTCTGCACATACCTGCTTCCTGTTCCTGCTTCCTGTCTGCATCAGCTGAGCTGTCTGCACCTGATGCTTTCCTGCTAGTCTACTCTGAGAACACATTTGCTGCACGGAAGAAGATCCAGGCACTCATACACCACCCGGCTCTTGTGGCCACTGTTCTGAACTTCGGTGGCCCTTGAACCAGGGTTGTACACGAGGCCTTCCCACTGCATGTCAGGCTCATCCATCAGGTACGTGACACAGTCTTTTTGTTATAGTTTTTGTTTCATTGTTTTTTTTTTGTATTTTCTTTTATTTTAATCTATCCATTTTTTAAATATTTGCTAGGTTAAAAAGAACTATTCAGAATTTAGTGTTTTAAGGCTTTTATTTTTTGGTGGGGGGGGGGGGGGGGAGAATGATGTATTTATTTATTTATTTTACTAGGGCCTTTTTATATTTTGATGTGTACAGCAAACATTTTTTGCTGACACAGACAAAGCAGAGGTTCTAAATGAAAAATAAAATACTGCGCTAACAATCCAAGTGTACAAAAATAAATGAAGCTGCAATTACAGTGTTATACAGCACAAATCAGATTAAATAGAAAAAAAGTTGCGCTAATAATGTGGTAAGAGCAGCAAAAATGAATGCCACAAATGAATCTTAAATAAAAGTAAAACACAGAGCAAACAAAGTGATATTGAATGTACCAATAAACCAAATTTGTGAACGCAAAGGAATGTCCATACAGTCAATGCGCAGTAAAAAAAGTGAAAAATAAACGTAATATTCCCAAAAAAATAATTGTCCATAAATTAAAAACCACATATACAAAAACAGGGAAAAAAAATATCCCAAGGTGACAGGTGAAAAAATTCTTGTTGAAGTGAATAAGGTGCATAGATGGAACCTCCACCTTCAGAAAATTCTGCCGCTTACCAGAGGGTGTTGGTCCCTTATTACAGAGGACCTCACTGGGCAGACGGCTGTAACCCCAGCCCGGGATCTCACAAGCAGGCACTGGATGACATAGCGTCCAAAGGAACCCTCTCCATAGGCCACAGCAGGATGGTGTATTTACCGTAAAAACACAAGATGCTCCACAAAGCATAAAAACTTTTAGCATTTATTGAATTAAAGAAAGCCAAATGCACACTTACAAATCGGCAGATATATGTCAGCAAAAAGAAAAGCCGGCCGGCCCCAGAACAGCCCGTAACTTCCGGGACTCGATGTGTAGTGGTGACGTCAGGACATGGCTCCTCCTCCGTGAAGCCACGTCCTGACGTCACCGCTACACATCGAGTCCCGGAAGTTACGGGCTGTTCTGGAGCCGGCCGGCTTTTGGGGTCACCAGTATGGTATTTGTATGATGAAATCATATCCCCTCTCGAGCGTCTCTTCTCCAGAGAGAATAAGTTCAGTGCTCGCAACCTTTCCTCATAACTAATATCCTCCAGACCCTTTATTAGCTTTGTTGCCCTTCCTTGTACTTGCTCCATTTCCAGTACATCCTTCCTGAGGACTGGTGCCCAGAACTGGACAGCATACTCTAGGTGCGGCCGGACCAGAGTCTTGTAGAGCAGGAGAATTATCGTTTTATATCTGGAATTTATCCCCTTTTTAATGCATGCCAATATTCTGTTTGCTTTGTTAGCAGCAGCTTGGCATTGCATGCCATTGCTGAGCCTATCATCTACTAGGACCTCCAGGTCCTTTTCAATCCTAGATTCCCCGAGAGGTTCTCCTCCCAGTGTATATATTGCATTTATATTTTTGCCACCCAAATGCATTACTTTACATTTTTCTACATTAAACCTCATTTGCCATGTAGTTGCCCACCCCATTAATTTGTTCAGATCTTTTTGCAAGGTTTCCACTTCCTGCGGAGAAGTTATTGCCCTGCTTAGCTTAGTATCGTCCACAAATACAGAGATTGAACTGTTTACCCCATCCTCCAGGTCGTTTATGAACAAATTAAACAGGATTGGTCCCAGCACAGAACACTGGGGGACCCCACTACCCACCCCTGACCATTCCAAGTACCCCCCATTTATCACCACCCTCTGAACTTGCCCTTGTAGCCAGTTTTCAATCCATGTACTCACCCTATGGTCCACGGACCTTAGTGAGCCAAGGAAGACCACCAAGGGGAATATTTGTCATCACTTGTCTGTTCTAGTTGAATGCAGCATTTTTCTGAGGCATGTTTACACCAAACTAGAATTTGGGTCATATGGTCTGCTCTGTGATATTTAATTGTGTCAGGAATTTTTATACCATCGCTGCTTTTGGGCTGTGCCAAGAGGACCATGTTCACCCTATGGGATAGCTGATCTAAGCTGAAATGTCAGGTAGTGCATTATGGTTACATAGAATTTAGTTTGATGAATTCCTGCATAAATGTACAAGGATTACAAACTTTGAACACATAGGGTTCAACTCAAACCCATGGCAGCGGCACTACCCTCACCCCTACTATTTAGACAATTTAATATCTGAGGCCCATTTGCAATGTCATAAAGTAAATGAGAAGTTGGCTTGTGTATGTTCATGGGGACTGTTACCTGATAAAACCCCTTTACAGCCTTATACAAAGAACAGCATGCACATTACATTGCAAGCTATATTTACATTCCTTCTTAATGATTTGAAAGGTCATTTGAAGAGGTGAATAATTGAAGAGCCCCCTTGTGCCAAACTGGATTAAGTTACTTTTACTGATATTTATATTGCTAAGCCAAGAAGTTTTGACAGTTTGCAAAACTGCCACTTCATCCATGTGAAGCAGGGTTTTCTTTTCTATACATTTACCCAGGGCTTTTTTTCAGAAGGTACTAGGGGGGACTCAGTTCCACCACCTCTGGCTCAGGTCTTCTGCTCCCTGCTCATCACTACCACTTGGTAACACTGAAGTCCAGCTTCTGCATTTACAAGTGATAGCTTATCTCTCAGTAGCTCCCACAGGTCATATCTCCTGCGCAGATCCCACTGAGTGCCAGACAGGGACAAGGGAGATACAGAACAGGTGCCCAGGGTTCAGTGCAGTCATGGGCAGGAGCTCGTGCTTGGTAGGCTGCACCCTCTGTGGTCTCCATTTTTTCCCTGGTGACCAGTTGTTGATGCTCCTACTGCATGATCTCCCTTGCAAGTGACTGTAGTATAGTATGCTGGGAGGTACTACAGCCGGATAGGTGCTTCAGCTTAATATTGCAACAAAGGTAAGACATATGACAGATGGTGGAGTTTTTGAGGAGGGGGGAGAAGATGAGGGCAGTGGAGAGAGGGGTTGTATGCAGAGGGAAGAGCTACTATTTGATGCCATTTGGCAGGTATGTGTGTTTGGCGAGCATGGTTGAGTTTCTGCACCTTTTCTCTGAGAGAAAAAGCCCTGCATTTACCAAAGTATTAGTAATTATTAGTCTGAGATTTAAACTGATATTTCAGGGCAGGAGTAAAATTGTCTCATTTGTATGCACTTTCTTTGCATCTAATGAAGCTAAATGACAGCCAAAGCCTTATTTAGTTTTCTATAAAATGGGAAATAGGTCCTCTGTTAATTTTTTAATGCTGTCTATGACACCTTTAAGAAGCCTTCACCTTAATTTTTTATCCTAGTTACACCAGGATATCAAATGGGTGAAATGGGTCACTGGGACAGGAAGGCAGAGACAGTCTGTATTCCCAGTGGATTGATCTTTGCTCCTATTTAATAGATCGCATTAATTTCCTAGAAATATATATTATTAGAAATATAGAAAGCAGAATACATGCACAAGAGGTGCAGGGTCTCATATTTTTCATACCTAGTGTTTTGAATGGCCATTTTTATCAATTATGTTGGCTCACTTTCGTAAAGGGCTGTTTACATACACTAGAATACCTCCAATAAGAGGAGGGGTTCCTAAGATAAGTCCAAATTCGTATAAAGCAGCACTGGTGCAATCCCAATGTTTGCAGAATCCAGTAAAGTTTTTAATTAAATAATTGACAGAAAAAGCCAATGCATTTCCAGGAGTCAGGGCTACAATACCAGTAAAAAAGTGTAAAAATGTATTAGTTCATTTGACGTGAAAAAAAAAAAAAACATGTTGTGGATTCATATTATAATGGATCTTATTAACCTATTTAAAAAGAGAGAGACAAAAAACGATTTTTAAAAACAAATATTGTGATAATGTCATCTACAAATTAATATTTGTACAACTATAACACGCAATGGAGTTATTACTAATACTGTAGAGTGTTACAAATTGTTTGGGAGGTTCAATAAAATAATGTTAATAAAGAATCATAGTGTATATACAGTATAATCATATCCTTAGTTGTTGGTAAAAAGAGAAGAGAATGAATGGTGGAAGAATGTTTGACAATGTGTGAATGGCACCTGAGGGGAGAATGAAAAAAAACAAAGGGAGAGGAAAACAATGACTGGTGGGGGGAGTAGAAACTGACAGCTATCACTCTCAAATCCTCTTCAAACTGCACTTAAAATGTTACTATACCCAGGACCCTGCATTCACTATATCTGGTCTCCGATAGTACACAGAACATGGAAATGCAAATATTTTAGTAAATATAAACTGATAAAAAGTACCTTTTCTCATCAGCAGTATATAGCAGTCATGTGACTTCTATCAGTGTCCGGCCGAGCACTGGTTAAAGCTTGCAGGGGGAGTTTTCCTTCTCCTCTGACCGGTCCTGCGAGGCTGCATGAGCCTTACCCTCTGTCTGAACAGTGCCGATTGGCCCTGTGCTGATCACATGCACCCTCCCAAAATAGAACAAAAACTCTCTAGCAATACACACCAATCTGAGCATGTGCAGAGTGCCTCCAAGACTCTGTACTATCAGCAGATGGATTGGGGACAGTGGAAGAAGTGGAGGATCAGAGTAGACAGGATCAAACAGCCTTTTTACACAATGCAGAGGATTAACCCTTTAGACTCCATAGTGAGTATAACAAGCATGCTTTAATGTATACACAGACTGATTTTACTGTAGTGGGTTTAGTAACACTTTAATTCAAAAGGAGTAGAGATTTAGTAAGCCAGAGTTAATAAATAAAAACTACACAGAGAATACGTAGGCTGCCATTACTGACACTTTCCAAAAAGACTAAATGCCTAGCTGTCATGCTGGACAAATGGCTTCAATACTTTCTGAATCACTAAGTATGCAAAAACATGCACAGCAAGATTTTTTATTTCACCGACTACATGCTCAGTTAATCTGTGATGCAACGTATTGAAGATTGACAACTATCTTTTTTAACTAATACTCTAATAAAGACATCTCAGTACTGTAACACACTTTTTATCAGTGACTTATGGACATCCTTAAAGTATTCCCAAACCCTCCTGATGAGGTTCGTTTTGGAGATTAAGCTGCGGGGGATTTCTAAGCCCCGGATGGTGAGGCGGCGACCCGGTATGTCAGTGCAGGTGATCGTCACGCTCCAGGTCAGTAGGACTGGGGGGTGAGGAGGGTGTCCTGTGTAAGTTCAGCTTACAGATTTTTCTCTAAAGGTGAACTTACCTTTTAAAGACTATATCTCCTCATGGGTTAAACATGGGATGGGATCTGGATGTACATTAGGTTGCCTCTCTTCCCGTTTTCCTCCTCTCTGCATATAATAATAGTATGCTTTTGTCTATTATTGCCTTACCAATCCCTTTAATACACAACTATTTAATCATACTGTTATTACAAATTTTTATTCATATGTTTTTTGTATATTGTTTTTCTATGATGCCTGTTTGTGAAGTATAGTGGCACATGGGCTCCTCTGCTATTGCATCAGCTGTTTCAGTCTTTTGCAATTATATCCATCAGTTAACCCAATTAGTAGGTGGAGCCTTTGATACTTTAGCCAATGTATATTTCAAAGTTTCATGTCTTATTGTAGTTATGATTAAAGCAGTGTAGGCTGAAACACATCAACTGATTGCATCTGCGTACTGTACACTGTGGCTTCCTAAATAAAAAGCAAGATTTTAGAGCAATATTGGTTATGCAGATAATCTTTATGGACGTGTATGCGCATACATTACTGCACTCATATGTAAAATTTTTAGGGCTCAATTAATTATAACGCACATACAAATCCAACTACTTTTAGCGGACGTCATGCGTAGCTCCTCCCCCCGTACGCGTTACATTTAATCAGAACTTCCTCAGAACTTTCTCAGTGGGGTGGGGCTACGGCATCACCCTACAGTCTA
The DNA here is from genome assembly GCA_037952925.1 of Lithobates clamitans. Classification (NCBI taxonomy): domain Eukaryota; kingdom Metazoa; phylum Chordata; class Amphibia; order Anura; family Ranidae; genus Lithobates; species Lithobates clamitans. Next base: position 5,118,647 of record JBBGZY010000438.1, read on the forward strand.
TTTAATAGCACCGTTGTGCATCAGGGGGACCGATGGAGAGCCAGAGACATCTATCACCTGCTGAGACAGCAAAGTGTCAGGTCTTTGGAAAAAAAGTACCCTCATCATAAATGTTTCTTGATTGCTGGATAACCAATCAATGTCAGTTCATCGTCAAACTGACTTACAGCCAGGAAAGCCCTCAGATATGTTGATTTTCATAGCCAAGTCCAGGATTTACATAGATGTTTATCTGAATACTTTGACCAGTGTGATCAATCAAATCATTAGGATCTGTCTTCCTCAATTTATGATTTCACGGACATCGATGTCACCAGACACCTCCCCCTTTCCCTTCGTTAGCAGACGGAGGCACTTGGCAAAGGGGGAGGAGTCCGGTGACGTTGATGTCCGTGATTTCACCGGATCTCCGACGGAACTCCCTGAAGACCTGGAAGGCGGAGAGGTGAGTAACAATCAAAAGAATTTTGATCGATCGAAAAAATTACCAATTAATCGAGGAATTAATCTTTCATTTTCCAGCCCTAAAAATGTTCTATTTTTGTTTCACGGATCTGTACTTATTGCTGTATTACTGATCTTTACTCAGCTGTGTGCAATGTTCCATAGACAACAATGCAGCTGCTCACAGAACCTTAAAAAAGTGAGGGTTTATTATAATGTAAAGTGATATGAAACCCCCAATTGTTTTTCCTATTTCAGTTTCTCACGTAAATATTTCCTCAGTATTCCTCTTCTTCGTGCTTCATACCCTGCCTTTTCTCCAGTTTTATCCAGTCCTCTTATTGTTGCCCCCCACCCCCACCTTCTGGTTTTAGGGCTCATTCTCATCATACGTGCATGAAAACTGATGGAAACTGATGGGAAAACCACACAGATTTCATTTGCAGAGACATCAGTTTTCATGCGCGTTGTTTTGCTTTGGTCTACAGGCCTCTTTCACACTGGGGCGGGAGGTGCGCTATTATTAGAGGCGCTTTCCCGTCGTTTTAGCGGCGGTATTCGGCCGCTAGCAGCCGAGAAAGGGTTAAAACCCACCGCAAAGCGTCTCTGCAGAATCGCTTTGCCGGCGGTATAGCCGTGCTGCCCCATTGATTTCAATGGGCAGAAGCGGTGAAGGAGCGGTGTATACACCGCTCCTTCACCACTTCAAAGATGCTGCCAGCGCACCGCTCCAGTGTGAAAGCCCTTGGGGCTTTCACATTGGAGACAAAGCAGAGGCTGTTTCGAGTCGGTTTCCAGGCGCTATTTTTAGCGCCTGCAAACCACCCCAGTGTCAAAGGGGTCTCAGGGTTACTTTGTGTCATAAGCAAGGAAGCTCAGACCTCTGCAGTGTATTGATGTGCTTTTGCTAAACAACAATGCTTTACATACAAAACTATTACAAGTATAGGAATACAGCACAAGACTGACAGATATAACAAGCAAAATGCTACCTACTTCTTAGCAAATAAGCAGCCTATGGTCTGTAAACAGTAGAAATACACTTAAAAGTTACCTAACTCAGGTTACAGTGTGTTCACGATCTCGATAGGCAATAAGGACCCAAGGTTAATCTATAAGCAGTTGCTGGAGATCATGCAAAAACCTCTTCAAGTATAGTTTCTTCTGGGTGGCACAGACCTTCCTTGGTGTTAAAGTGCTACTAAAGCTAAAAACATTTTTTACCTTCATGCATTGTTTGCGTGAAGGTAAAAAATGTTTTACGTTTCTCTGTGCCCGCACTACTCTGCGTAATGGGGAAGAGAGGGGAGAAGAGATCAGCGCTGTGCACGGCTACATTTATTCTCCCCTCTTTTCCTCTTTACACAGCACTCGAGCAGCAGCAGGAGCCATTGGCTCTTGCTTCTGTCAATTAGATGCAGTGAGGAGGAAGTGGGGGGTGGGCCTAAGTTCCGCTATGGATCGCGTCTCCATAGGCACACAGGTCGGGAGCGCGCAGACCACACTTTTCCCCGTAGCCAGCGGCTGGCTATGGTAGTCCCTAAGAAGAAGAGGAGGAGCCAAGATCGCTGCCAGGGACCCCAGAACAGGAGGATCGGGGCCACTCTGTGCAATACCACTGCATAGAGCAGGTAAGTATAACAAGTTTGTTATTTTAATAAAATAAAAAATATTTTACTTTAGTAACACTTTAACAACTTGCAGAACGCCCGCTGTTGTTGTACATCGACTATTTGAAGTGGAATAGCTGCCATAACCCCAGTATCCTCTTCAACAGCGGGCGGTCCGCTTTCAGATAAAAGTGGTCTCTGCGGCGGATTCGCCACAAGATCACTTTTATCGGGAGGCGGGAAAGAACCCCCCAGGAGCCATCGGTAGCGGCAGAGACGATCGCGTCCTCTCTCCTCAACAGCCTGGAGCCAAGTGAGGGAAAGATGGCCCCTACTCAGTTGCATATCATGGCCGAAGCGACGTCAAACTTCACTTCCGCCCAATGGTCTTAAAGGGAATTTATATTTTTTGTAAAAAAAAAAAAACATTTATTTTATTTATTTTTATTGCATTTTAGAGTAAATATGAGATCTGAAGTCTTTTTGACCCCAGGTCTCCCATTAAAGAGGCCCTGCCATGCTTTTTTTCTATTAGAAGGGATGTTTACATTCCTTGTAATAGAAATAAAGGTGACCCAAACATTTTTTTCGAAAAGGACAGTGTAAAAATAAAAAATAAATAAGAAAAACTTTTTTTTTTAAAGCGCTCTGTCCCACCAAGCTCGCGCGCAGAAGCAAACGCATACGTACGTCATGCCCCCATATGAAAACGGTTTTTAAACCACACATGTGAGATATTGCCATGATCGTTAGAGTGAGAGCAATAATTCTAGCACTAGACCTCCTCTGTAACTCAAAACTGGTAACCTGTAGAAATTTTTAACCATCGCCGATGGAGATTTTTAAGGGTCAAAGTTTGTCTCCATTCCACAAGCGGGCGCAATTTTGAACCATGACATGTTGGGTACCAATTTACTCATCGTAACATTATCTTTCACAATATAAAAAAAAATTGGGCTAACTTTACTGTTGTCTTATTTTTTTTTATTCAAAAAAGTGTATTTTTTCCCTAAAAAAAATTGTGCTTGTAAGACCGCTGCGCAAATACGGTGTGACATAGTATTGCAACGACTGCCATTTTATTCTCTAGGGTGTCTGAAAAATATATATATAATGTTTGGGGGTTCTAAGCAGTTTTCTAGGGGAAAAAAAATGATTTTACCTTGTAAACGCCAAGTCTGAAAAATAGGCCCATTCCTTTAGTTAAGTCATTATAGAGTCCTCTTGTCAGCTTATGCCTGACAACCTTTTATTTGAAAAGTTTACCATCCCCACATATGTGTAGCCCCTTTTACAATACTGACTTTCAATTAGAGAAACATTCTCCAATTCGACCTCAGGATGGCACTATGATATCATGCATGCCATAGGGCATATACTATATGTCAAGTCATCAAGCTATTGTTTGACCAGAGTACAGAACGATAGACTGATCCAACTGTCAACTGAACTGCAAAAATGGTATCTAAGTTCCCATTGTTTGAGGACAGCTTGTGTAATTGTTACCAAGGCATTTGTTTGAGAAGTATCCGCTCAAACAAACTTGATGTCTGTTTCTAAAGCAGGGTACACCCCCCTCCCTCCACAACACTCCAAAAAGTGCTCTCTGCCATTTGCTGAGAGTGCTGATCGGGAGTCAGTTGGCTGCTGGTTTTCCAGCATGCACATCGTTTGGCTGGCTTCTGTTGGACAGACCGACATGCACCAACATTAACTGTCCGTTGTGTCCCGACATTCGGCCGTGTGTACCTGGCTTAAAGTGGTGTTCCACCCTAAAAAAAAAAAAAAATCCATGACTGTGCCTAAAAAAAAAATAAAAAAAAACATTTGGAAATTTATTTTTTTTTACTTACCTCTAAATGCCTGTTGCTAGGGGGTCCCTCGTAGTCTGCCTCTTCCAGTGCCTGGGCTGGTGACATCACTTCCCCCTCGGCACAGGAAGGACTCTGCTCTGCTCCCTCCCTCCTGTCAATCATCTGGGACCCATTACAGGTCCCAGGTGACTGAGCGGCCAATTACGGCGCGCGGCGCCGCTCACGCATGCGCAGTGGGTGCCAGGCTGTGAAGCCACAGCCCGGCGCCCACAGTTGCAATGCCGGCGCCGCTGAATGGAGGGGGAGACGAGCAGGGCTTTGATCCCCCGCATCGCTGGACCCTGGGACAGGTAAGTGTCCAATTAAAAGTCAGCAGCTGCAGTATTTGTAGCTGCTGACTTTTAATTTTTTTTTTTTTTCATGGGCCCTCCTCTTTAAGCCTAAACAGACTCTTAAATGTACAGTCGGATTAAAAATCATTAAACACACACATATATATATATATATATATATATATATATATATATTTATCACACGCGCATTTTAGTGAGGTTTTTATTACATGTTGAAATCAGTTTTCATGCGCAGTAGTTATGTGCCCCATTCACACCAATATCGATATCATGTCAGTTTTTTTCCTGTGCAGAAAACTGCATACACATTGCAGATTCCTGCGCAGAAAAAATCCACACATGATACCAGTGTTGTGCTGTGCAGAATGCGTGCAGAAAAACGTATGTCTTTAAATCGAGGCCTTAGGATTTCCCTTGCAGGGTTCTATTGCGCCATAATATTGTGCATGCTCCTGGGAATAGAATGTGAAGATGCTGCCTGCACCGCCATGCACAGGCAGCCCAAAATAAAAAGGGCACACTATTCCTCCTCAGCGCAGGCAGTGTCCTCACACCATCTAAATCTCATCAATGAAGAGGCATGCTTGCATAGACTGATGGGACATGAAGCCCTGAATAATTTTATCAGGTGACTTAAAACGGTAGTAAACTCCACTAACATTACTTTTTTTACAGGGCCCCCAGGTGTGTTAGGCCATAACATACTAGTATGCACAGCATATTAGCACATTATGGCACACTTACATGTCAAACCGAGCCCTCCAGCGCTGCGCTGTAATCAATCCAGCGGGCCCCAGGTGCTTCCATCTTCGCCCGGGCTTCTTTCCAAGTTCCGTGCCTTCAGCCGCTTGATTGGCCAGAACGCGGTGATGTCACTCCCGCGAATGTACACGGGAGTCACGTTGCAGATCAGGGCCGTAAGGAGGAAGCATTTATGACAGAAGACACTGATAGTGTATCTTCTGTCATAAATATCCTGTCTGTCAGCAATTTTCTAACAAACTATCTTTACTATCAGTTTAAGATTAGGTTTATGCCCCGTACACACGGTCGGATTTTCCGATGGAAAATGTCCGATCGGAGCGTGTTGTCAGAAATTCCGACCGTGTGTGGGCTCCATCGGACATTTTGCATCGGATTTTCCGACACACAAAGTTGGAGAGCAGGAGATAAAATTTTCCGACAACAAAATCCGATCGCGTCAATTCCGACCGTGTGTGGCCTGTTCCGACGCACAAAGTGCCACGCATGCTCAGAAGAAATTCCGTCACGGAACAGCTCGTTCTGGTAAACTTAGCGTTCGCAATGGATACAGCACTTTCGTCACGCTGCAATGTCAAAAATGGTTTAATACAGCGCACTCTCTTCTTCTTTATAATGTGAGAAGAATTAAGTAGTTTTGCTGCTCATATTCACACACACTTCTCACAAAGTTTTATTTTTGTTTTTTTATTGGGATTCCCTGAATATATTGTTATTAGTTGTCACATCTGACAGAATGTTTTTTTTTTTTTTTTTTTTGGGGGGGGATTTTAAGCCTTTTTTTTTTTTTTTTTTTTTTAGATTTAATGTTTGTATTTTTTCCAAGGCTGAACTTTGTTCAATGTTATTTTTATTTTTACTCCAGAATATTTTTGTGTGTGTTTTGTGTGTCAAGTTACCCCAACACCATTGATATCTTGTATTATTTAATCTCAAGGAGATTGTTTGTTGTTAGTGTCCTTTGTTCATTTCACATTGTATATTTGAAATGTACCTGAATCCTCACAAACAAACTGTCCTTTTTGAAGTAAAACACATAGGAGAGTATAATTCAAAACAAAAATCCTTTATTAAGGAATCAGAACCAAACAAAGAGGAAGGCAACACTGGATCAACATGAGAAATTAGCGAAGCCTGGGACCCCCACGGCAGACATCAATTCTTCAACATCAAAATTGGTGGCCTGAGGAGTCCATATGTAAGGGAGGGCAGTCTGGTCCAGAATTCGCAGAGATCCAGATAGCAGCAGATCACATGTGTGTCCCCAGGCTGTGGTACCACAAGAGGCTGCAATTTTTGGACGACCAGACTGGATCCAGGGTCCTCACTTTCTGGTCTTCCTTCCACGCTTCCTTCCGGGCTGTGCTGTTGGAGATGTGGCAGGAGGAGGAGTAGGACCTGGAGGAGGAGGAGGACTGGGAGGACCTGGAGGAGAAGGATGAGGAGGACCTGCAGGAGGAGGAGGAGGACCATCGCAAAGGTGTGTCTGAGCTGTAATTTGGCCCCTCATACCTTTGTTAAGAGCCTCCAATATGAGCGACTCACACATGACTTGTTGTCCCTCCTCCATCCTCTGCATTTTATAGGCAATGGTGGCAGCAATGTCCTCCTCCATGGTGTGTGGTGCTCCCAGGACCTCTGTAGCCCTCCAAAAGAGTCCTCTGGCAGCCTCCTCTAGGGCACTCCTCCTCCTGCCACTTTCTGTTTCCAGGGGGGGTGGAGGGACCTTCAGATCAGCCAGCCGGCTCGGCCCGGCCACCTTCTGGCTGAGACTTCCCTGTGTTTGAAAAAGGGACATGGTTTTAGTTTTTGCTTCATCAATCACAATCCTAAATTAGTACTCCCAACTAACATCTAGGTAACATCATTGATTGGACAAGCAGAAATATTTAGAGGAATGCTATACCTGGCTCAATCTGGGCTCCTCCACATGCGGCCTGGAAGGCCCAGGTTGGGCGTCAGAAGCCTCAGCCCGGGGGGAAGGAAGCGTGGAAGGAAGACTGGAGAGGGATGGCCTGGGTTCAGTCTGGCCTGCCAGAAAATGCAGCCTGTCGTAGTACAACATCCTGGGGACATAGATGTCATCTGCTGCTCCGGATCTCTGTGAATCCAGGACTTTCTTGCGCTCCCCTAGATATGTACTCCTCAGGCCACCAATTAAGATCTTTAAATAGGTGATGTCTGCCGTGGGGATCACCTGCTTCACAATTTCACACAATTGCTCCAGTGCTGCCTTCCTCTTTGCTTGGTTCTTGTAATGGGGGTGTTTAATCTCCCACAGACATGGCAGCTCCCTTAACATATCTAGGAATACTGACATGAAGTCATTGTTTTTCAGTAGCATATCCATGTTCACTGCAAGACACAACACAAGACAAAGCCTAATGTCAGATAAAACTCTCCTAATCTTGTTACAATATAGGCCTCAATGTAGAAGCAGTATAGGCACAAGTTTGTCTCCTACCTTCCTTCTTACGATCGGCGCGTCCAATTAATACACGGCACATGTATTACGCTTTATATACACTGCGCATGCGTGTAACTCCGCCCGCCCCTGACATTCTTTCTATTCTATTCCCCGCCCCTTTTTGTTCGGCGCAGTGGGGGAAGAGCACATGGCGGAGTCACAGCAGGTGCGTGCTAATTACAGGAACGAGGAGAAGGAGGAGGAAAGCCCGGATCCGGACACGTCCCGATCCAGAAGGAGACGTTTTAAGGCCACAAATATGTCCTTTGGGGAGATGTTGGAGATGGTCGACATCATGAAGAAGGCCGACTATGACGGAAAGTATGGGCCTTACCCCAACCCCAATATCAGAAAGGCCAAGATCATGGCAAAAGTGGTCAAAAGTCTGCACAGGAATTTCGGGGTACGACGATCGAAAGATCAGCTCAGGAAACGGTGGTCGGACCTGAAATTAAGAGAGCCAGAGCAGTACCGAAAGATCTGGAGAGTGCTGCAAAAAAGTAAGTAGTTGTGCTGTGTTCCTATTCTTTCTGTCTTTATTCCGTTCGTGCTGCTCCATATGCTTTTCTTAATTGTACAGTTTAAAAGAGCAACTTTAATGTTCATGGGCCCATTATTCGTTCGTATCAAACATTTTTCTTTCGGCCTCTAAAACACCATTGTTTAGGCCATATGCATTTTCCCACATTTTTTAGGGCCTACTTGGATGCCAAATATTTGTTTGTCTAGATGGGTTTGTTACTAGAATTAAATGCAAACTAGATTCTGTGTAAGGAGAGGACACTGAGCAGCTGTTTTCACATCTGGACACTGGAGCACTAGTGTGGGACACAAGAACACAATTTTTATTAGGGGGCCACACAGGTGCTCCAGTGTATACTATAGGGGGGTCTCCATCTGTGAAGCTTGTACTATACAGGTAAAGTATTGCAGCTTGACAAAGGCCAATAAAAAAAATACATCTTTGAACTCGGCTAAAATAGACAATTGTACCCCACTTCCAAGCAATGTTTCCTATTTCTAGTTCTGCCATCAAATATCTGTGTGCTAATTATACCATTTTTGTTTTACATAGGGGAGAAAAGACTCGGAGGACACCCCTCATCCGAGGAGACCACAGACCCCCCACCTATGGAAGAAGGTGAAATACCCCCAACCCAAGAAGAGCAGGAGGAAGAAGAAGATGTGGTGGAAATTGGCACCACAACAGGTGAGTGTCTGCGACCACAGACTCAGGTAAAAGAGATGGATGGTGGCAGATTTTTGATACCTGTTTTTGTTTGGTTTCCCTCTTTTTAGGTGATCGTGATGTGAGAGATCGAGATCCTTTCACATATGAAAGTGCCCAGATCCTGATCGGGGAGATCATGGGGTGTAATGTCGAATTGCAAAACATCCAGAAAAAAATAAATGATGTGATTCAAAAAAATAATAACATCATTGATGTTTTGGGGCGAATTTAAAACCCCACAAAACCATCCCAAAAATTGTTATACAACAAACATGTTGGTTTGTTTTAAAAACCTTTGGTAAATGCACATGTGATTGTGCAGGTATAAAAAAGTTGGTTAATCAAGAATGTGTGGATTATTGTCTCAACACTACAACACTTTTGGGGTGATGTAATTGCTGTTTTCAGCGAAAATGGGGGTTATTTCCTAAGGGCAAAACCACTTTGCACTACAAGTGCAGGTTCAGTGCAGTTGCAAGTACACTTGTAGTGAAATGTTTTTTTTGCATTTAGTAAATAACAGCCAACAGTGCTTTGTATAAGGTTACAACCCTCTGTTCCGGGGTGAGGGTCCTCATTGGGAATGGCCGCATCAGGTGGTCCCCCAGCGCAAACGCTTCATCAGCAACGAACACAAATGGGAGTCCTTCCACATTGTCCTCTGGAGCTGGCAAGTCCAAGCTGCCATTCTGGAGACGCCTGTAAAACTCCGTCTGGGCGATGACTCCACCATCGGACATCCGGCCATTCTTCCCCACGTCCACATACAGGAAGTCGTAAGTAGCAGACACCACCGCCAACATCACTATACTATTGAACCCCTTATAGTTGAAATAGTATGAGCCCGAGTTGGGTGGTGGGACGATGTGGACGTGTTTCCCATCAATTGCCCCTCCGCAGTTAGGAAAGTCCCACCGCTCGGCAAAGTGGGAGGCCACAGTCTGCCATTCCTGTGGCGTGGAAGGAAACTGTTGAGGAAAAAACAATAAACATTACTATTTTTGATCAGAAACATGGCAAGCAGATTAGACACAAACATTCTGGGTCAACCTCCAGATAGCATTTATTAAGGGGAATTTAAAAACGCCAAAGTATAAGGTACACCTATCATATTCCCCCTCCCCCCCTCTCATGGGCCATTTCTAACATTATAGGGGGTGTGTGGAAATCTTGGACAGGTAACCCTCTTCACTTCATTGAGAGATGAATGCCTAAATAATGGGTATTACTTGGAACAGCCCCTCCTTAGTTACACTATTGGCAGCCCACTGGAAAGGTAAGAAGTGTCATAATACAAAGATATAAATACACACTGTACACATTTGAGGACATTTGGACATTCTGCTATTACCTATCAAGATAATAATAGGATCCAAAAACTTTAAACAGTACCATTTGAAAGTATACAGGCAGGCCCTTGCACTACATGCTTTGGGGAATTCATCCATAAATATGACCACAAAAGAGATGGGTATAGTGTGTATGGGTTTGCCAAAGTCAGCAAATAGATGATTGAGGATAGAGAGTTGGGATCAGCTGACTTAGCAGTTGGGGGAGGGAGAGTTACTAAAAATTATTTGGGGACACCACCAAAAAAAAGCCTCTGCCACTCTGCCTGAAGTTAAAGCAAAAATAACATTTCTAAACATTTTAGGGGGTGTTTGGGGTAAAGCACTACTATGGAGCAGAAAAAATACATTGTTAAGTGACTACATGAGGTGAATATAGGGCCAGGAGACACCATGCTGGGGAGGTTATTGAAGGGCAAATATGTATGAAGGACCTAAAATAATAATTACATAAAAATCCAGCATGCATGAGGACAAAGGGGACATTCACAGCATATTACAATCATGGTAATTAGGGAATGAGGAAAGAAATACAATATATTAGCAAACATTCAATACAATAAAATGTGATATTAAAGGATAAAAATCTTACCTTCATATACTCCTTCTGCAGGACCTGAATGATGGCAGAACAGGTCTCTGGGATAATGATCCCCAGAGCCTGAGGGGAGATGTCTGTCGAGAACTTTAAGTCCTGCAGACTTCTCCCTGTCGCCAAATACCGCAGGGTAGCGACCAACCTCTGCTCCGGAGTGATGGCTTGCCTCATGCAGGTATCCTGCCTGCTAATATAAGGGGTCAGCGAAGCCAACAGATGGTGAAACACGGGGTCCATCATCCTGAGAAAGTTCCTGAAATCATCAGGATTATTCTCACGGATCTCACGGAACAAAGGCATATGAGAGAACTGGTCACGCTGAAGCAACCGATTCTTGGTCCATGAACTCCTCCCCACCCTGTTCATGGATTGGACTTGTGTCAAGGTCAGGACCCCAACCCCAAGCCCCCGGACAGCACGAACTCTACGAGGAGTACGCATACGCAACATAGCTAGAAAACGGTCGGCTGCTCAGAACGAAGTAACAAAACGCACTGAAGAACAGCAAGGCCTGTGAAGAGCGACCTGAAAAACAGTAACGAACGAACAAGAATACAATGACTAATTAAAGTCACGCGGAACTTGCTTGCACGCACTGAAGAGCAGATACAAACCCACAAGTACAAACTGAACGGCAGAAAACGTTCTGAAAGCCACGAGTCTGAAAAAGCGCGAATCGTCTCTCACCAAACTTTTACTAACACAAGATTAGCAAAAGGAGCCCAAAGGGTGCCACGCTTGGTTCTGAACCGGCCTTTTCTAGTCTCGTCGTTTGTGGTGTACGTGACCGCGTGGTTGGCGATCGGAAATTCCGACAACTTTGTGCGACCGTGTGTAGATAAAACAAGTTTGAGCCAACATCCGTCTGAAAAAATCCTAGGATTTTGTTGTCGGAATGTCCGAACAAAGTCCGACCGTGTGTACGGGGCATTAGGGAGAGCGCCCCCCACTGGGAAGTGTATAAGCAGCAAGGAGGAAGACTGAGGATGCAGCTATAAACAGGTACTAATGTGAGTCTTTCTACACTTTTAGAAATGGAATGCTTGATTGACCTGTGCTACATGATTGTATACAAAGGTGTGTTAGGTAAAAATGACAGGGCTTTAGTATTACCTTATTTAGTAGGTAATAACTTTGTGGATAATTGTTAGTTTTTGCTGTGAGCCCTGGATTGTTGAGAACAGAGCAATGTCTCAGTTCCAGCGCTGCAGATACATGGCTCACACTTGGTGCTTTTAATTTGAAGGTTAACCACAGCAATAAAACCCAACCCTATATTTCCATGTATGTCAGGAGAAATGGTAAGATATTTCTGACATGTACAGGCTGAATGTTGGCATTAGTGTGGCTGAGCTTTTCTTCCTTTTTTTTTATATCTCAGCTCTAATTTCTGGAAAACGTACTACACTGCAATCTGGGAACCTGCGTAAGCATGGCGACCACACAAGGGAAATAGAAATCCCTAATAATCAACTGGGAATTGCTTGTACAGATGTGGTTTTCGTGAGTACATAGCAACATAAAGACTTCTTAGTAATGACTTTAATGATGTTGCTCTGCTACATAATCAACATATAGAATGGATGTAGATTAGGTGGCACCTATTCAAACCATTTATGAGTTAGGTTTGTTTTCGCTAAAATACTCCCCATTCATGCCTGACAATCACATATTATTATGATAATTATTTTTAGCATTTTTATACTGTACGTTTGATAAACTGTGTAATCTCAAAAGAGTGCATTGACTGACAGCTCCAAAATCTGTAGTAAGTAAGCAAGTACTGATATGTCCAAAGAGGCAGTACACACAATACAGAATCTAAAAGAAAGAAAAAAAAAACACAAAATAGAGCCAAAATATGCTTCTTACTGCTAAGTTGCAATTGGGAAATAAATCGTAAAATGCTTCTTTTATGTCACAGTCCATCGTCCATGAAGAGAACCTACAGGGGCAAACTTAAAGGAGTTCAATGGTCACTGCATATGCTTTCATTTTATAATATCAACATTGTAATAACAATACAAACAATAGTTATATTTGACAATCCAATAAAAGCATTTATCAAAAAAATCTCCGCTCATGTTGTGGGTTCTGCCTGTCTGCTGGTTATCTCTTTACATGACTTCCTTGACCCTGCATCCTTTGCAGCTTCTCATCTGCTGTTTCCTTTAAATTTCTAAGGACTACATATCCCATAGTACCTTGCTGCCTGCAAGCAGTGATTCCTGAACTGACTCCGCCTCCGAAATCTCCTCCTCTCAACACCTCTGTAGTTCAGAAGGCAGGCTCTGTAAAGTGTGTGACACAGCAGTGTCTACTCACAGGGCATAGTGAATAAGTGTCACAGAATTTAAGGAAATAAATGTGTGGGGATCTTCACAAAGTATCATTCAGGTTAAAGAGATATTAGAGTCTCGTTATTTTTTTGTTTAAAAATAACAAACATATACTTACTTATACTTATCTGCTCTGTGCAGTGGTTTTACACAGAGAAGCTCAGATCCTCAACTGATCGAGTCCCTCACCAGCGCTCCTGGCCCCTCCCTTCTGCCAAGTGCCCCCACAGCAAGCAGCATGCTATGGGGGCACCCAAGCTGAGCCGCTGCTCTGTGTGTCCATTCAGACACGGAGCTTTTTGCTTGGCCCGCCTCTCTCTCTCCTCATTGACTCACTGCCTTTGATTCATCAGCCCATGAGAGAGAGTCCCCAGACAGCCAAGACTCTCATGCAACATCGCTGGATCTAATTGGGGCTCAGGTAAGTACTGGGGGGCTGAGGGGGGCTGTGGCTTCCTTTCAAGCCATCCATTGTATACAATTGTGTTGCTAGTTGTGATCGGTCACAGTGATCACATGGTACAGACTGGGCCAATCATGGCTCATCTGTACCATGTGATCAACTGTGGCCAATCACAGCTAATCACAACAAAACAAACTTATATGTATTGCTATATGCAAACATGATGTGTAAAAAATAAAACTGATCACTTTTCCAGATTAGTACAATGTTACTATGGTAACATTATATTGCTCTGGTCAAAATGTGTTAAAACAAAAATCGTATAAAAAAATCTAAAAATACAAAAAATAAAAAAGAATGGAAAAAAATGTTTTGTTTTTTTCCTACTGTCACCAGTCAGTGACCCTGATCACCACCACGCCCATTATATGATGATGCTGTACTGCACTGACATACTGACAGTATGAAAATAAAAATATTTTTTTTTTAATTTCTTAATTTTCCAAAAAATGATGACACTTCAAAAAACTTGCCCTGCCTCTTACTAAATACCTTGGACTGTCTACATTTCAAAATTGGATCATTTGGGAGATATTTGTACTGTCCTGACATTTTTGGGCGTCAATAAATCAGATACAGTACATCAGGATTTATCAATTTTCAGATATATACCGTAGATTGTGGACTCTATAACTTTCTTTCAGACTAAATAATATACACTAATTTTGGGTTATTTTCACCAATGAATTGTAGCAGATTACATTATGGCCTAAATGAATGAAGAAAGATTATTTATTTGCAACATTTTATAGCAGAAACAAAGAAAAACTTAGCAAAAAAATTAAAAATCCAGTGGTTATTAAATACCACCAAAAGAAAGTGCTATTTGTGTGAAAAAAATGATAAAAACGTAGTTTGGGTACAGTGTTGCATGGCCGTGCAATTGTCATTCAAAGTGTGACAGCGCTGAAAGCTGAAAATTGGCCAGTGCAGGAATGGGGTAAAAGTGCCCAGTATTGAAGTGGTTAATATATGATTTTAATACATTTTTTAGACAATTTCCTATGATAGTAGGTGTTTTTTTCTCGGATAAGGATAGTATTAACCATTTGGATCCACTGTGTCTCCATCGGCGGGTACAGTTCCTCAGTGAGACTCCCCAACAGACACATCAACGGGTCCACTGTCAGCTGAACCTGGTACACATTGTTAATTTTGGTGACAATTCTGCTCCAATAGCGCACCATCTTGGGACATCTCCAGAGCATGTGGATGAGGTCACCCGGATGAGCCTGACATTTCGGACTTTCCAGAGTTTCATTAATAGCTGAACTATGGGCCAATGAGAAGGGACCATAGGGAGGCCCATTTCCATATGGGATAACGCTGTATAACCTGTATCAGGGCCAAGGAGTAGTTCCCTGGAAGAGTCTGCAGTTGTCGCTAGATCCCAGCCTGTAAAGTGTTGTAATTGTGCTGCAAAGTAAGACATTTGTGGATGTGGAACAGCCATTCCACCCTGATCTTTGGGAAGTTGCAGAGTGGCAAGTTTAATGTGTGCCACTCCACCTCTCCAGATAAGAGCCCTGAACTGCGAGTCTCTACGCTCGAACCAATACTGTGGTATCCAGATTGGGGCATTATGCAGAATGTACAGTAGTTGCGGGACCCAAATCATCTTTATGAGATTTACATGTCCAGTTACCATCAGCAGTAACCTACAACAACTGGCATGTTTGTGTTGGAACTTTTGAAGTATTGGTTTCAGATCCAATGTTATGTATTCCCATGGTTCTCTGGTTACTATTATACCCGGATATCTGAAGTGACAACCTGTATTTGAGATACATCCTCCGGCAAAGGTGCCAAAAGAGGATCCAACGGGAGAAGAGCTGACTTGTACCAATTTATGGCAAAACCTGACAATTGCCCGAACTGATTGATTAGACACATCACTGCCCTTAAAGAGTCCCCAGTATCTCCCAGATACAGCAGAGTGTCGTCTGTGTACAGAGAGGCTTTGTCCTCTCTCTGTCCCCTTCGGAAGCCCATGATGCTGGGGGAGGCCCGCACCATAGCTGCCAGGGGTTCCAATGCAAAGGCAAACAGCAGGGGCAACAGTGGGCTCCCCTGCCGCGTGCCACGAAACAGAGGAAAAGGCTCCGATAAGGTATTGTCAATCCTTATTTTCGCCATAGATGCAGCATATAAAAGTTGTACCCAAGATATGAGATCATTATCAGATCCTCCCACTCTTTGATTTTAGTTTTAATAGCGGTAATCTGTGTTTCTGCATGTCCTGTCTAACTAGATTCAGCTTCAGTTTCACTCGTTTGATCTCAGTAGTCAGGGTAGAAATAGACATGTTACATGAGGTGACCGCTGCAAAAATGTCTTTAAGGGTCGGTTGAGGGGTATGCAGCTCCTGGCCTTCTAGAGCCCTGGCTGTGTTATTAGGGGCTGGAGTACTTACTGTGTCCCATGATGAAGCAGGCTCTGAGTCCTCTGGCCATACAGCCACTGGATCCTCTATTAGGGGTTCCTGGTCAGTAGATTCCAGGAGGAGGGATGGCGTTTTGGTGTCCTTCCCCAGAGATTTGGCAAACAGCTTTATGGCCGCTTCCTTAGCTGAGCAATGGGCCTTGGTGCCATCTTGCCCTCCATGCTCTGCTGCAGGCAGAGAGTCTTTTCCTCCTTGCAGGACATGTCCACTGCTGTATCACAGATTCCGAGGCACTGCTGGTCTGGGAATGATGTGGAGAACCCTCCAGAACAGGTTAGGAGCAAATCGGGTGGATCAGGATGGCAGTTGCAGGAGAGCCCGGATATTCGGCGGAGCTAGCATACCACGCTGCCTACTCCATCAGCCGCAAGCCACACCCCGTCAAATAACAATATACGTTCCCGTTCTTCAACAGGAAATTCAGGTCTCGGTAACATTCACTATTTGTACAATATAGCAAATTACATATGTGCCAATTGCAAACAATTGTTTTCTATTTTTTCTTTTCTTGCTCTAACCAAAATGGCAAAAAGTTTTGCCTTTAGTTCAGCGTTGTTTCACAAAAGATTACATGTGGATAGTGATCTCTCTTTCCAATCATGTTACTGTATTTTTTAAATCTCAATGGAGTTAAAAAAAACTGTTACTTTTTTAAAAATATGGATCATCATCCTGGTGTTTTGGCTTTGTGAATTCGTCTTAAAGCAAAACTAAACCCATTGAGTTAACTTTGTCCCAAGCAGTTACATTCAAGACAAGTCATGAAAGATAACTGTTACAGTTGCTTGTGCTCAGTGTCAAGCCATCACATGGCTGGTGTCATAACTGATCACATGTGCGGTACCATGGTAACAGCAGATCAAACATAGGGTAAAATGGCAGCTTCCTTGGCTATAAAGGTTTGAAAGGTTTAGTTCCGCGTTTAATGTAGTGTACCCATCAGTGTTAGCTTTGATAAGTATGCGTATACAGCGTCTAATTGAAATTGGTGGCACCACCCCTAAAATTCCATAACATAGTGATATAGCCAATAGTAAATAAGACGCAACTTTTCAGGAACAGCTTCCTGAAAATATTGTCCCAGCAGTATTAGGCCTTGTAGTAGCCGCAAAAATAATGCTAATAGAAGAGGGGACAGACAGCAAAATTGTAACCCTATGAGAGTGTAGCGCCCTCCTAGTTAGGCTGCTAGGTAAATTTAGTTTTTGTTTTCAGTGTAGTGAGCTGAGCAGTGATTGATTGTTTTTGTCTGTTCAAGGTTTTCTAAGCCGGTTGTTTGATTTCTTCAACCTGGAGGAAGCTTCCAGAATATAGGGCAGGGATGCAGATGACCAGTATTAATATTTATTGTGCCCCAGCCAACCCTGGAAGGAGACTTCCAGAAGGTGGCTGAAAAGGTGATAAATAGTTGGGAAGCTCTGGGCGAGTGTCTTTCTCCTTCAGGGAAAATCCTGGTTTCCTGGGGGGGTCCTGGGTCTGGAGAAGGATCTTTATATCTCCCCCACTGAGGGTTTACCTGTAAGGGCTGGGTGGAGGGGTGGAGGGGTGGAGGACAGCTCCAAGGACATTATGAGTAAAAACCTTGCTGTGGATCTTCGATGTGCTTGTGCGAGAAGGGATCTATGTGTCAGAGGTTGCTACATGGACTTAAGCTGCTCTAATAGAGTCCTAGATATATTAGTCATTCTATGTTACTTCCAGAAAAGGCTGCTGTAAGAAGATTAGTGAGAAGTTTGTTCTCTCATTATTGCTATTAATCGTTTTGGAGTATCCTGTGACCCTAAACCCCTAACCTGTTAAAGTTTCTTGAAGCAAAAAACACTAAAAAGACATCCCCTAGATAGTTTTATTGAAGTTGATATGAATGGACTGGTCCTTGCGGTGGTGGGCGGCTTCTGTACTTTTAGGGAAGAATCAGTAATTACCAGAAGCCCCCAGGGGGGTGGCGCTACACGAGTAGTCACAATCCTTAAGTAGCACCTTCTGGCATCTCACCCTCAAGAAGTACTTCCACACTTAGAGATACAAACAAAAGGTCATACTTTCCAGCTAAGCTTCCACAGGTAAGTTTCCTTCAGGCCATCAGCTTATAGCACCCTCTGAGCCCTAGTAGCAATAACTGTGGAAAAGGCACATATGTCCCCTCCCAGGAGGGAACCCCAGTGAAAATAGAAATGGATCAGATCCTCCCAAATATTCATCTTCTCCCCAATAACACCTTCTGGGTCAGCCTATCAGGGATTGGCTAAGGTCCAATAAACATCATAACCCAGTGACTGATCCTCCAACTCTATTGCTGGAATATTCTTCTAGGCACCAGATTTAGGGAAATCCTGAGCAGTCCTGAAAAATGAGTTGCAGCTCACTTGGGTACAGTGAAGTCATATTACTAAATTTAGCCAGCCCAGGGCAGGGGCGCTACAAAAGTTTAAAGCAAACAGAGCAACAAATTCATCAATCAAAATTGAAATCACAGTATTGGCATTAGAAACTGGGACCTGAACAACTGAACAGTAGCAAAATTCCTTCCTGAAGCAATAAAGTGGTAACTGATATACTGTCTCTTTAAAGATCTTACATGCTGAAAAACACAAAATGTGTGTGGTCATTTTAAGTTCTCTTGTATACAATACAGCTGAGCTCATTCAGTATAACTATCAGTGTATGTCCTCCACTCAAGCAACTCAGGTGCAATGATCAGCCTGTTATTGACATGAATCGCTGTGCATTGCTCATAAACACAAGTACAGCGTATGGGCATATCCAAAATACAGAACATTTTATGAACAAAAGGGCAAGGTCTCCTAAGGCAGTGTTTCTCAACTCCAGTCCTCAAGGCGCCCCAACAGGTCATGTTTTCAGGATTTCCTTCAGATGAAACAGCTATGGTAATTACTAAGGCAGTGAAACTGATCAAATCACCTGTGAAAACTAATGGAAAGCCTGAAAACATGACCTGTTGGGGCGCCTTGAGGACTGGAGTTGAGAAACCCTGTCCTAAGGATACCAATGAGGTAATTGATCATATATGTTCGGATAAGGATATTATGTGGATTTTTTCAAATAATTTTTTATGTGGGGATTCCCCCTAAAAAGTAGACCCAAAGGCCATGTAAGTGAATAGGGCCAGGTAACATCAATGATTGTTAAGGACTCTGAGGTGCCTCCACCACCCACTGTCCATAGCAACCATTGGCAGTGGGAAGCTGTCATGTGAAGAAGCTGTAGTAGACCTGATATTACACATGACGTTTGACTCCTGCTGAACAGGTAAATGTTTAACCATACGTTTAAACACCTGAACTGCCAAGGTTCGGTCCAAACCTGTGTTTGGACTGAACCGTACGTTCATCCCTTCTCTTCAATAGGAATGTGCAGGAGAAAGGAAGGGTCAGGCAAGCATTGGTAATGCCTAAGAGATCTGGCCATGACAGGAAGGTTTTGGAAGCAGCTACAAATTTGTGCCTGCAACTAATACCTGCTGTGATGCCCGACGGCCTTTTGCTCTCAGGGTTAGTGAGATCTCTGATCTTGAGTTACTGGGTCTGCATGCAAGCTATGGCCAATAGGGGAAGGAAAGCTCCATCATTTCTGTTTGATTTATTTGGATTATTTATTTTATGTTATTAAAAATGCAACATGGCAGGCAGTCCTAGAACAAGTTTTATTAGTATCACTCTCACCCACGCAACATCTATCTCAACTTCTTTTGATACACAGGGCATATAAAACGCCAATGAGGTTCCATCAATGGTAACATAGGAAGAGTCCAGACTGCTGTACTTTCCCTGCAGATCTCTTACATATGTTTTGGCGTTGCCCTAAGCTAGTCCACTACTGGCAACTCATTATTGATAACATTAAACAAGTCATTTAAAGGAAAACTCAGCAACAACCCACTTACCTGTGTGCTAAGGTTTTTTAGATATGGAAGAATTCATATTGCAAACTAGAACTCCTATAGCCAGATTGCTATTCTTGCCGTGTAAATGTATTACTTTCAAGTGGTTATCTCTTCTTCCCCCGTTTGAGGACTGGCGTACACAGGTTAACTCAGCCCTCTTCAAAGAACAACATGTTTTACAACAAAGGGAGTGAGTGGTGCATTATTTTCTTATGGAATTACTAGCTTACTAGCCATTAAAGATCTATGCAATCTTAAGCATTTGAAGCTACTGCTATTTTGTTTGTGTATGCTGTTCATGATAGGATGGTGGCGGAAGTGTAGACTACTGATTCCTTAATGTACCTTTACTATTTTTTTCCATTTTTTATGTTTTTTTTTGTAAAACATAACAAAATGTCAATAAAAACCTATTTGATAAAAAAAAAAAATGCAACAGATTGAGCTGAAACCCAGATAGGTGGACTTTCAAAACTTCCCGGTGGACAAAAATGGAATAATGGCAGGAAATCTCTCTGCTGGGGTATCCAAAGCTTACATTGTATAAAGCTTCATACACATGGGTGCATTCCCCCCTACACTGTAAACATGCTGTGTCAGGGTGGTTCCAGTGCTGCGTACAGTTGCTTATAGACATAAATGGGTGGAGGCGGCTGCATGCAGCTATCCACTTCCACTGCTACCTGTGTAAGGTGGACCATGCGCACAAATATAGGTACTGTAATCATCATCCTCATACGTTAGGCTTGCTATTCATCCACACAGTCTGAGCAATATATTCACCATACAGTGTATGAATGTAACCTTTTGCAATGCTGATGTATTCAGTAGTATGATTTGCGATCTAAATGTGTATATGATTTCAAGGTGACAGTGGCAACTTGAATTGCTTTTAATGGGCTTCGTTATGTATGCTCTGTATGTCATGTGGTGTCTCTGTGTTGTTGCTGTGCGTGAGACCTATAGCAACTTAGTTCTCAAGTGTCCTGATCACTACATCGGCATGTAGTAATGAAAATGCCATCAGACTGGTGTCTATGTTATGTACAGAGTTGTTTAGCCTATTTGCTAAATACATTTTCTCAAACCAATAAAGAAAAAAATATACAAATGTATTCTGTATTCACCCAGCTAAACTATTTATATCTATTTTGCCTACATTTTAAGGGTACATTCACGCCAGATGCATACAGATGCATATACCAGATACGCATTAGCTGTGTTTCAAATGCAGATCAATAGGCCAAAATTGCTTTTTTTTTTTTTTTTTTTACTGCATTTCATGTGATCATGTCCAAATAAAGTGAGCTTGTAGGCAGGCGCAGTCTATTTTCTCCCCAGCAGATGGCGCTCACTGCAGCGGCTCTGTTGTTGGAGAGAAAGTGAGGATAAACAAGGTTCCTCTATGGTTTCCTGGGGGAGCTATCCTATTAGATGCTGCCACCCCATGTGACTCACGCAACTTGGGTCAGGCAGAGCCTATTTAAGGCCCTGACTCCTGGGATTGACATGCATTCTGTGAGCGGAAAGGGTAGGGATAGGTACCCCATCTGTTAGGGACAGTACTAGTGTAAGGGAACGATTCCTGATAAGGAGGGAAAGAGTAGGGACTCTGCATCTCTGGACATCTTCCCGACTGGGTGCTGGATGGTCGGACCACCTATCTGGGTTTGGCCACAGACAGGCTGCATATTTGTGTGCAGCAGTGCCAAGGAGTTAAAATATTTTACCCTTCAAATAATGCTGCCCTCAGCTAACAGTCACATAATCTTGCATCTGGCAGAGCTGATCACTGGCTGGTTCTTTCCTTATTGCCTTTAGCAAAGAGTAGAGAATGGTTAGATTCTATGTTAACTTTTTATTGCTGTGTATCCATTGTGGTGATTCTGCTCACTTCCTTTATCAAAGACAGTTGTCATTGTCACCAGGACAGAAAGTGAAGGCAAAACCAACCCCTGGCAGCTGTCACGGGAAAACTTGCTTATTTTAAAAGCTGTCAAATGTGTGGTATCCATTAACTTTTCAGAGTATTTCTCACACTTCCTGTCATGTCACCAGGTCACAAAGTGAGCGTGATCTCCCCAATGGGGACACAGAATTCAAAGAAGTAAATGTGTGAGGATCTTAACAAAGTAAGTTTACAAACTTCAACATCATTCAAATATATAGGAGTAGGTTAAAAGCATTGAAACACAATGTGGAAATTATTATCTGATATTCTTTAAAGTATAACTAAAGGCAAATTGTTCTTTTTTGAATAGAGTGGTGGGGCGGCAGAACCACTGTTGGGTTTTTTTTTATGTCTGTGCCTCCGTTAGGGTAATTTGCTTCCTCTATTTTCCTGATCGCCAATCTCACAGGTAATGAAAATGAGGGCAAGTGCTATTTTTTTTTTTGCCAACAGAACAGGAATAGAGGGCAAATCTTCCAACAGATACAGGGGTGAGAAGTGATAGATTACTGATAAGACATGATCTTTGATGGATCTTTCTAAGTTGATACTCTGTCACCGATGTCTATTTTAAAGAATGCAGACCAGAAAAGACAACTGACAAAACATTTATAAAAAATATGTATGTGTGGGTTATATACATTAACCATATGTCAACTATATATAAATTATATATATTAAATACATATATGTGAATTCCAATAAAGTATTTTTAATTCTATTTAGCCAGTTTTATCTAGACACCCCTGCCAGGCCTAGACCACTCCAGCCTGTCAATGGATAGTGAAGGAGCAGAAGCACACTGGTGAGGTAATCTGTCTGCTCTCCTTGTCCCTAAGCATGTTAACGTAGCAAGCACTGTTTAAAGCAATAGGGCCCTGACTGGCTTAGAATGCTGTCCCCCCTCCCAGTGTACAGGAGACTACTGGTAAAATTCCAGTTGTATGTGAAATATGTTTATATTTTTTAATAAACATAGAATTTGATTAAATTTTGTTTTTATTTCTGCCTGGAATGTGGCTTTTAACACTTCATCTCTGCTCACCTGTGTACTCTTATAGACCACAGAGCCCTTTTTACATTTCCACTATAGACCTCGCTATTGAAAAGTTATTTACAATTGAATTAAAAGTGTCTTTAGTGTTACTGTAGGTAAAAGTATATATTTCTATCTATATAATGTCCCATTTACAATTACACAAAAATGACAATTCTGTTATAAATTAAGTAATTAAGTAAGGCTCATACATATTTGTTATATGACACTAAAATAATTAAGGAACCCTGTTTTTTAGGGTGTACACAGTACATCTTAAGTTCCCAACTGGTTAATATAAAGTACTGTGCAAAAGTTTTAGGCAGGTGTAAAGAAATGCTGTAAAGTAAGAATGCTTTAAAAAATATATTTTAATTGTTTATTTTTCTCAATTTACAAAATTCAAAGTGAACGAACTGAAGAGAAATCTAAAGAAGATCAATATTTGGTGTGACTACCCTTTGGCTTCAAACCAGCATCTTCTTATACTTGCACAAAGTCAGGGATTTTGTAGGATTAGAGTCATGTGTATAATTAACCAATTATACTAAACAGGTGCTAATAATCATAAATGTCAGGTGGTATTTGTCGGACAGGCTGGTGTACACATGGGCCAAATGTTGGCCCCGGTTTCTGTTGAACCAGACGATATTCGGCCCATATGTACCAGGCTTAAGGGCCCACTCAAACTATTGTGTTCTGGTAACCTGCTGCATGCATTTGTGTGATGTGGTGCAATTCATTTGGCTGGTACCCCAACATACTTGCTGGTGAACATGCAGATTGCAAACAGCAAAGGGTGGTTTGTTGTTCAGTTCATGCAAATGAATGGCCTGCTTTAATGTAAAAGCATGCTAACACATTGCAATGATGTAAATAGCCCATAAATTGTCTGGACTGTATTAAGTACAGTTTTCCCAGAGTGCATATGAGCCTTACCTGCTATACCATTGTGACATCATCTTCAATTTAATTTGTTCCTCTTTGTTTGTACTTACTTACATAATGTTGAGGATGACACAATGAAAACCAAATTAAAAATACAAAAAAATATTTGTGTACAAATAGGACTATTCTCATACGCTCTCAACAAGATTGACAGTACCTGCAATTATTCTGGACAAATTATGACAAATCTTTGGAATCTCAATTGCTATGTAATGTTTGTATCAGAACCATTATTGATACTCTTTGTCTGTTAGCTGCTGAGTTTTACAGGTGCAAGAATGGTCACTTTGAAGCTTAGTTCACACTGGTGCAATGCGAGAACCCCTGCGAATCCAGCACGGGTTCCCACATCACACCTTACTTGTAAGGCAGTTCACACTGCCTCATGCGAACCGCTGCGGGTGTCAATACAAAGTTGATGACACCCCCAGATCGGTTCGCATATCGCAGTGCAAACTGTCAGTCCGGACATGAATTGGATCGCATGGGATTCTGGCGCAGATCAAAAAGTGTCCTATATGACTTTGGCCTGAATACGATGCAAATTCAGCCATACAATCTGTATGGCTGAATTTACATCGCACAGACATCGCATGTGATTTGCGCTGCAGTTCGGTGCGAATCACATGCGAGGTCACACTGCGCACTGGTGTGAACCGAGCCTGAAGGTCTACTTATAATAAATAAACACTGCATATTTATATGGTTTGGCCTAGTCTTTTGTTTTTATATTTATTTATTTTCAATTGTGTGGGTGAGGCCTTATTTAGACTTGCGGTTGGGGGGCTTCACCCCCTCCCCCCCAAAAAATTGAAAATGTGGCAGTGGAGGGAGGAGGATGCAAACAAGCGGAACTTCCCCTTTTGATGGAAGTTCCACTTTAAATATTTATTGCAGTCTGTATCCTTTGTGGGGAAATTCCCCTCACTTCTTGTTCTCGTGACACCAAGAATCAAGAGTCTAAGGATGTCACCTACAGAGGAACAATCAAAAGCAATAAAAACCTGACAGGTGTTCTAACTCCTCCCCATTGTAAAAAATAAAATAGCTTGTGTCACTGTCTCGGTCTGCGTTAGAGAAACATCCCATCGCTTCCTGTTTTTGTGACACCTTTGCACTTGGACAAGTAGTAAGTCTTCCAGCAGGGGCACATCAGTAAAAATCTGATGGAGGTTCCAAATTCCCCCATCTGTACAAAACCAGAAAAAAAAAAAGTTTAACCAGGGTTGGGTTTTAACTAGATTAGCTAAAACAGAACTTTTCCATTCAGACTTGCAGGAGCTAGGCGTGCTGGGGGTGTCCCCAAATGTTAGGACTTATACAACAAATAACCCTATAAAACTTCATATGAAGAATCAAACATCTGCTATAGGAACCTTTATTTCTGGAGCCAAGTTTGTGACTTATGTGAACAGGATGAACCTTCACTCAAATGCGTTATTGTTCTTTAGGTAACCTTCCCGGATGGTAGGAATAAACATTTTCTGACACTATGGAAAAGTGCCATAGCTTATCGTCAAATCTTACCAGCCTGGTTCTGTTAAACTATGAAATATACGTGACAGCTTGTCAAATACCCCCTAGATTCTCAGCTACTGGATGTCTTGTAGGGCCATTAATCTGTCAGGACACATTTTATGATGTGTAGACTGTGGAGTGTGTCACCAGCCGTTGCCTGCAGGAAGGCAAAGGACTGAGAACAGCTACCAGTTCCAGTCCAGATTCTCCACTTCATCCCGCTTCCCCTTTTCTATCACTGTATGCCCATATAAACGTTACACCTTTCCTCCTGTCTATCAGGGGCACTTCAGAGGACGGACACATGGTTTGAATATTTTGTTTTCTGCTTTTGTCGGTAGAAGTCTTTCGCTTCTTCTGTTTTTCCTGGAATTCCCACAGAGTTCTTGGAATGGGTTCATTTGCACATTTTATAGATTCTTCTTGGTTATTTCATGCTCAGATCCCACAAATAATACAGGCAGGATAAAACACTGACTACTGTTCTTCATTAGAACGCTCACTCTACAGGCTGCTCATAGCACCCTTCCCCTATGGTCAGGCTAGCTTTCTTGGAGATGGGTGCTGAAGCTAACTATGGATAAAAGATCATGATAGTAGAGGTTACAGGCATGCACAGCAGCACTGGATGATGGAGATATTTGCTGTTACATTTGGAGAGAATAGGTATATATATAAATATAAATATATTTATATATATATATATATATATATATATATATATATATATATGTATATTTAACATGGATGCTTGCTGTAAAGCTTAGTGGTTGAGATTTATATCCCCCACGTCTTTCCAGAAAGAGAAGCAAGATTTTAAACCGTGTGCTGTGCTGTTAATTACTACTACCTGGGACTGCAGTCTGTTAGTGCCTGTAGAACACTAAAATAGGTAGGTGAAGCATTTACAAATAAGATAACAGTATGACAAAATTTGATCTTGAGGGCTGGTTCACACTACAAAAATGCACTCCATATGCATTTATGAATGTGCATTCTTTATGCGTTTTCTAAATTTAAATACTTTTTATTGAAAATTATTAAAAGAACAAGAAACAGACAATGCGACAAAATTGGTAGACAGAGTTTGCAGCCAAATCCGAAGTACAATACACTTATACAGTACATACATAATAGGTAAGCAGAGCTCTGCCACCTTCACCTCGTTTCACATTGTCTAACTTTTATACTCGCAATGTCGTATAAGACCTATTTTCACTCTTTTCCAAATCTCAGCCCCTCCCTCCCATTCCCCCCCCCTCCCCCCTACCCCGAACATTCCCCCCTCCCACCCTCCCCCCCAGCATTTAGTGATTGCTCACATGTTATTAACTCTAAGGGTTACTCTGTTGAGTTTAAAAATTGAACCGTATCCAGCTTCATTTGTTCTCTATCTGGTTAACCGGGTCTTGGTGCCTTAAAGACTCACTCCCTGTAGGTTTACAGTAAATGCTAAAGGAGATGTTGGGTACTCATCTCTTGTATCCAGGGTCTCCATATTTTAATAAACTTATTGTAGCTACCTTTTCTAATATGTATGGTCTTTTCTGTCCATATCAAAGAGTTCATGGCCCTAAGCCAATCCTCTGGAGTTGGGGGTGTTGCGGATAGCCAAGATTGCGCTATAAGCTTTCTTGCCTGATATAAGCACTTTACTATAGTGGAGATTGTATTGGGGTTCCCCGTTTCTCCCCCTACCAGCCCCAAAACGCACTCCCTGGCTTCTAATTCCACTTTAACTTTGAACCTAGTGTTTATAGTTCTAACAATCTCGGACCAATATCTCGCTAATTTTGGGCATCTCCACACCATGTGGATAAGGTCTCCCGTCCCTGAGCATCTAGGGCACTTGTCATCTGGTCTACGGCCAAATCTATACAATCTCCTAGGGGTGTAATACACCCTATGAAGCAGGAAGAGGTGCGAGGCCCTCTGTGAGGGGGAGACGGATACCTTCAAACTATGTTCCAGAATTCTTTTCCACTGGTGATCCGTCAACTCCCCCACGTCCGCCTCCCACCTCTTCCTGATCCCCGTGGCTGTTTGCGTGGGTATCATTTTATCCACTAACTGCGCATACACAGCTGCGATCAAACCTTTAGAAGTTTTAGCCTTGACTATTTTATTAAGGAGTGGCGCCCTACACGTCTCCATGGGGCGGGTCCTAAATTGTGCGCCCATTGCATGCCTAATCTGGAGATAACTGTAAAATGTATTATGCGGGACTTCGTACTCTGTTCTCAATTCTAAGAAGGATTTCATATTATTATCTCTGACCAAATGGGCTACTCTGGTTATACCATGGCGTTCCCATATAGCATTCTTCTCAACGGTCAAGAGCTCCCGCAGAAATTTGTTATGCCATATGGGAGAGAACTTAGTAATGCCCTTATACCCCATGATCTTCTTCACTGTCTGCCAGGTTTTAGTTACTAGCTTATATGTTGGCAGTGTACGCTGAAGTGTGCCTGCTTCCAATGCTTCCACAAGGGATTTGTGCAGATTACCCTCTAGCATAATTTTATTGCTAGCGTGCATTTCTCCCGGAGCATCACACCCCCCGATATGCTGTAGTTGGGCGGCCAAGTAATAACTATAAGGGTGAGGGACTGCCATTCCCCCCTTACCAATAGGGCCCTGCAATGTTTGCAGGCTAATCCTAGCCTGTCCTTTCTTCCAAATTAATTCCCGAAACAGGGAATTCATTTTGGAAAACCACTTTCTCCCGATCCA
This sequence comes from Lithobates clamitans, assembly GCA_037952925.1. NCBI lineage: Eukaryota > Metazoa > Chordata > Amphibia > Anura > Ranidae > Lithobates > Lithobates clamitans. The sequence continues at coordinate 5,146,610 of JBBGZY010000438.1, forward strand.
TATCGGGGAGTTATGGAGGGTGTATAATAATTGTGGCAGCCATATCATTCTGATCAAGTTCGTTCGTCCCGCCATCGACAAGGGGAGTCTGCACCAGATGTCACATTTTTTTTTTAGTTTTTCAAATAAAGGGACCAAGTTATCTTGAATATATTGATTAGGATCTTTGGACATTACCACTCCCAGGTATTTTATTTTATCTACGATTTTTAACCCGGGCATACCCTCCGGGAGGGGGCTGACAATTGGGTCAATCTGAAGCAACATTGATTTCTCCCAATTCACTACAAGGCCCGAGATCCTCCCAAACCCTTCTACCAACTGCATCGCTTTTGCTAAGGATGGTCCTGTATCCCCCAAGAAGACCAAGACGTCATCGGCGTAGAGTGCGATCTTTTCCTCCCCGTTTTTCCTCTTAAAGCCCTGTATTCCAGATGCGCTTCTCACGGCCTCTGCCAGTGGCTCCATTGCCAGGGCAAAAAGCAGGGGCGACAAAGGGCACCCCTGCCTTGTGCCCCTCTCGAGCGGTAAACTTCCTGAGTATTCATTATTGATCTTAAGTCTGGCTGTTGGGCGGTTATATAAGATTTTCACCATGTTAATGAAAAAGGGGCCAAATCCGAATCGCTCCATTATTTCCCAAAGGTACTCCCATTCCAGGCTGTCAAATGCCTTGGCAATATCCAAGGACATGACAGCTCTGGAATCTCCGCTTTCCACTGGGACCTGGAGGTTCAAGTACGCCCGTCTAATGTTTACACTAGTAGCTCTGAGCGGGATAAACCCTGTCTGATCTGTATGTATCAATTTTGCGATACATTTGCTTAACCTAGTTGCTAATACCTTTGCAAGAATTTTAATGTCCGAGCAGAGCAGTGAAATCGGTCTGTATGACGATGCTTCCATTTGGTCCTTCCCTTCTTTTTGTATAAGTACAATATTAGATTCTGTCATCGAGTCTGGTAGTCTACCCTCTGCTATCGCCCCCTCTAATGTTTTCAAAAGAACGGGGAGCAAAGCCTCCCCATAGTATTTATAGATCTCAAGGGGCAGCCCGTCTGGGCCTGGGGATTTGTGGTTAGGCATACCTGCCACTGCACTTTTCAGCTCCTCTAAAGTTACTGGGGATTCTAAATTGGACCTGTCAGTTGCGGATAGGGTCGGCAGTTCAACCCCCTCAAGAAATTTATCCACCTCCCCTCTCTCCACATCCCTTTTTGATTTATAGAGAGTGCTGTAGAAATCAAAAAATATCTCCTTAATCTTCCCGGGGTCAGATGTTATTTCCCCTTTTGGGGACCTGATTGTAGAGATCGTTGAGGAGGGGGAGTTAGTACTAACCAGTAGCGCCAACATTCGGCCCACTCTTTCCCCTTCCTCAAAACATCTCTGCCTCTGGAAGAGTCTTCTATTTTCAGCATTTTTGATTATTACCTCTTTGTACTCTTGTTGCTTCCTAGTCCATAACTCCCGTTTACCTGGGCTGGGATCCAGTACATATTGTCTTTCAAGCTCCGTAACCTCGCTTCTAATTTGCTCTCCCTGTGCTTTTGATCTCTTCTTTACTCTTGTTATATGTTGGATTAGAAGTCCCCTCAAGAAGGCCTTTAAGGAGTCCCAAACCACCCCTGTTGGTGCAGTTCCTGAATTATAGGCCATGAACTCTTTCAGGCCAAGAGATATTTCTTCCGCTCCCCCTATTACCTCTAGCCATGCTGGATTTACTGTCCATGGCCTATGTGTTTGTTTATCATGTATATTCATTACTAACTTCAGGGGAGAGTGATCTGATATCCCCCTTGGGCGATATTCTACCATGTTCACTAGTGCGTGGGCTTCTTTGTTACCTATTGCTAAGTCAATGCGTGATAGTGTGCAGTGTGTACTTGAGTAGCAAGAAAATTGCCTGCTACTTGGGTAACGAATTCTCCAGAGATCGCACCAGCCGATCTCCTCCAAGAACTGAGCGAGCCTTCCCTCCCTCAGCCTTTCCGTCCGCATTACAGAAGGAAGCCTATCCTGACGGCTATCAAGAACCGCATTGAAGTCCCCCACCGCTATCATCGGGGTGCCTGCCCTGCTCTCCATATATCCTAACAGACAGTGAAGAATCTCCAACTTAAATGGGGGGGGTATATATAGGTTAGCTATTACAAGTGCTCTACCTTCTATCAAACAATGTAAAAAAATATAACAACCCAATGGGTCGATTTTGACATCCCTGCAGGAGAACGCCATCCCTTTTTTTACCAATATACTCACTCCCCTTGAATAAGAGGAGTAGACTGAGTGAAATTGCGTTTGAAACCTTCTATCCTTCATTAATACTTTGGACTCGTTAGTCAGATGTGTCTCCTGCAAGCATATCAGCCCGGGGTCGTGTGACTCCAGCTCCAGAAAAACCGCAGCCTTTTTGGCGGGATTACCCATACCCCTGATGTTCCAGGAGCTTATTACAGCTGTATTAGGCATCAGGTAAAAAAACAGTATATATGTGCAGAAAAAAAAACCCAAAAAAGCATTAGGCTAATTAATAATCCAAAAAGAAAATAAGTCAAATCTGGGAAGAGGGGTGGTCTCACACAAACCGCCTTAAATAATACAGTATACAAACCATCCCCTAACCCAAACCCCCCATGCAGATGTGACAAGTTTCTTGTTATACCATTTATCAAGTGATTCATTTCTACCGTAGCTTCAAGCTTACCCAGTTGTGTCAATACTATAAAGGGAGGTGAGAAGGGTGGGGGAGGGGAACGATTGTTCCCCCTCCTCCAGGCCCTCCCACCCCCGTGAATTCCTCTATTTTTCTTATACATGTGAAAGTGACTCCAAATTTTATAAATCTTCCTTCCCCTTTCCCACCCCTGCGTCAACATGTCGTAGCAATTAAATCTTTCATGTGAGATAGCTAACCCTACCCCCATTGTACCCCCCTCCCTCTCCCCTTGCCTACCACGGCTAGCCCTAGGGACATTTTTTGTGGCCCTTGTGTACCCATCATCCCATTCTAACCCATACCTCCACTCCCACTCCAATAACAACCATCCCCCCCTAATTCCCTCTATTTGCCCTTTTTTCCCTTCCCCCACCCCCCTTAAACCCACTCTCTCGATGAAAAGTGCTACCAAACCAATAACACCAAACAAAAAATCAACCCACAACTTCAACCATGTGCCATCTTCCATCAGAAGCGCACACCCTCCAACCCCTCTCCCTCCAGCCCCTGCTCAAAAAAAAAAAAAAAAAAATAAAAAAAAAAAAAAAAAAAGCCCCACTTGACATTTCCTTAGTCAAACTTTATAAGTTCCTTTTGTTTTCCTCAAGCCAAGTTGTGGCCTTGTCGACTGAGTCAAAAAAAAGAACTGTCCCTGAAACCTCTATACGCAGTCGTGCTGGGTATAGTAGTGCATATGGGATGCTATATGTCCGTAGAGCACGTTTAATGTCCACGAATCCAGCCCTTCTCTTTTGTAAGTCTGGGGAGTAGTCTGGGTATAGTGAGATCCTGGCGCCTTTATAGAAAACATCCCCCTTTTCTCTAGATTTTTGCATCAATGCTACTTTGTCTTTATAAAAAAACAATTTGACAATCATAGGCCTGGGGCGGTCCCCCGGTGCTGTAGGCCTAGTGGGAATACGGTGTGCTCTCTCGATAGCAAAGAGATGCGAGAATGTTTCAGTCCCAAAGGTCTCCTTAAGCCAGTTTTCCATGAACGCCTCAGGGGTAGGGCCCTCGCTTCTCTCTGGTAGGCCCAACACCCTCACGTTACACCTACGTGACCTGTTCTCCATTTCATCCAACTTGTGCCTATGTGTGTCAAATTGTGCTTGCAAACTCTTAAACTCCTTTTTTATTGGGTATAATATGTCTTCTACTTGACTCAGTCTCTCCTCTACAGCAGAGGTCCTCTCTACCACCCTCTGGATTTCTTGGTGCATAGTATGTAATTCTTCCTTGAGGCCCTTAAGTTGGTTACACAGGTCATTCAGAGATCCTTTACAAAAATTCACAGCAGTTAGTACCTCTTTCAATGTAGGCTCTGGTTCACTGATTATACTCAAGTTAGAGGGGTTTTCACTCATATCTACAGCGCCCTTTGCCAGGGGGTCTCCATCAGGGCCATGCCTGTTCGTTACTTTAATACTGGCTGGAAGGGTGGTTGATGAAGCTGTCGCTTTACCCACGCTCCTTCTATCCCCGGAGGGTCCCGCCTGTGTCTTCTCATGTGGCAACTGGTTGCCTTTAGATGGAGAGTGTAGGGGGGTATGCGCATATTTTTCTAATTTTGCTGCGACTGTGGTTGCTGATGTTGCTAAGCTCCCCTTTTCCTTTGCCAGGCGGGTAGAGTGTGTTGCAGGGTTTTCTTGGGGCTGCTGCTGGGGGTGCTGCTGGGACTCCTCACCTTTCTTCCTAGTCATACCGACAGCGCTGTATAATGCCTAGGTAGTTAACTCCTCCACTGGGATAGAGCAGTTCCACTTGTTGCTAGTTTTATCACCTTTTACTCCACACTGTTTTTACACTGCACTGCCAGGTACTATAGTCACTGTTCTTGCCTGTCTTCCTTAACTTTGAGCAAGTACTATAATCAGCAAAGTCAGTAGAATGAAGAAGAAATCCTGCTTCCCGCAACTGAGACCGGCGTTCACATACCTGTCTCTGGGTACACAAGGCTGGCGCGTCCCCCCTCTTCCCTGTCGGCTTCAGCCGCCCGATCAGGATCCCGGGCCGGCTCGCCGCCGAGTCACGTGGTTTTCCTCCGGCACTCGCGAGATCTCCGGTCGTTGCTAGGCTACGGGGGAAGGCAGAGGCAGCGAGCGCAGGCGCAAACGATGCGAGATTGGACGCCCAGGAGATCCGGCAAGGAACCGGCTTCTCACCGCGCCGCTGCCCTTCAGCTGCGAACGCCTTCGCTCAGCGCCACCTCCTCCGTCCCATCCGATGCTGCGGAGGTTTAATGAAGCAGGTATGGCTGGACAGGGCTGGACAAGGCAGGCAGAGCTGGACAGGAGTGCTTTCTATTCAGGGCTGAGCTGCTGGCTTGGGCTAAGCTACAAGAGCTGACGGCATGAGGGCTAGAGCAGGGAGCTGGAGCACGGAGAGAGCTCACACACAACTACTCACACTAACATCCGGCCACGCCCCCCTCCAAAAATGATCATCCTTTATGCGTTTTCAATGTGTTTCAGTGTATTTTTCCCCTCGTCCTTTCTTTTTTCCAAGATTTCCTGTGTTTTTTTTTTTTTTTTTGGTGCATTCCAGTGAATTTTTTATTCATTTAGATGCATTAGAGTGCGTTGTTGATGCATTTTGTCACATTTCAGTACAGTTCTGTGCAGAAAAAATGCAGCTGTACATATATATGTATATACACACACACACACAGTATCTCACAAAAGTGAGTATACCCTTCACATTTTTGTAAATATTTTATTATATCTTTTCATGTGACAACACCGAAGAAATGACAATGTAAAGTAGTGAGGGTACAGCTTGTATAACAGTGTAAATTTGTTGTCCCCCCAATATAACTCAACTGCTATTAATGTCTAAACCACTGGCAACAAGAGTGAGTATACCCCTAAGTGAAAATGTCCAAATTGGGCCCAAAGTGTCAATATTTTGTGTGGCCACCATTATTTTCCAGCACTGCCTTAACCCTCATGGGCAAGGAGCTCACCAGAGCTTCACAGGTTGCCACTGGAGTCCTTTTCCACTACTCCATGACAACATCATGGAGCTGGTGGATGTTAGAGACCTTGTGCTCCTCCACCTTCCATTTGAGGATGCCCCACAGATGTTCAATAGGGTTTAGGTCTGTAGACATGCTTGGCCAGTCCATCACCTTTAACCTCAGCTTCTTTAGCAAGGAAGTGGAGGTTGTCTTGGAGATGTGTTTGGGGTCGTTATGTTGGAATACTGCCCTGCAGCCCAGTTTCCGAAGGGAGGGGATCATGCTCTGCTTCAGTAAATCACAGTACATGTTGGCATTGATGGTTCTCTCAATGAACTGTAGCTCTCCAGTGCCGGAAGCACTCATGCAGCCCCAGACCATGACACTCCCAACACCATGCTTAACTGTATGCAAGACACACTTGTCTTTTTACTCCTCACCTGGTTGCCGCCACACACACTTGACACCATCTGAACCAATAAATTTATCTTGGTCTCATCAGACCACAGGACATGGTTCCAGTAATCCATGTTCTTACTCTGCTTGTCTTCAAACTGTTTGCGGGCTTTCTTGTGCATCATTGTGCTTCCTTCTTAGACGACAGCCATGCAGACCAATTTGATGTGGCGTATGGTCTGAGCACTGACAGGCAGACTCCCCCACCCCTTCAACCTCTGCAGCAATGCTGGCAGCACTCAAACATCTATTTCCCAAATACAACCTCTGGATATGGCGCTGAGCACGTGCACTCAACTTCTTTGGTCGACTATGGCGAGGCCAGCTCTGAGTGGAACCTGTCCTGTTAAACTGCTGTATGGTCTTGGCTACCAAGCTGCAGCTCAGTTTCAGGGTCTTGTCAATCTTATAGCTATAATCTTATAGCCCAAGCCCTCTTTATACAGAGCAACAATTCTTTTTTTCAGATCCTCAGAGAGTTCTTTGCCATGAGGTGCCATGTTGAACTTCCAGTGACCAGTATAAGAGAGTGAGAGCGATAACACCAAATTTAACACACCTGCTCCCCATTCACATCTGAGACCTTGTAACACTAATGAGTCACATCGGGGAGGGAAAATGGCAAATTGGGCCCAATTTGGACATTTTCACTTAGGGGTGAGCTCACTTTTGTTGCCAGTGGTTTAGACATTAATGGCTGTGTGTTGAATTATTTTGAGGGGACATCAAATTTACACTGTTATACAAGCTGGACACTCACTACTTTACATTGTAGCAAAGTGTCATTTCTTCAGTGTTGTCATATGAAAAGATAAAATAAAATATTTACAAAAATGTGAGGGGTGTACTCACTTTTGTGAGATACTGTGTGTGTGTATATATATATATATATATATATATATATATATATATATATATACACACACACACACACACACACACTACTGTAAATGGGAGAACACCTATCTTCTGTAGAACAATGAGTCTGTAGCAAACTTGAGGATTGTAATCCTCAAAACTAAGCTCTTCAGGACACTGGTGTCAGGGCTGGGCTCAGCCCTTCCTTCTCTGATCTGGCTGCTCAGCTGTCGGCTAATTGCCAGCTCCCATCTCTCTCCACAGTTACACAGCTGTTGTTGATCCTGCTCGTCAGTCCTGCCTACTTAAGCCATCCAGTCCAGAGGAGCGCTGCCTTCGCCTTTGTCACATCACAAGAAACTATCTCCTGCGTTCCTGTTTAAAGACTGGCTTTGCTGACATCCCTTCAGGCTACAGATCCTGCTTGCTGTTCCACTACTTTGATCCCAGATGCCTGGCTTGGCTGATGATCCGTTCCGGTTACTGAACTTTGGCTATGTTTTGACTACGTTTGTTCTTTTTACTTTTATTATTAAACAAGTGTGTTTTAACTTTACTTCTGTCTTGGTCTGATTTCATGGTTTCTGACAACTGGACACTTTGTCCCCTTTACACACACACATAGCTGACTCTGACCTCTGACCCACAAGGGAACGGCCTTAGCCCAAAGTCTCTAGGATCTGTCTCACCATTGTGAGACACAAATATCTTTGGAAAGTTGGTTTCCACCTTCCAACATCCATGTGACACCTTCTATCTGTGACACCAGACTAGATCCTCACTCAACAGTCCCTCAGTCAGTTTTCTGCTTCCAACAAACCAGGCCCTCAGGTCACCCAAGGCCTCAGCACACCGCAGGCACAAGGCAGGAAGGCCTAGGAGGGCAAGCAGCCCCCCTTAGGCTGTCATCTCCTTCCAAGGAAAAAGACCTGGAAGCTGTGTGCCTCAGAGTATTTATACAGACTCCAAGTAGCCATCTGGACCACACAACCCAGGGATTGGCCAGGACTGTATAAATTTTCATGCTGCCCATTTGCCTTGTTCCATACCTGTGTTCTAGAACAACCCACAGTTTTCCAGAAAGCAGAGAGAGCAATGAAACCTGTAGCAAGTGAAACACTGAGCAGACTAGAACAATTAACAAAGCCACACTAGTTAAAGTGTGCCAAAACTAAATTTGCCTAACAACAAACTGCAGCTCCACTAAATAGAGTGAGCCATAACTAAATTAAACTAAACCTATCACCTATATAGGAGAGTACTACATTTATTTTTATCCATTTACAAAATGCACAGCGAGAGAACAGAAAAAAATCTAAATCAAATCGATATTTGGTGTGACTTTCCTTTGGCTTCAAACCTGCATCAATTCCTCTATATTGCTCATCAATAACTGCACACAGTTTTTGAAGGAACTCAGTAGGAAGGTTGTTCCAGACATCTTGATGAACTAACCACAGATCTTCTGTGGATGTAGACTGCCTCAAATCCTTCTGTTTTTTCAAGTACCATATATACTTGAGTATAAGTCGAGTTTTTCAGCACAAAAAAATGTGCTGAAAGTGCCCCCCTCAACTTATACTCGAGTCAAGCACTTTTCTGCAGCAAAAAATTTCATTTTCCAAACTGAATTTGGGGCCCCGTATCTCAGGGTCACTTGGTGCTAGGAAGCCCAAAGTTGGTGTGCAAACCCAGTGGAACTGGTACCATAACATATCCAAAGATGGAGTTCCTAGCACCAAGTGGCCCCGAAAAACGGGGCCCCAAAACCGGTTCGGAAAATGTCATTCTCTGCTACAGAAAAGTGCTTGGCATTTTCTGAACCGATTTTTGGGGCCCTGTATCTCGGGGCCACTTGGTGCTAGAAACCCCAGCTTTGGATATTTTATGGTGCTAGTTCCACTGGGTTTGCACACCAAATTTGGGGTTCTTAGCACTAGGTGGCCCCCTAGATACGGGGCCCCAAATTTGGTCAACTGTGTCCATCTGCAGCAATGTCATTTTGGGACCCTTTGGGTTCAGAGACCCCAAATTTTGGCTGCAGCTAGGGGGCATCTAGGAACCCTTAACTACCGAGTTTGAAGTTCGGGGGACCTATTGCTGCAAATGAGCACAGTGAGGCATGCAAATGGGCACAGTGAGGCTGCAAATGGGCATTGTTGACCCTCTTTTCCACTTACAGTAGCTGTGCATTTCTCACCCTCGTCTTATACTCGGGTCAATACATTTTTCCCATTTTTTTTGTGGTAAATTAGGGCCTCAACTTATACTCGGAACGACTCATACTCAAGTATATATGGTAATCCCAGAATGACTTGATCATGTTGAGATTGGGGCTCTGTGGAGGGGCCAAACCATCACTTCCAAGTCTCCCTGTTCTTCTTTAATGATGTTGGCTGTATGATTGGGGTCATTGTCCTGCTACAGAATTAATTTGAGGCCAATCACACACCTCCCTGATGATATGGCACGATGGATAATGGATAAGTAACCAACACATTGCAGCTAAAACCTTAGTCATACAGTGCCTTGAAAAAAGTAGTTATACTCCTTGAAATTTTCCACATTTTGTTATGTTACAACCAAAAATGTAAGTGTATTTTATTGGGGTTTTATGTGATAGACCAACACAAAGTGGCACATAATTATGAAGTGGAAGGAAAATGATAAATGATTTTCGTTTTTTTTAATAATTATGTGAAAAGTGTGACGTGCATTTGTATTCAACCCCCATGAGTTAATTAATTTGTAGAACCACCTTTCGCTGCAATTACAGCTGCAAGTCTTTTTGGGTATGTCTCTACCAGCTACCAGTTTTGCACATCTAGAGTGACATTTTTGCCCATTCTTCTTTGCAAAATAGCTCAAGATCTGTCAGATTGGATGGAGAGCATCTGTGAACAGCAATTTTCAAGTATTGCCACAGATTCTCAATTGGATTTAGGTCTGGACTTTGACTGACCCATTCTAACACATGAATATGCTTTGAGATTCTAAATGATTCCATTGTAGCTCTAGCTGTATGTTTAGGGTCGTGGTCCTGCTGGAAGGTGAACCGCTGCCCCAGTCTCAAGTCTTTTGCAGACTCTTAACAGGTTTTCTTCTAAGATTGCCCTGTATTTGGCTCCATCCATCTTCCCATCATCTCTAAGCAGTTTTCCTGTCCCTGCTAAAGAAAAGCATCTCCACAATATGATTCTGCCACCACCATGCTTCATGGTGGGGATGGTGTGTTCAGGGTGATGTGCAGTGTTAGTTTTCTGCCACACATAGCGTTTTGCTGTTAGGCCAAAAAGTTCAATTTTGGTCTCATCTGACCAGATCACCTTCTTCCACATTTGCTGTGTCCCCCACATGGCTTCTTGCAAAATGCAAACAGGACTTCTTATGGCTTTATTTCAACAATAGCTTTCTTCTTTATACTCTTTCATAAAGGCCAGATTTGTGGAGTGCACTACTAATAGTTGTCCTGTGGATCTCTGCGGCTCCTCCAGAGTTACAATGTGTCTCTTGGCTGCTTCTCTGATTAATTCTCCCCTTGCCCAGCCTGTCAATTTAGGTGGACAGCCATATCTTGGTAGGTTTGCAGTTGTGCCATACTCTTTCCATTTTCGGATGATGGATTGAACAATTCTCTGTGAGATGTTCAAAGCTTGGCATATTTCTTTATAACCTAACCCTGCTGTAAATGTATCCACAACTTTATTCCTGACCTGTCTGGTGTGTTTCTTGGACTTCTGAAGGCAATTGGTTCCACTAGATTTTAGTACTGGGTATCAGAGCAAAGGGGGCTGAATACAAATGCACGCCACACTTCTCAGGTATTTGTAAAAAAAATTGAAAACCATTTATCATGTTCCTTCCACTTCACAATTATGTGCCACTCTGTGTTGGTCTATCAATAAAATCCCAATAAAATACATTTATGTTTTTGGTTGTAACATGACAAAATGTGGATAATTTCAAGTGGTATGAATACTTTTTCAAGGCACTGAAGCATCAATCTGGACTCTTAAAGGAGAGGTATGTCAAAAGCTATTTTGGCTATACTTCTCCTGTAGAACACAGGAGTGCAGTTAGTTCTGCACTCCTGTGACCCATCTTCAGCCATCAGCAAACTAAAGCCCACTTTCAGTGAACGTCCTTCCGCTGGTCCAGGCTCGGGAAATATCCCAACTTTATAGTCAGGATCCACCCAGATGCCTGGCCTGGCAGCTGATTCAGCCTCTGAGCCCTGAGCCAGCTGCTCCCACCCCCTCCACAACCCAGTGAGAGCTGGAGGGGCCAAGCAGAAAGCTGGTGACTGACAGTCACGGCTCTCTGCTTAGTGAAGACTGAGAACTGAGTGATCAGTGATCTTTGATTGCTCAGTTCTCAGTTTTAGAAGCGATGTGGGACAGATATAGCATTAAAGTTGCATCCACCTAGGTGCATATACATTTTTTTTTTAAACATACATTACTATTTTATACTATTTCATACTATTTTAATCAAATGCAATTCTGTAACTGTGATACTTTTTTTTCAAAAGGTCTACCTGTAAAGGAAAAAGTTAATACTAACCTGTTTCATGGACTGTACCACTGGTCTTTCCTCTCTTGAAAAGCTATGGTGGTTGAAAAATATTCAGCATCTGGATATGTCAAATTCTTGGTTTCCCTCTGCACTCAGTGGCTCCATCCTCCGGCATTACTATAGAACACAGTATTGACGTACAGGCCGATAAACAGATAAATGAGTATTAATCTTTTCGTTACTGGCCAGCCTTATGAAAAACATTTGAATCCAGCAATATAATAATTTTAAGCCTAAAAAAGTGTAGCACCCTGATGTTTAGGCAGGGTTGCTATTAAATTTATTTGCCAAGTGATAGTTGCCAATTGATAGGAGGTCAATTGATTTCACCCTAATTCTGGAATTGCTGCCATTCTCTCTTCCTTTACTAGATGGCTGGGTATCTGGTGGCATTAGATAAGACAAGGGCATTGCAAGGACAGATTAGGAATGAATGGGGTGTCTCAGATAATGGGCAGGGATTTTCTTGGGTCCCTTGGCCTGTTGGGAGAGCCTATTTATATGGGTGGAATCAGGTGATTGGGGTTCTGTGCCACCTGGATGGCTGTCTGGGTGGATGTGTGTTGTAATGCCCCGGGTTGCTATGCCATAAGCCTTGGGCCTATCCCGGGGACATTTGGCTGCTAGGCTGTCTGAGGGCCTATCCAGAAGCAAGAGAGCATCGTAGGGTTGGGACTGCGGCTTTCATTCTAACCAGAAGCAACGGTTCTGCCGGCCGGAGAACCAGCTGTAGTCGGAGGTAGAGGGGGAAGCTGTCGCCACTAAGGGTCCATCCACTTTGCTACCGGAGACCATTGTGAGTAGCTGAAGTACCTGAGCAGTATTCTCACCAGCTGGGGACGGTGAAGAATTGGGAAAATTTCAGCAGGTGCCAAGCCAGGGACCCAGCAGGGACCCTGGGGTGATGCTTGAGGAAGATACTGAGTGAGAAGTTTGTCAGAGCTCAGGATGAATGGAGCAATGCAAATAGCAGCATGAATAAATACAGCCCTGGCCAATCCAAAGGAGGGTGGCCCTGAAGGCTGCTCGGAGTTTGCATAAATACTCTGAGACACAGAGCTTCTGGGTCTTTTCCTTCAGGAGAGGAATGCAGCCTGATGGGCTTGCTACTCTTTGGGCAGCCTTGCCATGTGCTTGATGTTCATGAGGTCTCAGCTGGGCTAGCTTAGGGACCTGGATGCTGAAGCAACAGAGACTTGACTGAGGGGCTGTCGTCTGAAGATCTAGTCTGATATCACAGGAGAAAGATGTCACAACGATGCTGGAAGGAGGCAACAAACTTTTCTATGGCATTTGTGAATACAGACTGCAGTGACAGATCTTAGAGACATTTTGGCTGCTGCCATCCCTCTGGTGCTAGAGAGTCAGCTGTGTGTTTGTGTAAAGGGGACATCAGCTGGCGTCCTGAAGAGCTCAGTCTAGTCTAGTCAATCTAGTTCTTTGTGAAGGGATTCTGCTCTGATTGCTCAAAGAAAGAAGCTTATGTGCTTTAACTGCTTTTACTACAAAGCCAAGTACATAGTTTGCTTTTGCAAGGACTTCTGCTTCAGCTCTACAGAAGGAAGTTTATTGTCCTCACCTTGTATGCAATTCTCTTAACCCTATCCCAGTTATGCCAAAAATAAAAACACTTATAAGAACACCCCTGCACTGGTTATTGAGCCAAAGAGTGACTGTGATTGCCTGGCTGCGGGGCAATCTACCGGGAAAGGGAAACTGGGCAATTTCCAGTGGCTCCTTTGGGGTAGCACTGCGAAAGGTAAACCTGGGCTAGTTCCTGAGACAATAGCAGTGTCTGCATTACATATGCTGCTTACAGAATTTGTATAACCTCTCTAGAGCTAGTTACTAGGATTTTTGCTACAAAAAAAAAAAAAAAAACACAAATAAAATATACAATCAATGTAATATGCTGGTGAAGAATACCATGTGTCCCCTATAATTAAAAGTAACTAATTTAAAATGATTTGTCACACTGTTGACTAAAGAGTTTACTCAATGCGGTCGACACAGAATTCAGCAGAACAATGTTGCCATCTAGAGTACATAGAGCAAACACAACTACTTTGTATAAGCAGGATCACTTGTATCTCATCTTTCTGCAAAGCTTGTGAGCAAAACATTAACATTAATCTAAAAACTGGTGGAGAGACAACTAAGGTTGCCATTACTTGGGAATGAAGATGTCCGTACTGTTGAGGTCACTGACAGTCACTAGTAGCTGCCAGCAGACCTTAACTGTTTGCTTTTCTTTTCTCTCTCTTTTCATTTTGACCTTCTTTCTAATCTATATTAAAAATGTGCAGAGGCAGCTTTAGTTGGTTTAGTTGATCAGACAAATCTGTTTTTGACAAATCAGATGAGGGATTGACATAACTCTTTGCTAATGGATTGTGCAGATGTTTACCTGATAGGTATAGATACAACTTTGTTACTGCACATTGGATCTGCAATCTGATCACACTATTGCCTATGTCATGTGTAAACTCTGTAATGATTTTTTTTGTTAAATAAGGAATTGAAAAAAAAAAAACTCAGAAGAGTGTAATTTACATTCCGCCTGACTGCAGTCTGCACTGCACAGTTCAGACAGCTTCCAGACTATACCAATGTGCACTCTGCTTGCTACAGCTGCTTGAATAGGCAGGGTGTGAATTTGCTGTGTACTTTTCTGTATGCAAAAATAAAAAAAATAAGAATAAAAATATTGGTAACATTTTAGTGGCAATAATATAAGAGATTAAAACTAATAAATAGAATTTTTGTATTAATTGTAAAGTACTCTTCTTCCTTTTCTTAGAGTACATTACAAGGTACAGAACAGTATTCAGGTACGTAGGGTTATGCTGCTGCCTTCAAGAGATTGAATATTGGCAAAACAACGCTGTAAGGACAGTCCAATAAAGCTCATCCCACTCCCAGCAAGCCTCAGTTTTGTAGTAAGCAATAATAGGAAAGGACCAAAAACCAGAGGGGAGGACTCATGTCCCATAATGTACTCTAATGCCCCGTACACACGATCGGACTTTCCGACAACAAAACCGTGGATTTTTGTTTAAAGGATGTTGGCTCCAACTTGTCTTGCATACACATGGTCACACAAATGTTGGCAAACAATTACGAACGTGGGAACGTGGTGACGTACAAGACGTACGACGCGCCGAGAAAAAGGAAGTTCAATAGCCAGTGCAGCTCCTTCTGCTTGATTCCGAGCATGCGTGAACTTTTGTGCGTCGGACTTGTGTACACACGATCGGAAATTCTAACAACAAAGTTTTGTTGGCGGAAAATTTGAGAACCTGCTAGCCAACATTTTGTTGGCGGAAAGTTAGACAGCAAATGTTCGATGGAGCATACACACGGTCGGACTTTCCGCTAACAAGCTCACATCCAACAATTGTTGTTGGAAAATCTGATCGTGTGTACGGGGCATAAGAAAGAGATTTTACTGGTAGGACAAAAAATCCTATGTTCTTAATCATACATTACAGGACAAAAGGACAGTATTCAGGAACATAGAGATGTCAAAAATCAGTCCAACCGAGGTGTGGCAACACGGTGTAAAAAAAAAAAAAAAAAATCTGCATAAAACTGTATTACATTTTGTATGCTTTGCTTATGTATAGAACATTGCACCTAAATTCTGTAGACTGCACTAATAATTGTTAGATTACTGTAGGTATTCATATTCTTTAGAGTCTAATAAGAAACTAGCTTGCCTATGTTACATCCCTTGTTACCTTAAAAGTATAATTGCAATAAGAATGTGATATCCAAAACTTAAATAAATTATATCATTTGTGCATCAAAAGGATAATGTGCTATAACAACATCAATATGCATTAAAACAGTGCATGCAAGCAAAGCTAAAGTGACAATGATTCAAGCCCACAACAAAATTGAAATACAGTTCACGTTAAGCAGAAAAACATGGCACAATCCATGTTGTATTCCACACAGTGTTTCTTCCACCTCTGTACCCTTACATACAGTATCTCACGAAAGTGAGTACACTTCTCCCATTTTTGTAAATATTTTATTTTATCTTTTCATGTGACAACACTGAAGAAATGATACTTTGTTATAATGTAAAGTAGTGAGTGTACAGCTTGTAAAACAGTGTAAATTTGCTGTCCCCTCAAAATAACTCAACATACAGCCATTAATGTCTAAACCACGGCAACAAAAATGAGTACACCCCTAAGTGAAAATGTCCAAATTGGGCCCAAAGTGTCAATATTTTGTGTGGCCACCATTATTTTCCAGCACTGCCTTAACCCTCTTTGGCATGGAGTTCACCAAAGCTTCACAGGTTGCCACTGGAGTCCTCTTCCACTCCTCCATGATGACATCACGGAGCTTGTGAATGTTAGAGACCTTGTACTCCTCCACCTTCCGTTTGAGAATGCCCCACAAATGCTCAATAGGGTTTAGGTCTGGAGACATGCTTGGTCAGTCCTTCACCTTTACCTTCAGCTTCTTTAGCAAGGTAGTGTTCCTCTTGGAGATGTGTTTGGGGTCATTATGTTGGAATACTGCCCTGTGGCCCAGTCTCCGAAGGGAGGGGATCATGCTCTGCTTCAGTATGTCACAGTACATGTTGGCATTTAGGGTTCGCTCAATGAACTGTAGCTCCCCAGTGCTGGCAGCACCCATGCAGCCCCAGACCATGACACTCCCACCACCAGGCTTGACTGTAGGCAAGACAACACTTGTCTTTGTACTCCTCACCTGGTTGCCACCACACACACTTGACACCATCTGAACCAAATAAGTTTTATCTTGGTCTCATTAGACCACAGGATCTAGTTCCAGTAATCAATGTCCTCAGTCTGCTTGTCTTCAGCAAACTGTTTGCGGGCATTCTTTTGCATCATCTTTAGAAGAGGCTTCCTTCTGGAATGACAGCCATGCAGACCAATTTGATGTAGTGTGAGGCGTATGGTCTAAGCACTGACAGGCTGACCTCTGACCCCTTCAACCTCTGCAGCAATGCTGCCAGCACTCATAAGTCTATTTTGCAAAGACAACCTCTGGATATGACGCTGAGCATGTGCACGCAACTTCTTTGGTTGACCATGCCGAGGCCTGTTCTGAGTGGAACCTTAAACCACTGTATGGTCTTGGCCACCTTGCTGCAGCTCAGTTTCAGGGTCTTGGCTATCTTTTTATAGCCTAGGCCATCTTTATGTAGAGCAACAGTTCTTTTTTCAGGTCCTCAGAAAGTTCTTTGCCATGAGGTGCCATGTTGAACTATCAGTGACCAGTATGAGAGAGTGAGAGTGATAACACCAAATATACCACACCTGAGACCTTGTAACACTAACGAGTTACATGACACCGGGGAGGTAAAATGGTTAATTAGGCCCAATTTGGACATTTTCACTTAGGGGTGTACTCACCTTTATTGCCAGCGGTTTAGACTTTAAATGGCTGTGTGTTGGGTTATTTTGAGGGGACAGCAAATTTACACTGTTATACAAAATGTACACTCATTATTTTACATTGCAGCAAAGTGTCCTTTCTTCAGCGTTGTCACATGAAAAGATATAATAAAATATTTACAAAAATGTGAGGGGTGTACCTACTTTTGTGAGATACTGTAAAAGTAAAGGCTCACCAAATCTTCATGACCTCTTATTTCTCTTAAGTGAGTCATGAGCTGCATTACATAGATAAGTATGATCCCATCCAGATTTCCACAAGGGCTCCTTACACCATGGACACTCCCAGGTAGGTAAGCACAACAGATAAACAGGCCTCTTCGATTCTTCTTACTCCTCTGGTTATTACACAAATCCTCCACTTTTTTCACTTTATTACACCTTTGTTTCTCCATTCAACATTTTCCCCATAGGACTCAAAACAAGAAAGTTCCCATAGTGTAGTAATGTGAAAAGAAAAGCACATTTTTTAAACGTAATATAAGTTATATTTGTATCACTAGAAGGTGGCCTATGGTTACCAGCTGTTGTGGGTAGGGTTTAGGAAATTGGTGAGTTTTTGCATATATAATAATAATGTGATAACTATGTAAGCATGGTTATAGAAAGACTTCAAATGTGCAGAATAAACAGATTCCTTGTTTAAAAAAAAAACGGGTGCATCTTTTTGCGTCTGTTCCCTACTGCATTAGTTATTATCCATTTGGAACCATTGATCACTATTGGGATCCGAGTTGCCAGACCGTCTGGCGAGCTTATAGCCAGGAAGGGATTTACAGGGACCCTGAGAATAAAAAACAGGAGCTTTTATCAGTCTCACTAGAGTGTTGGATTGGTGCAGGAATTCCAAGATAAAACAATGGGTTGCCATGGAACAAGTACTGTCCCCCGTGCCCTTAGCTGTGCTCCCACAGAGTCCAGTTCTCCCTTCCTGTGCATTATAGCTTCACCCAACTGTAGCATCTACATGAATGTGCTCTATGGCCACTCGTGGTATCTCCCCATCTCCTTCTCCATGTTACCCGAGTCTGGGTAATCTGAAAATTACTTTGGGTCTATTGGGGGCCAACTTCCTGTACCCGTGTCATCAGGGGATGTATTCTGCCATGCATTACATTAGGAATTCCACATGGTTTACTGTCTCCCAAATGTGTCAAGATCAGACCTTCTGCAACCTGGGACATTTTTATTTAATCTAACTCTCCTACTTCCTGAAGTCCCCATCTGCAGCTTCTTTATTTACCTGACCATTGACTGTGTGACAGACCTAACCGGGACAGAGGCTTTTGGAGGGGACTGAATGCCAGCCTCTTGCCGACCGATTATGTGCCCTGGCATTTGGGGGAACGGTGCTCATTGTGAGCTGTATGCCTGGGGACCCTGGAAGTAATATTACTTTGGATTCAAGTCCATGTCCCCCCAAAACACAAAACTCTGGGAACCCCGTATGTGCCATATTATAGATAGTAACTGCTTCACAATGTTGTGTGTATATATATGTTGTGTTGTCTCATGCTGTTGTGTAGTATTTGCTGTGCTTGTTTGGGGTGGGGCTGTATTCCAATGTTCTATTTTGTCTGTCTGCCTTGGATCACAGGATGTGTATCTCTATGGAGGGAGGGGGGATTCCTCCAGCAGCCCCCTGCTGATAAGACTGTATACTGATGAGACGTTTGAACACACCTAACCTGTGTGTCCATTGTCATTGAACAGTTTAACCCACCCTCTTTTCCAAGGGTGGGGGGAAAGAGTCTCTGAGTTATTTTATCTGTTGTGTCCATGTGTGAAAATAAATGAGTTCATTCCTGCTTGACCCTCAAGACAGAGCATCTTGTCTCGTATTTGGGGGAGAGTTATTCGTATGGGTTCCGTGTTCGGCTGATTGAAGTGTTCGGTAGCTGCCTTTGTGTTTGGGTATGGAATGTCCTAAACAACTTTAACCCCTTTCATACTCGGGGTGTCGTTACAGACTGTATTTGAATGTGAGTGCCATGTTGATGGAACTACCGGGCCTTTTCTGCTGGCTGTGACCTTGCAGTTACTGCCTTTCTAGAAAAATGGGAAAGGGAATTCCACATGTGTTGAACTAATGCAGAGCACAATCAGATTCTAACTTTGTCCTATAAATTGTCCATCAGTATTAAATATCAAGAATCTGTCTACAAAATTGTAACCAGGTGGTACCGTACCCTGATGCTCCAACACCATATTAACCCCTCGTAATTACCGTCACCGTAGTTTCCCTTTGCCTCTTTGTTCTCCACCCGCATTTAGACTTATGAATTCTTCATATGTTCCCAAGCTCAGTCTTTACTTAATCATCATACCACATTCGTATACTCCAGCCCGATTCGAGTCTAGTCGCATCGGCGGCACAACAAATTGAATCGGGTACATTCATACACTCCACAGGCTGATTTGAATCTAGTCGCGTCAGAGGCACAATGATTCAAATCTGCTCTATTCATACACTCTACAGGCCGATTCAAGTCTAGTTGCATCAGCGGCAAATCAATTCGAATCGGGTCCATTTGTACACTCCACAGGCTAATTCAACTCTAGTCTCGTCGGCGGCACAACGATTCAGATCGGCTCCATTCATGCTCTCTATAGCCCAATTCGAGTGTAGTCACGTCAGCGGTACAACAACTCGAGTCCTCGGCACGACACTACACAATTCCATTTTGTCACACAGTTCCCAGCAGCTCGGTATCCTGCATGAAGCACCTACCACAAGCTAACAGTTGGTACCCAATCCATCCATTTGTATGCTCGTACGTACTCACAAGCTTAGATGATATGCAACTTCATTAACTCCGGCACGAGTCGGCATGATTCATTCATTGCCACACACTCACAAAATCACGATTGGCGACCGGTCACGATCACAGCGCATTCCCACATGCCCTAAATTTCTACTGTCCTTGTTTTTGCCTTCCTAATAAGGCTACTTTCTTGCAATCATTGCAAGCATGTCTCCAGTGACACACATTCCGGTCACTCAGGAACCCCCGTGGCACTTTATCCGGCCGCTCATCGTCTCCAGTGGCACATCGGCGGTTCACTGTTTCTGTCTGTCATTTCTCCTTTAGGTCAGTCGAGTTCAGATTTGTTCCATCGTGCACCAGGTTGGACGTTATTTTCTCAGGAAAAAAACACACAGACATAGGGCTTGCATCTTCATCAGGGGGCCAGTCACAATTTAAGGGGAGGGTTAGGTTGTTTTTCAGGTTAAAACTGGACTTCTATGTCCCTTTTGCTACAGGTTCCCAGCTGCTTCACATTTGTGTCATGGGCCACAGAGCGCATTCCTAAAGTCACGTGCAACCTCAAGCAGCACAACACTTCATGATTATGCCGAGTGGAGGTCCGGACATTTCAGATGCGTCCAAATTACTGCCCATTGAGCCATCCCTCTGGCGGTGCCATGGCATCAAATGGAAAGGTTTGTATTACTTCGTCATCAAGTCGACTTTCGGCTCTAAAAGCAGCCCGTGGCTCTTTGAAACCTTCGCCTAGTCTCTTCCCTAGATCCTGTCGCACCAAGCACAATGCCAGAAAGTCATGCACTACCTTGATGACTTCCTGCTGGTCAAACAGCCCGGCGAGCCCCCATTAGACTTGGGCAGATTGAGAGTGGTATTTGGCAATCTCAACGGCAACAATCTTAGTTACGGAAACAGAACAGAACAGTGAACGTTTGAAGCAATTGACCTCAGTGATTCCCCTTCCCTCTCCGGCATGGCGTTGACGCCACAGGACGCGCACTGAGAGTATCCACTCTGCTCGGCTTGGTTGTTCCCCCTGGAGTGGTCACCATCACACAAGCTGTCTAGTTTATTCATCCATCCAGCCACGGAAATCACTCCGGAGCTAGCGGTTCCAGCTAGCAGCCAGTATTCTCCCCTTCTGGGACCCAGAATTCCTCTTCACTCCTCCAGATGCTGATTGGTGTTTTACCACCCCCAAGCAAGCCTCCCGGATGATGGTTTCCCCCACTATCTGTCCTGAGGTCACTGGTAACGTTTACCACTATCATTCATTTTTATTTTGATTGTTATATTTTTCTTTGACTTTTATTAATCCTATAGAATAAACAGCACTATTCATTAATTAGACTGGTAGCAAGTTTTATTTATGCACATAGCATCACTTTGGATTGCAATCGATCAATTTCAATTGATCCCGGTCAAGTGCAATATTGTCCCGCTTTAACTACACTACGTTCTTTCTGCAGGGACCTGGAGCCGACTTGACCACTTCTCCAATCCCACCTTGTTCGCAGCTGATGATGGGTTGAAGGGACACCTTCACAATGTGACCCATCTCATTAACCAGTTGTTGTCCCGCAACACACTGAAGGTCTATCACACCGAATGGAATGCCTACCACAGGTTTTTAGCGTCATATCCTGGGGCAGCGACAGGAGACATCAAGCATGTCCTGGCTTTCATATCGTATTGCCACATGCAGCTGGATCTCTCTCATAACACCATCAGACTATACTTAGCTGACATCCAGTATTTCTTGTCCTATAGGACCCCGGTAAGCTGTCCTTGTTAGCAACCCACACAGTCAGATCCATCCTACACAGGGACCAGAAACATCAGCCCGTAGCTAAAAGAAAGCACTTACCCATCACAAATGCCATCTTCAGGGACATGTCTCTCATGTTCCCGATTTGGGTTCCTTCCCAGCTTGGTCATCCAAGCGGCCATCTACCTGGCCTTTTACGACTTTTGCGGCCTAGTGAGTTTACCTTTAGTGGCCCCAGCTGCCAGACACTGCGCAGGCGATACCTGGATTGCCTTCAAGGTGTCCAAAACCCAACAGTCCGGCCCTGGGGTCAACTTCAAGCTCTTCCAGGCCCACAATGTCTGGTGTCCTGTAGCGATCCTCGACCGATTATTGTCTAATCTGCCCAGCCAGTCGGAATCCAGCCCGTTGCTACCTTTTCCTACCAGCCCCCTGAGTGGCAACCAGTTTATCAGACATGTTAGGATCCTCTTAACTAACTTAGGCCTTGACCCCGGCCGTATTCCAGACCTTTCAGACCGGAGTGGCTTCAGCCGCATCTAAGCACCATATCATCAAGAAGTTAGGCAGATACATTCCAAACCCTCAGGTAGAAATGTTGCAGGCCTTCAGCAAGCTTGCTCAATAAGGGTTACCGGACCAATAAAGAGTTACTTGTGAAAAAAGTGTAGCGCTATTATCCCAAATAAAATTTAAATCATAAAAATTGAAAAACTGCTACAAGAGTACCCTACTATACAAAAGGGTACACATAAAGTGCATTTTTATTCAAATTAATAACTCATACTAAAGAGACAGCATGACATGTGGAAAAACAATCAATATATGAATTATAATAAACGTGAATAGGGTCAATAAACCATGAAATAACTGAGTACATGAATATAAAATGTGAATATGAAGACCAGAGCTAGCAAGTACGTTATAGGACAAGTACATATAATATGAATATAATATAAATAAGTCCAAAACGTTAATCAGAGACACACTTAGACAGATAGTCATACGGCGTTGATACTCTAAAGAACTGTGAAGTTAAAATGGCCCATCACCAATAAACAAAAGGAGGCTTACCAGATGTCGATGACCTGGAGAGGCTTACGCGCCCCAAGTCATACAGGCTTGTAAGTCAACTGACTTAATGGATATCGAAATAAGCTGGCATGACAGATCTTGGGTCACACCACCGACTTGGCACAGACGTTTGGGACATCCAATTTGAAGATAGTACTCCAATAGGGTAAAAGCTCGGTGTTCAAATATTGTGTTAGAGGATCATCAAAATAGGCTTAGTAAATACAGGAGCAAGAGCGGCATATGTATGTGGGTCCACCTGACACGCG
Source organism: Lithobates clamitans (assembly GCA_037952925.1). Taxonomy (NCBI): domain Eukaryota; kingdom Metazoa; phylum Chordata; class Amphibia; order Anura; family Ranidae; genus Lithobates; species Lithobates clamitans. The sequence goes on from JBBGZY010000438.1 coordinate 5,169,500, forward strand.
TTTCAACTAAAAAGCCGTTACTTCCCTATTCGAGTATTTTTGCCCCCTTTTTTGGCATACCGTCCAGTCGACCAGGGCATACCTCAGGTCTATGTTATGTTGTAAGTCTTGTGGCGTCTTTATGTGGTTCATATCTGTCTCGGTTGAAGGGCTTTGACCATAAATACAATTTACACCCTCTTTTTTTCTTTTGCTCATAATGAAGTTCCATTATCCACTTAAATCAGTGGTACAACATTTAGTGCTGCTTGGGTGTGCATTCCGCCCATGTGGAAATCGCCAAAACCACCCTTCTTGTGGCAATGGTTCCACAGAATAGTTGACATTAGACAAATGGGGAGTCTGATTAGTTCCTTATAAGGTACCCATGAAAGTTTTAATAACACATGGTTTTATTGGATTATTTCTGTACAGCAGAATTTGAGGGACTATTAGCAGATTGGTTGCTGTAACTCACTGGACACCAACTGTACTTCAGAAATAGCTAATGGGACACACAGCTTGCTCTGTCTAGTAGGGCCCTCTGGAGGTGGTTAATAATTATTAGTTATCGGTTTCCCCCCGCTTGGGTTATTAATACTGTTGCTTCCCCTCCACTTTTTTTTGTGTACTTCCTGTCCCGTACCTACTTTTCTCACCATTCTTCGTTTTACTTTACCCTATAACTCTGAAGGACTATATATGGAATATCAGAGGTTGGGTTGCTTTCCATACAATTCAATCAGCTGTAGTAATAACTGTTACTACAACCTAGACCTATTCTCGGTTCTGTTTTGAGATAATTTTGTGTGTATGATGTCCACTCATTATATTGGCCTGTATGTTTCACTATATGTATATTCCTATTAGTTATGATGTTTGATGTACCTTAACAATATTCTTACTGTTATGTAAATCATAAAAATTGCTATAAAGAATACATATAAGACAGAGGCTGAGGAAAATCATAAAGCAGACCAGGGAACCAGGAATGCCCATTACAGCCCCAGACACTTGCATTGTCTGTGCAACTTCAAGTACCCCAGAATGAGAACAAGAACAAATGGTCCACAGTGGGGGGCAACCTCTGATGAAACAGAACTTTGGAAAAATGGTGAGCTTTTATGTTTGCCAGCCACTCTTTTCCCAGGATGTCCAGCTTGACACATGGACCATGTCATCAGCCAAAAGCAGTTATGGCTGCCTTAATAAATGAGCATTGGATAGGGACAGGGTTCACCATAGTTGTTTTCAAATATACTGCTTCTTATTTTACCTGTTACCAAATGTGTTACCAAAAGTGGAGTATCCTTTCCAGAGATGACATATTGATATATCCAGATCCCCAAGTTAGGATCTTATGAGTATGCACTTGTCTGTGTGGACATGTTTTCTGGATGGCCAGAAGTTTGCTACTGCAAAGTCCACTGAAATAATAGGGTTATCAGTAGTTATTGAGTGCAGAGTCCCAGAAACTATAGGAAACAGCAGAGGAACCCATTTTACGGGTGAGGTTCTTACAAGTCTTACAAGAAGTTTTAAGTGCTTAGAAAAATCAGCAGGTTTTTTGCAAGTTCAGCTTGTTCAATTAAGCTTTGACAAAAAAAAAAAAAAAAAAACGGAAACAGATTGGTTTCTATGCATAACAAGTAGTGGAAAAGTTAGAATACACCCTAAGGGAAATATTGGATTTTCGCCCTCTGAGATTGTATTTGGCAGTATGTCATGCACTTGCTTATATTTTTCTCAGCTGGGCCTCCACTTGGATCTCATAGAGTATGTTACTGATCTCCAAAGGTTTTTCACAAACTTATTTATGTGTTTTCTCCTCAATGTCAGATCCTAACAATTTAGAAGGATCTCATAAACTAGTCAGGTGACTAGGTGGGTGTTAAAAGATTTACAAGAAAAAGTTTGGAGTCACAATACAAAGCATTTTTCATGTACAGCTGACAAAACTTGAAGGGAGAGTCACTTATAATCCATGGCAGACACTGCAAAAAGTTTCTAAATGAAACTATCTTTGTGTTCTGTTTTCCTCTAGGAAACACAGCGTGCTAATTCATTTATTCAAGTGCTTTAATTGTAGTGGATAGAAAATATATATTTTATGTGATTTAACCACATGCCGACCAGCCGTCGCAGTTGTACTGCGGCAGAATGGCACGGCTGGGCTAAACGACGTTATGTAACATCGCTTCGCCCTGTGGCCACTAGGGGGTGCGTGTGCACGCCCCCCACTTGCCCCTCGAGGCGATGCAAGTGCCCGGCGGTCGCACTCGCTCGGGGCACACGGAGAACCCAGAACTGTGTGTTTTAACACACAGTTTCCGGTTCTCTGAGCGGAGAACTGACAGATCGTCTGTTCATACAGAGTATGAACAACGATCTGTTAGCTTCCCTGCACAGTCCCCATCCTCCTTCAGTTAGAACACAAACTAGGACACACATTAACCCCTTCACTGCCCCCTAGTGTTAACCCCTTCACTGTCAGTGACATTTTTACAGTAATCGATGCATTTTTAATCGCACTGATCGCTGCATTAATGGCCAATGGTCCCAAAAATGTGTCAAAATTGTCCGACGTGTCCGCCATAATGTCGCAGTCACGATACAAAATCGCTGATAGCTGTCATTACTAGTAAAAAAAAAGTTATTAATAAAAATGCCATGAAACTATCCCCTATTTTGTAGACGCTATAACTTTTGCGCAAACCAATTTATATACGCTTATTGCGATTTTTTTACAAAAAATATGTAGAAGAATATGTATCAGCCTAAACCGAGGAAAACAAGTTTTTCTATATATAGTGGGGCAAACAAGTATTTAGTCAGCCACCAATTGTGAAAGTTCTCCCACTTAAAAAGATGAGAGAGGCCTGTAATTGTCATCATAGGTATACCTCAACTATGAGAGACAAAATGTGGAAACAAATCCAGACAATCACATTGTCTGATTTTTTTAAAGAATTTATTTGCAAATTATGGTGAAGAATAAGTATTTGGCCAATAACAAAAGTTCATCTCAATACTTTGTTATATATCCTTTGTTGGCAATGACAGAGGTCAAACGTTTTCTGTAAGTCTTCACAAGGTTGTCACACACTGTTGCTGGTATGTTGGCCCATTCCTCCATGCAGATCTCCTCTAGAGCAGTGATGTTTTGGGGCTGTCGCTGGGCAACATGGATTTTCAACTCCCTCCAAAGCTTTTTTATGGGGTTGAGATCTTGAGACTGGCTAGGCCACTCCGGGACCTTGAAATACTTCTTACAAAGCCACTCCTTCATTGCCAGGGCACTGTGTTTGGGATCATTGTCATGCTGAAAGACCCAGCCACATTTCATCTTTAATGCCCTTGCTGATGGGAGGAGGTTTGCACTCAAAATCTCACAATACATGGCCCCATTCATTCTTTCATGTACATGGATCAGTCGTCATGTTCCCTTTGCAGAGAAACAGCCCCAAAGCATGATGTTGCCACCTACATGCTTCACAGTAGGTATGGTGTTCTTTGGTTGCAACTCAGCATTCTCTCTCCTCCAAACACGACGAGTTGTGTTGCTACCAAACAGTTCTACTTTGGTTTCATCTGACCATATGACATTCTCCCAATCCTTTTCTGGATCATCCAAATGCTCTCTAGCAAACCTCAGACGGGCCCGGACACGTCTGGCACTGCAGGATCTGAGTCCCTGGCAGCGTAGTGTGTTACTGATGGTAGCCTTTGTTATGTTCTTCCCAGCTCTCTGCAGGTCATTCACTAGGTCCCCCCGTGTGGTTCTGGGATTTTTGCTCACCGTTCTTAAGATCATTTTGACCCCACGGGGTGAGATCTTGCGTGGAGCCCCAGATCGAGGAAGATTACCAGTGGTCTTGTATGTCTTCCATTTTCTAATTATTGCTCCCACAGTTGATTTCTTCACACCAAGCTGCTTGCCTATTGCAGATTCAGTCTTCCCAGCCTGGTGCAGGTCTACAATTTTGTTTCTGGTGTCCTTCGACAGCTCTTTGGTCTTCACCATAGTGGAGTTTGGAATGTGACTGTTTGAGGTTGTGGACAGGTGTCTTTTATACTGATAACAAGTTCAAACAGGTGCCATTAATACAGGTAATGAGTGGAGGACAGAGGAGCCTCTTGAAGAAGATACAGGTCTGTGAGAGCCAGAAATCTTGCTTGTTTGTAGGTGACCAAATACTTATTTTCCACCATAATTTGCAAATAAATTCTTTCAAAAATTAGACAATGTGATTGTCTGAATTTGTTTCCACATTTTTTCTCTCATAGTTGAGGTATACCTATGATGACAATTACAGGCCTCTCATTTGCTGTTATAATTATGCTGGGCAGATTCTAATTAAGGACACAACTAAAACCTTTCAATTTGTATGCAATCAGATAGGTCCTTGCACTACATAGTTGAAGGTAAATCTAAAAGAAATTGAATAAGAAAATGGTATAGTGTATGGCCAGCCTAGGACTTATTATGTATTGTATAGATAAGTCTCTGGTAAAGTTCAACTAAAGGAAAAACTTTTTTTATGTTTGGATAGTTTGGAAAGGGATTAGAATGCTTGTCAGGTTTTTATTGCTGTTTGTGCCCCGTTTGGAAGATTCACATTCTCTATTTGCCCTGTCTACACCAGAACAGGAATAGAGGAGAAGTCTTTCAATGGGGATATTAGTTCTGGTGAACCCTAGTCACACCCTGGGATTTCCTCACTTTTTTGGCTTTGAAGCAGGAAGTGAAGGGAGATCACCCCAAGGGGACACAGATGGCAAAAAAATGGGGTTATAACACTCCCTTACTCTATTCAAAGTGAAAAAAATAGATTTTTGTACTTACCTGTAAAATCCATTTTTGACTACATTACAGGACACAGAGCAGGCTTAATAAAGATGACTACCTGAGTTATGTGCCACAGGTGAATAGACACTGGCAAACAAAGACAGGAAGTCCTCTACTAAATAACCCTGCCTCAGTTTCATAGAAAGCAATGTCCCCAAAACAGAGAGGAAGGGACCTCTGAGTTCCGTGATCTACTCCAAGAAATGGATTTTACTTTTTTTTTCCGTACATCACAGGACACGTAGCAGGCTTAATAAACATGACTATCTGAGTCCCAAAGCACTGCTCATGAGGGGTGGGAGACACAATCACCATTTTTAGACCAAAAACACTACACAGCAACCTGCAAGACACTGTAACCAAACGCAGCATCTTCATCGGCACAAACATCCACCTTATAAAAACTCATAAAAGGTGTTAATCGAAGACCAGGTTGCAACCTTGCATACTTCTTCCACTGAGGCTTGATGTTGGATAGCCTAAGAAGTTCTGATACTCCAAAAAGACAAGGTGGAAGCACCACCTTGTCTTTTTGGAGTATCAGAAACGGCTCCCTGCAGAAAAGAGCCACCAACTCCGATACCATCCTTGCTGAGGTAATAGTAACCAGGAAGACAACTTTCTAAATCAGAAGCACTAACAGCCTGGATCTGGATCAGCTCAAAAGGAGATCTCTGGAAGACTGACAAAACCAAGATTAGATCCCATGGAGGCAATGGAGACCTAACTGGGGGAGCCATATGGATGACTCCCTGAATTTATTTCAGGTACTTATATAGTGCCGTCAATTTACGCAGCACTTTACATATACGTTGTACATTCACATCAGTCCCTACTATCAAGGAGCTTACACTCTAAGATCCCTAACTGACATTCATACATACACATACTAGGGACAATTTAGACAGGATCCAACTAACCTACAAGCATGTCTTTGGAGTGTGGGAGGAAACTGGAGTACCTGGAGGAAATCTACGCAGGCACAGGGAGAACATGCAAACTCTAGGCAGGTAGTGTCATGGTTGAGTATTGAACCAGTAACCCTCTTTACTGCTAGGCGAAAGTACCACTGTGCCGCTCTAAATTAATGCTCGTGCCAACAAATGGGAAGCCCCTTAACTGTACTTAGAGCCAGCTTCAAATCTACTCCTGCCTGGAGGCAAGACAAGATTTGATCCATAATATACCTTGATATACCAGTGCTGCTGAAGGCTTTGTAACCGATCACAGGGTGTGTCTGTCCACTGACTTGGTCGAACGACTGACCTTCATAAAAATGAATCAGTCTTGGATCACCACCAGCTACCAAGCACCTGATGCTGATGTAACCGAATACATTTTTTTGAAATGTCAGATCCCTTCAAAGACTGCCTATGCTGATGCTGAGTGACTATCCTGTTATACTGAGTAATTATCCTCTTCCTCCTCAATGATCATGATGATAGCTTGTAAGAACATTTTTGGTTCTGGGCGCTGCCAGTCCCGCCACCAGTGCCTAAGGCCCAATTTTCAGCCCCTGTTTAACAGGGGCATGTAATTACAATTTTTCATGCAATTCTTTGCAGCAGGGCTAGTTCCTGCGCTCCAACTAGAGTATCTGTGAGGGGTTTCAGTGTTGTGGCACCAGCACCAGTGCCTAAGGCCCAATTTTTCAGCCCCTGTTTAACAGGGGCGTGTAATTACAATTTTGATGCAATTATTTGCAGCAGGGCTAGTTCCTGCGCTCCAACTAGAGTATCTGTGAGGGGTTGCAGTGTTGTGGCACCAGCACCAGTGCCTAAGGCCCAATTTTTCAGCCCCTGTTTAACAAGGGCGTGTAATTACAATTTTTGATGCAATTCTTTGCAGCAGGGCTAGTTCCTGCGCTCCAACTAGAGTATCTGAGGGGTTGCAGTGTTGTGGCACCAGCACCAGTGCCTAAGGCCCAATTTTTCAGCCCCTGTTCAACAGGGACATGTAATTAGAATTCTTGATCTAATATTTCACAGCAGGGCCCGTTTCTGCGCCCACCAAGAGTATCTGTGTGGACTTACAGTGTTGTGGCACCAGCACCACCAAAGGCCCAATTTTTCTACCCCTGCTCAACAGTGGCATGCAATTACAATTCTTGATCTAATATTTCACAGCAGGGCCCTGTGAGGGCTTACAGTGTTGTGGCCACAACAAGACCTAAGGCCCAAATTTCTGCTGAGTGTATAGGGCAGGCCCCTACTTTCAAACATCCAACTTACAAACGACTCCTACTTGCAAACGGAAGGAGACAACAGGAAGCGAGATGAGGTCTACCCCTAGGAAGGGAAATTCTCTCCTGTAAGAGTTAATATGGGAAAAACTTTTCTCCTTTCCACTGATGCTTTATCAGCAATCCTTGTTTCACAAAAAATCCCAAATTTTCAAAAAACATTTGTCATTGGGACAAAAAGTGAGGTGAAATCTTCTGAAGAGGAGCACAGACAGCAAAACAAATGTCACAGGGGTGATAACCAAAAAGCTTAAAATAGATTTTTTTGGCTGGAGCTAAACACGTTAAAAATGTACCAGTTCAAAATTACAAACAGATTCTACTTAACAACAAACCTACAGTCCCTGTCTTGTTTGCACCGCCTGTATACTGTTGTTCAGAGTATATAGGGCCTGGGGGCCCCACACCTTTCCTTTTTTAATTTGGGTGCGGGGTTCCCCTTAATATCCATACAAGAACCAAAGGGCCTGGTAATGGACTGGAAGGTATCCATGTCGTTTGTCTCATTAATTTCATCCATATTGCCAGGACCCGACATTACATTAAAGCCGCAAGCAGTTTTAAATGACTTTTTTTCCTTTAAAAATGACATTTTGTGCAGGGACTGTTCTAAGCACGGGAAACACGCGCCACTTTACAGGCATACTATAGACACCCCCCAGGTACGATATTTAAAGGAATATTTCACTTTTTTTTTTACTTTAAGCATCATTAAAATCACTGCTCCCGAAAAAATGGACGTTTTTAAAAGTTTTTTTTGCATTGATACATGTCCCCTGGGGCAGGACCTGGGTCCCCAAACCCGTTTTAGGACAATACCATGCAAATTAGCCTTTAAAATGAGCACTTTTAATGTCGAACGTTCGAGTCCCATAGACGTCAATGGGGTTCTAACGTTTGTGCGAATTTTCGGTCCGTTCGCAGGTTCTGGAGCGAACCGAACCGGGGGGTGTTCGGCTCATCCCTATTGGTGAAGACCCGAGGGGCTATGGACAGTCCAAAGGAAGAGCCACAAACTAGAAGTGCTACTTGTCTACCACAAATCACAGGAACCGCTGATTTGGGGGAAAAAGAGGAATATGTAAATTAACATCTTTTATGTATTATGATACTAAAGATGTCCCCTTTTGCAGCGATGCAGGACTGGACCTACTGTATTTCTTCCACCTTAGGACCCGCAATAAGGTGTCTAGGATGGGGTGAATGCCACCATTGAGCGTTGGAACCATAAACAGCCCGGAACTCTTGCCCGAGCCTCTGGGAGACCACTTCCTGAACCCATAGATTCAAAATGCCATGAGCTCAAGTGGCTAGAAAAGCCAATAGCTTTCCTTGCACTTGAAAGAATGGGAGCTCCTCTTTATTGTAAGGAGAACTTGGCATCAGAATTGGCTGAGTTGGACGTCAAGGACATGCAGTGGAATGGAGTTGGTAACCTGACTTTTAAAAGTGGAGGTCTGGCAGGGATGGCAAATTCGGAAGTTGAAATACACAGTCTATAAGTTAAACCTTTGGAAATGACAAGGGAACACATAATCACCCAAACGCATCAATATGCAGGGATAGCAGGTTCTCAGATGCAGCCACAATGGCTATCTGAGAACCTGGTATCCTTGCATATTGATGCGTTCAGGAGATTATGCGTTCCCTTGTCGTTCCCAAAGGTTTAACTTATGGGCTGTGTATTTTTCACTTGAGTGTATGCATTACTTGGTAAGTATTTGGATTGCTATGTGCTTACATATGCTATACACCCCTGCTTTGTGGTGCCGTACACAGCTTGGAGTACCTATTATGGAGACGACGAGTATATTTTGTCTATACATATATACTGAGAGACACCTTTTATCTTATTTGTAGATACATTCTTTTCACCCTCGCCTACTAAGATTCTGCAACAGCCGTGGGACTATGGTTATGTGCTACTTGTTTTTTTATACCTTATCCTTTATCTTTAATGCTGCTGCATTTCTGTGATGTAAGGGTTACCTTCCATAACGATATATTTTATAATATCTAGAATATTTTTGAGATCAAAACTAGGAGTACAATGTTGTACACGCTCCTGTGGCTGGGCTGGGCTGTTCATGGACCATTCATGCATTGGGGATAATCACCACATAATTTACTATATATTGTTGACTGCCTGTTTTTTTCATTTGTTTTTATAGATGCTAAGTTTACTACCTGTTTTTCATGTATAATAGATTTTCAAGCCCCTAAAGAAGCGCTGACGCATGCAACATGTAGAGCAAACCTACTACATGCCTCAACCACAAACTACATTTAAATATCTGGAATATCAGCGGTCCAATTAGTGGTGCGAGTTCTGTGTAGGCAATCTGTTAAAATTTGTCCTTTAAAGTAATTATATATGTATACACGTTTTTAATGTTATTCAAATAAACTATTTTTTAATTAAAGTTGATTTGTACAGGTGTTAATTTTCAATAAATGCACAATATATTTATGTTAGCCCAGGGCTCAAAATTCAAGTCCTGAGCTACTAACCTTTGCAGGGGGCACATTTTCAACTGGGGTTCTTTCTCAAAGTGGGGCTATTTCTATAAGTGGGAGCACTTCTGTCTATGCACTCAACATCTAAAAGATCTCATCTAAAAATCTCTTCTATCATTCCACAGGTATGTGCTACTGAAACATCTCCACCCAAAAACTTAAACACTGCTATCTGCTTTGCTTATCTCTATTTAATAATTGCTGGTATGTTATTTTTGCTTAACCGTCTGTAGACCTGTCCACATTATAATGCTTTATTATCTCACTTGTCTTACCCAAAATTATGGCCCGTTATCTTTAGTGCCTTCTTGCAAGTATGTTTGTGAAGTAAAAATTTTGCCCTGTTAAACAGCCAACCTTTATTACCTCCTGATTGATAATTGAAATACAGCCACCCCCTATCCCTATCAGTATAAATATAAGCTTCTTTTGGGGTAAGCATTTGCAGGTGGCACATTTGCAACTGGGGCTCTTTGTCAAAGTGGGGCTATTTCTATAAGTGGAAGTACTTCTGACTTACTTCAGCAAATGCACAAAGCAAATGAACACAAGAAAAAACTTTGAAAAACACAGCACAGACATCAGTTGACCTAGTTTACCCCTTCAGCTCTTTCACCTTGTAACATGCACTCTCTACCACTCCTTTTGACCACTCTGTCCTCTATCCTTAAACTATCTCTCCTTCATCCCTCTTCTCCCCCCACAGCATATATATATATCACCCTTACTTCTGTCCTCTCCTTATTACTGCACCCACCAACTCCTGATAATTCTAAATCCACACACAAAAAATCCTGGGGCATGTCCCTTCATATAAATCCCACTCCCATATTACCTCCTTCACCCTCCTGCTTCTCCTAACCTCTGGAGATACACAGTATCGCCAAACCCCGGGCCTCCATCATTTAACTGTACCCCATGCACCCATCACCCTGCACCCTCTGGCAGTAGCCACAATCAACACAATTTAGTTCCCATTTCTATTCTTCCCAAGACCAGACTCCCTTTCTCTTGTCTTGTGCCCTTTGGAATTCCCATTCTGTCTGTAACAAACTCACCTCTCTCCATGACTTCTTTATTGCCAACTCATTTAATCTACTCGCCATTACCGAAACCTGACTTCATGAATCCGGCACTGCGTCTTCTGCTGCCCTATCCCATGGCGGTCTTCTCTGGACTCAGTCCCCCAGGTCCAGTGGACGTAAGAAAAGAGGTGTTGGAATCCTTCTAGCCCCACATAGCACCTTCCAGGTACTTCAACCACCTCCCTCTCTGTCACTCTCCTCTTTCTAAGCACACTGTATTCTTCTTTTAACTCTAGTTTCTCTAAGGATAGCTGTGATGTACAGGCTCCCTGGACCAGTATCAACCTTTCTTGATGACTTCTCTGCCTGGCTACCCTACTTTCTTTCTTCTGAAATCCCCACAATCATTCTCGGGAACTTCAACATCCCTATTAATACTAACACTCCTGCTACTTCCAAATTTCTCAGCCTAACCTCCTCTGAAGCAGTGGATACATGCTCCTACTCACTCTGAAAGCAATACCCTTGACCTTGTTTTCTCTCACCTTTGCACTCCATGCAACCTCTCTAACTATCCATTCCCTCTCTCTGATCACCACCTTATTAGTTTCACTCTCTCTCTCTCTGCTCCACCCCCTCTCTCTCCAACCGCCTAAAAGTTACCCACAGAAACCTATGTTATCTCAACCCTTCTCTTCTCTGCTATCGACAATCTCACTCCTATCCTGCACCAACCTAGCCACTTCTGTCTACAATGCTTCACTGGACTCACTGGCCCCCCTCACTACACACAGAATCAGACCCCGACTCCTTCAACCTTGGAAAACAGATGATACTAGAAGTCTGAAAAAACATAGTCGTGCTCATGAGCGCCTTTGGCGTAAGACTGTCTCAGAGAGATTTGAACCAATAGAAATTTGCCCTCCAAAAATACAATTCCAGCCTCCTCACTGCCAAGCAGACCTATTTTATTACTCTCATTAGCAACTTATCATCGTGTCCCCGTCAACTCTTCTCTACCTTCAGCTCTCTACTTCGTCCTCCACAGCCTCCACCCGCCAACTCACTCACTGCCCAGGAGATCGCCAATCACTTCAAACAGAAGTGTAATTAAGTGTGGAAGCTGCACTTAGGACAAACGTATAGGTATGCAGCCCCCCTAAAGGAGTTTCCCTAAGGGTCCTCCACAGAGTATGAGATATAAATTAAAAGGGGTGTGGCGCTCCCTATGGGGTATAGGGATACTGTAAGGGAAGGGGACGGGTTGTCTAGTGGGTTAAATTAAATCCAAAAGTGATAACCCCCAATCATCAACCTAGTAAGGTACCTGATACTAACAAAGGTTATATATACAACAAATAAATTAAATTAAACGAGAGCGATCTTCAGTATTATGTGCAGATACAAAAATGCCTTGTATGTAAAGGATGTGTGCTGAGACCCCTACATCTATGATAGGTCTGCACCATACACCGCCCCAAGTGAAATAGGTATAATCCAAACCATAACCATAAAAAATTCAAACGTAAAAAACATATATGTGCTCTACCTATCCGGTGCAAATATTACTATATAATGTAATCTGCCTTAAATAGTGCCAAATATTTTCACATTGGTGATCAGAGTCCAGTGAACAGGTGATTGCACCTTACTCTAATTAGTGCAAAAACAATTAGTAATAATCATAGTCCTTAAAGTGGTAAAACTCTTCAAACACAGTGTTTCAGGGAATTTTCTTAGCAAGAGAAAACCGTGACAAGAGTGCTCTCAGGTGGTTTCTGTGACTTTTGTGCTCCCCCTTTTGGGTCCCCACTCACCGAATCCAACAACCCCAAAAGGGGCAAACAGCATAGGGTATCTCGATCACGGTCAGCTCTCCACCACGATCATGTAGGGCATTCAGGTGGTTCCCGTATTGTTGGTTTAAGATGTTCACAGTGGCTCCCCAGATCCACCAACCCCAAAAAAGGGCAAGCTACATGGGGTATCACAGTCACGATATCCTCTCCACCACAATCCTACAAAGCATCCAGGGTAATTTCTGTAATGTTGAATTGAAGTGTTCACACTGGCTCCCTCATGGAGAAAAAGAATAGAAGGCTCCCATGGTGTAGTAGGTTAAAGAAAGATTTTATTCAAAGAAACTCCATACACACTCAATAGGAGTTGACATTAAAAAACTAAACGAAACTAAAAAACTAAAAAACTAAACAAATAGGCTAGGTAGTAAACTATAAGTCGAGTACAGCAGTCTACTATCGCTGGGTACAAGTACGTGCCTGAAAAGAACAACCCTGTAAGGGAATGACAGCGTACCGCTGGTTGGAGCTGTTTGCACTCCACCTGCGTTCCAAGCAGAGTCCGTACCCGGAAATGACGTAGCGTGCGTGGCGCCGTCGTACGCGTTTCGTTATCGATGTCTTCAGCGACGGTGCCAGCACGCCACGCGCTACGTCCATTTGTAAGGAGCCGCCGGTCTATTCACACCCCTTAACGCTGAGATGTCCAATCACATCATGAAGAGGCGGGATGACCCTCCCACCTTATCAAAAGTGTCAGCAGGGGTGATTCTATACCAATCTTCCTTAGAAACACCATAGGGCTAATATTCCATACCTGACTTGCGGCTAAAACCATGTTACCACCGCATTGGTATTATCCCATATGATAGATACATCCGTTGTAACCATAGATTATAACATATAATATATAAAATATAAAATATAAAGTAGGGCTGCGTTAGACCTTTCTCCCAAAGACCCCTTCTGTACTCCCACTCTGGCTACATTTTATTATGTAAGAATTTACCATAAGGTAAAGCGCCCACCTAACAGAAAAGGTACAGGAACGCATAATAAAATGTAGCCAGAGTGGGAGTACAGAAGGGGTCTTTGGGAGGAAGGTCTAACGCGGCCCTACTTTATATTTTATATTTTATATATTATATGTTATAATTTATGGTTACAACGGATGTATCTATCATATGGGATAATACCAATGCGGTGGTAACATGGTTTTAGCCGCAAGTCAGGTATAGAATATTAGCCCTATGGTGTTTCTAAGGAAGATTGGTATAGAATCACCCCTGCTGACACTTTAGATAAGGTGGGAGGGTCATCCCGCCTCTTCATGATGTGATTGGACATCTCAGCGTTAAGGGGTGTGAATAGACCGGCGGCTCCTTACAAATGGACGTAGCGCGTGGCATGCTGGCACCGTCGCTGAAGACGTCGATGACGAAACGCGTACGACGGCGCCACGCACGCTACGTCATTTCCGGGTACGGACTCTGCTTGGAACGCAGGTGGAGTGCAAACAGCTCCAACCAGCGGTACGCTGTCATTCCCTTACAGGGTTGTTCTTTTCAGGCACGTACTTGTACCCAGCGATAGTAGACTGCTGTACTCGACTTATAGTTTACTACCTAGCCTATTTGTTTAGTTTTTTAGTTTTTTAGTTTCGTTTAGTTTTTTAATGTCAACTCCTATTGAGTGTGTATGGAGTTTCTTTGAATAAAATCTTTCTTTTACCTACTACACTATGGGAGCCTTCTATTCTTTTTCTCCATGAGGGAGCCAGTGTGAATACTTCAATTCAACATTACAGAAATTACCCTGGATGCTTTGTAGGATTGTGGTGGAGAGGATATCGTGACCGTGATACCCCATGTAGCTTGCCCTTTTTTGGGGTTGGTGGATCTGGGGAGCCACTGTGAACATCTTAAACCAACAATACGGGAACCACCTGAATGCCCTACATGATCGTGGTGGAGAGCTGACCGTGATCGAGATACCCTATGCTGTTTGCCCCTTTTGGGGTTGTTGGATTCGGTGAGTGGGGACCCAAAAGGGGGAGCACAAAAGTCACAGAAACCACCTGAGAGCACTCTTGTCACGGTTTTCTCTTGCTAAGAAAATTCCCTGAAACACTGTGTTTGAAGAGTTTTACCACTTTAAGGACTATGATTATTACTAATTGTTTTTGCACTAATTAGAGTAAGGTGCAATCACCTGTTCACTGGACTCTGATCACCAATGTGAAAATATTTGGCACTATTTAAGGCAGATTACATTATATAGTAATATTTGCACCGGATAGGTAGAGCACATATATGTTTTTTACGTTTGAATTTTTTATGGTTATGGTTTGGATTATACCTATTTCACTTGGGGCGGTGTATGGTGCAGACCTATCATAGATGTAGGGGTCAAGGCACACATCCTTTACATACAAGGCATTTTTGTATCTGCACATAATACTGAAGATTGCTCTCGTTTAATTTAATTTATTTGTTGTATATATAACCTTTGTTAGTATCAGGTACCTTACTAGGTTGATGATTGGGGGTTATCACTTTTGGATTTAATTTAACCCACTAGACAACCCGTCCCCCTCCCTTACAGTATCCCTATACCCCATAGGGAGCGCCACACCCCTTTTAATTTATATCTCACACTTCAAACAGAAGACTGATTCAATTTGCGAGGAGATCTCTACTGTTCAGATACCCTCCACACTTTACACACCATGCCCTCAGGTACAATCATTACTTCCTTCTTTCAACCCCACCACTATAGACGAGGATGCTAAACTACTTCCTAACGTCCACCTTACCACCTGCCCTCTGGATTCTGTTCCCTCGCAAATGCTACATTCACCCTCTGGCTC
The DNA here is from genome assembly GCA_037952925.1 of Lithobates clamitans. Taxonomy (NCBI): domain Eukaryota; kingdom Metazoa; phylum Chordata; class Amphibia; order Anura; family Ranidae; genus Lithobates; species Lithobates clamitans. The sequence goes on from JBBGZY010000438.1 coordinate 5,184,780, forward strand.
TATGCTACACTCTCTAACCCACATCTTCAATCTCTCCCTCTCTTATGGCATCTTCCCCAACTCTCTAAAACATGAGACCCATACTTAAAAAGCCCTCACTGGACCCATCCAATCTCAACAACCTACACCCCATTTCCTTGCTCCCCTTCTTATCCAAACTCCTTGAATGTCTGGTCTACAACCGACTGAGCGTCCACCTCACTGATAGCCTTCTTGATCCCCTTCAGTCTGGATTTCGTCCTCAACACTCCACAGAAACTGCTCTCCTAAAACGATCTACTAAGGGCCAAATTCACATTGACACTATTTTGTACTCCTACTCCTGGACCTCTCTGCTGCCTTTGATATGGTTGACCACCCCCTCCTCCTCAAAAAACTCCATGCCTTTGGTCTCTGTGACTGTACTCTTCACTGGTTCTCTTCCTACTTCTCCAACTGCACCTTTAGTGTTCCTTACAACTCTACTTCCTCCTCTCCTCTTCCTTTGTCGGGGTACCCCAAGGTTCTGTTCTTTTACCTCTCCTATTTTGAATCTACACCTCCTCCCTGGGTCAGCCGATAGCCTCCTATGGCTTCCAATACCACAATACCAAATCTATTTCTCTACCCCTCAGCTCACTCCCTCGGTCTCCTCATGTATCACTAATTTATACTTTTTCCTCCCCCATATGCCCCTTCCACTGATCTCTTTGTCAAAATCAATGGCACAACTATAAACCCATCCACACATGCCAAGGTTCTAGGTGTAGTCCTGGACTATGAACTCTCCTTTAAGCACCACGTCCAATTACTGTCCAAATTTTGCCGCCTCAACCTCCGGAACATCTCCAAAATACGCCCCTTTCTAACCAAAGTCACAACAAAACTCTTAATTCACTCGCTTGTCATCTCTTGCCTCGACTACTGCAACTCCCTTCTCATTGACTTACCATATTTAGTCTATCACCTCTTCAATATATCATGAATGCTGCTGCCAGACTCAATCGCTCTGTGTCTGCTACCCCTCTCTGTCAATCCCTCCACTGGCTTCCACTCACCCAACAAATTGAATTCAAAATACTAACAACTACTTACAAAGCCATCCACAATTTAGCCCCCAGCTACATCACTAGCCTAGTCTCTAAATACCAACCTATTCATTCTCTTCGTTCCTCTCAAGACCTCCTGCTTTCTAGCTCCCTCGTCACCTCCTCCCATGCTCGCCTATAGGACTTTTCCAAAGCCTCTCCAATCCTATTGAATGCCTTACCCCAATCTGTCCACTTATCTTCTACTCTATTAGCTTTTAGACAATCCCTGAAAACCCTTCTCTTCAGAGAAGCCTACCCTACCCACACCTAACAACTGTATTTTAATTTTCTCCATCAGCTCACCCCCCCAGTTATTACCTTTTGTTTCCACTTGACCCTCCCTTCTAGATTGTAAGCTCTAACGAGCAGGGCCCTCTAATCCCTCCTGTATTGATTGGTATTGTAAGTGTACTGTCTGCCCTCATGTTGTAAAGCGCTGCGCAAACTGTTGGCGCTATATAAATCCTGTATAATAATAATACTAACCAGGCCTCAAGGGTTACTCACCACCAATTGCCCCACCCAACCCCTATTCTTCCCCGCCCCTAAACACGCCCTCATAAATTATCTCATGAAATGACACTTAAGAATTCAGAATGTAGAATTAAGTTATAAAAATAAATATTAACAACTACTTTATCAGTGCAGCCTCACCTGTGCCCAACAATGCAGCCTCACCTGTGCTGATCAGTGCAGCCTCACCTGTGCCCAACAATGCAGCCTCACCTGTGCTGATCAGTGCAGCCTCACCTGTGCTCATCAGTGCAGCCTCACCTGTGCCCAACAATGCAGCCTACCTGTGTCCATCAATGCTGCTTCACCTGTGCTCATCAATGCAGTCTACCTGTATCCATCAATGCAGCCTCACCTGTGCCCAACAATGCAGCCTACCTGTGTCCATCAATGCTGCCTCACCTGTGCCCATCAATGCAGCCTACCTGTGTCCATCAATGCAGCCTCACCTGTGCCCAACACTGCAGCCTACCTGTGTCCATCAATGCAGCCTCACCTGTGCCCAACAATGCAACCTACCTGTGCCCAACAATGCAGCCTACCTGTGTCCATCAATGCTGCTTAATCTGTGCCCAACAATGTAGCCTACTTATGTCCATCAATGCCGCTTTACCTGTGCAGGCGAGGAGAGGAAAAGGATTGCCAGCCGGATCATCAGAGAGCGGGGAACATTGCTGTAACAGCTTTCATTTAAATTGCTGAGAGTTCCCCGCGCTCGCCGTAACATACAGCCCTGCCTCCTGGCCTGAGTACTTTGATATACGTCACACGTCCCACGTCCCGGGATTGGACGGGTGTTCTGTCTATCAAAGTACCCGGGCCAGGAGGCGGGGCTGTATGTGACAGCGAGTGCGGAGAACACGCGGCAATTTAAATGTTCCCTGGTCGCTGATGATCCGGCCGCCTGCTCTCTCTTCCCCTCAGCGATCACTGGGAGAATGGCTTCCTTTCAACTCCGCCTGCCGGCAGTGCTCACCCCTCCCCGCTCCCAGGCAGCCCACACTCGCCAGCCATCATTTTCCACTCGCAAAACGTGTAGGTGAGTGGAAAATTTGAGGGCTGTGTTAGCCCATATTCCCTCCTCCACAACCTTTTTTGTTGTGGTGTGGAGATCGCCCTTTGGAGTGTTTGAGGTAAGTCTTAAGATGGATCATGCCCACATCTATTTATTGTCCCACACAGTCTGGACCCTGGGGGGTAGCATAAGGCACAAACGTCATTCTCGACTTGCACAAAAGGTGGAAAGAGGGTGGAAGGAGGGGAGGAAGCAGGGCAATATGACAGTTTATGGGGAAGGTCTGCTTTAACCATTTCACTTCCTTAGGCTGTTTTAAAACCTCCTGGACTTAACCACTTTCAGCCTATAGGACGTGACAGGAGGGGCGATACCAAGTTGATGCCTGCAGTTACAGGCATCATCACCGTATCTTTTATTTTGGCTGGCAATGCTCTCAAATGTAAAAGCAATCCTAGCAGCTAAATAACCACTAGATTGCTTTTACATGCAGTGGGGGGGAGCCACACCCTCCTGCCGCCTTTCCGAGTTCTCTCGTCCCACCAGGGAGCCTGGGACTGAAGCCAGCAGTTCTGCTGGCTTACCATAGAGATGACCAAAGACTGGAACATCTCCGATAATCTCTATATAATAAGAAGTCGGAAGCAGTGAGTGTTTTGTCACTTCTAGACCTTTGCCCCGTACACACGATCGGACTTTCCGGCAACAAAACCGTGGAACTTTGAAGGATGTTGGCTCCAACTTGTCTTGCACACACGGTCACACAAATGTTGGCCAACAATTATGAACGTGGGAACGTGGTGACGTACAACACGTACGACGCGCGGAGAAAAAGGAAGTTCAATAGCCAGTGCTGCTCCTTCTGCTTGATTCCGAGCATGCGTGAACTTGTGTGTCGGATTTGTGTACACACGATCGGAAATTCTGACAACAAAGTTTTGCTGGCGGAAAATTTGAGAACCTGCTAGCCAACGTTTGTTAGCGGAAAGTCCGACAACAAATGTTCGATGGAGCATACACATGGTCGGAATTTCAGCCAACAAGCTCACATCGAACATTTGTTGTCGGAAAATCCGATCGTGTGTATGGGGCAAATGCATCAGATGGTGATGCCGGAACCTGAAGTGGTCATTCCGCCATCTTGAGTATTGGAAGTTTGCATCTATTTATCCATGTGAGCAGTATTTATGGTAAATAAAGTGTTTTAATGAGGATCTTTGCTTCCTTTATCCTTTTATGTCCTATATATCATTTACCCGTTGGGAGCTTGTGTATTAAGGGGACCAGAGTAGAGACATCAGAGAAGTTACTTGATGCAATCTCATGGTATTTAGTACACACAAGAGTGGTACATTGTGGTATGGACTGATGTATTGGTAGATTTGCAGTTTATGGAGCACAGTTTAATATGAGCACAATTCATTAAGTGTTATTAAATGTGGTCATATTACACTATTTACTGTTTCTTTTTTGAGTGACACTAATTAGAAGAGGATTCTGAGACTGAGGATGTGGGTTTTAAGTGGAGTGATATGCATTTTAAAGTGGATGTTTGGTAAGGAGATTAGCAAGAGGGGTGAGAAAGTCACGTATCACTGGTGATAGTCACGTGTATTTTATCATGCACACATGTAAAAACAATAGCATTTTTATGATAAGCTTTCAATAAAGTACTACACTATATGAGTTTTTTTTATTTTTGGGGGATACACTTGTTATGAGATGGGGATTCATCCATAAAATGTGGAAAGATTGACGTGAATGGATTATTGGAAGCAATAAGAAGACAGACAGTGGTGGTGTAAAGCTTTATTGGACCGAATTTGACATGCAGTATGTGGGAAAGAAAATCTATTAAGAGTCTGGGGGAGTGATGTGGCAAGAAGATAATCACCTTTGATAACTATCTATTTCTGAAGCGCTGGACATTTGGATATAATTTCCTACAAACTGTCTCCAGTAGGAACAATTTTGCAGCAAGAGGATCCTGCCCATCTATGACATTAGTGCCAGGTGATAATTTTGACACAGGGAGGATGATTTACAAAAAACTGGACAGTGCAAAATCTGGTGCAGCTCTCTATAAAAACCAATCAGCTTGTATGTTCAGCTTGTTCAATTAAGCTGACAAAAAAACAAAAAAAAAATACTTGGAAGCAGATTGGTTTCTATGTAGAGCTGCACCAGATTTTGCACCCAGTTTTAGTAAATTAACCCCAAGGAGTCTGCCGAACCATCTACACAGTAGCGTGAGGCTACTGAGAGGAGCTCCAGTTTTTGGAGTACCGAGGGATCCACCAGGATCTTTCTGGAGTTGCATTTCATGCACTTGTCCCAGACTGCCAGATTTTGGCAAACAGCCAGAGTCATCACCAACGGTTCCATGGCTGAGGTCAACAAAGCAAAAGAGGCTTAAAGGAGGGCCTCAAACCTTGTGTTCACTGGGGCTTAGAAGGCTGGGAATACCTCTACCCGAATAGTAAGATTTGTTGATGCAGGAAATAGCTGGATCCACCACAGGAATTTCCATTCTTATAGTAGGCCTTCCTTTATCAGGTACTGCTGCACAAACTGCTTGGAAGTATGGTACACTTTTTGTGGCCATGCCCAGTCCTTTTAAACTAGTGGGTGAACTGAAATGTGCCTAGGTTTCTGGGACTTAGAGCTCCCATACTAGTGACATTAGGTCTAGCAGATGGCCATGAGTTTAGCTTCTGTCCACCAAAACCTTAGTGGTTTCTTTCAGCTTGGGAGGTATTGAGGGAAACTGCCCATTCTCCTTGGAGTTCTCAGACTTTGACGGTTCATCTATAGGAAGGAGAGATTTGGTTTCCTGGAGACCTGGGCTGACTTTTGGTTGGTTACCGGCTCTATAGCAGGGACAGACTGCACCAAGATGGGGAGAGTGCAGCTCAATTGGGAGAGAAGATGGCCATAAAGTTGGAGGAACGTTTAAAGTAGGGGGTATGGGAAAGGATCAGAAGAAGCTATAGCCAGCAGTGACAGAAGGTCAGAGGTTTCTACTGGGGGGCAATAAGGTATAGTTTAGCTAGAATGCCTAAATCCAAGGAGAGTAGGTTGGCAGAACCCAATTGCAGCCTCAGAACAACTAAGGAGGAAATAATAAGAACCCGTACAAAACTAAAAGGCATATACACAAACGTTAGTCTAGCTAAATTAAATGGATGAATGGAAGCTCCTGATACACCTGGATTTTGACTTTGTGAGAATATCAGAATCTTGGTCTGACAGTTCACATGACTGGCTTGTGACTGTCCAGGGGTACTCCTTGTAACGGAAAGACAGGAAGGGTAGAAAAGGGGGAGGGGTGTGCCAGTATGCCAAGAATGATTTGCTAGTGAACGTGAGGGACAACATTGCTAATGGGGCACGGGAGGAGGTGTAATCCTTGTGGCTGGAGCTTCAAAGGGAAGAAACACATGGGAACGTAAGAGTGGGTGTATGCTACATGTCCCCTAACCTGAAGGATAAGCAGGAGTCTGATCTCCTGTCAAGTTAGGAATGGCAGGGAGGCAGCACAATATTATTATAATGGGAAACTTCAATTATCCAGATAGAGGCAATGGGCAGACAAAACTGCTCACTTATCTAAGGCCCGTTTTACACAGGCTTAAGATTGTATAAGAGCAGCAAGCTTTGACAAAGCATTTGCAGAGCATTCAGCAAGCTTTGTTAAAGCTTTTAAAGTACCCTTCAACTCCAATTTTTTAATGTTGAGCACAAAACCTAATGGGAGTGCTAAATTAAACTTTAAGCAAGCTGCTAGCAGGCTTCAGCAGGCTTTCAACAAACTTCAGGAAGTGCTGAAGCCTGCTAGCAGCTTCTTTAAAGTGGCAATCAGCACTCGCATTGGGATGCATACTCAACATTTACAAACTGGAGCTGAATGATACTTTAAAAGCAACAAAGCTTTCTGAAAGCTCTGTAAGTGCTTTGTTAAAATCTGTGTGAAACAAGCCTTGTCTTTTACTAAAAGTCTTGCAGGACAACTTTATGTGTCAATTGGTGGATGCCCGGACTATAAATAATGTATTGCTAGATTTCTAATTACAAATAGCACAGATCTGATTGCAGATGTGGAGATAAAGGACAACTTGGGAAACCGTGATCACAGGGTAATTACATTCAACATAAATGATAGGGAAAGGAGGCACAAGGGTGGTGCAAGTACACTAAATTTTTAAAAAGCCAACTTTTCTAAACAGCAATCAATACTACAAGGTATTAAATGGGATACAATTCTAGAAACAATGAACACTGAGGAAAAATGGTAGGGCTTTAAGAACATATTAAATAATGGCATTAGCTTATGTATTTCAATGGGCAACAAATATATAAGGGTTCTTCAAAAAGTTTCCACACTTTTTAAAAAAATAAGATAGAAAAAAAGTGCGGAAACTTTTTGAAGACCCCTCGTAAAAGAGCTAAGGTTAAACCTGGGTGGCTAAATTTTACCGTAAAAAGGCATATAAAAAAAAAAAAAAATGACCTTTAAAAATGTAAGGCCGAGGGTTCATTGTTAGCTTTTCAACAACACAAGGAATGTAATAAGAAATGTAAGAACACAATCAGGGAAGAGGAAAGTAAAACAAAAAAATCCACAAAATGTTTAAAAAATATATTCATAGTAAGAAAGCGAGGTCAGAGCATATTGTCCCCATAAATGATGATCAGGGGAAGTTGGTTACAAATAACTAGAAGGTAACTGTACTGAATGTATTTTTCTCTTCAGTTTTTACAAAGAAAAAGGAGGGGTATTCATAACCAGGACTGTATAGTTAGTAACACAACATGGAATGTACCCTTGTGGCTAACAGAAGCCAGTATCCAAAAAGACTTGAAAAACTTAATGCAAATAAATCACCAGGACCAAATTGCTTACACCGGGAAGTCCTCAAAGAACTTAACCAGGTTATAGCCAAAACATTATTCTTAATTTCTATGGATAGCTTAGTACCTGGAATGGGACTGCGACATTGCGGCGGACAGATCGGACACTTTTTTGGGATCATTGACATTAATACAGTAATCAGTGCAATAAAAATTCACTGATTACTGTGTAAATGTCACTGGCAGGGAAGAGGTTAAACACTAGGGGGCGATCAAGGGGTTAAATGTGTTCCCTGGGAGATGTTTCTAACTGTGGGGGGATGTCAGTCCCATCCCCCCACAGTCAGAAACACCTCCAGTAGTCCCATCCCCCCAAAAAAAGTGTTAAAAGTGTCCGATCTGTCTGTCACAATGTCGCAGTCCCGATAAAAATCGCAGATCGCCAGCATTATTAGTGAAAAAGAAATAAATAATAAAAATGCCATAAATCTATCCCCTATTCTGTAGACGCTATAACTAATCACTAGGTACAGCAGATCTCTCCCTCTCTCCTCCCCTGTCAGAACGGGGATCTGTCTGTTTACATTGACAGATCCCCGTTCTGGCTCTCTTTCCCACGATCGCGGGTGGCGGACATGCGCATCGGGTCCCCCACCGTGCAGTGGGTGCGTGTGCCTGGTATGGCTCTTAAAGGAGCCAACGTACACCTACTGCAATTTACGGGAATGAGCCAACCCGCCGCAGTATAATGACAGCTGCTGGTCGGCAAGTGGTTAAACACTGCCTTGTCTTTCCCTCCTACACTGTCACCTAACAAATATGCTTACATAATGTGCCATGATGGTACAATATTTCTGGTTATAGCCCCAAATGAACCACTTTGACTCAAAATTGATATGGTCCAGAAGTATTTTGATGGGATAATGGTAAATAAAGCACCTGGACCAGATGGCACACACCCACGTGTCCTAAAAGAATTGAACTCTGTCATTTCAAAACCATTGTTTCTACAGTTTAGGGACTCTTTAACGACTGGCATAGTATGAAGTGTCAGGACTAAAAATAATAAATTCCTAAAGCCTTTGCATTATGTATTTTTTCATATATTTTTGTGAACATGGCAGAAGCCATTTTGCCTCTTTTTTTTTTTTAACGAGGTTAATTTAAGTTCATTGTCTTTGAAACCAAGACCTCAGAAGAGGGTCTGTAAGAGGTTCCTGGGCTCCTTGCATATCAGTTTAAGTCGTAAATTTAAGGTCTGGACACTTAGTAAAATAAACAAGGGAACCCTGAGCTCACAGACCTAAATTTTGTTTCCAGGAGTTAGGAATAAAAGAGGGCTTATTCACAAAATAAACATATTGTATTATGTATTGCAAAAACAATCATATTAGCTATAATGTCAAATATATAGTTATATTATATCAAAGTAATTATATACATAATTGAACAGTGTCACATATTTTGGTTTTTGCATTTTTTTTATAATACTCATATATGTACTCATTTTTTGTTGAATACTAATCATGAAAATATTAGTATAAAAGATATAAAGGTTCAAATACTGTATATGAGTTGATATGTTTATGAGTTCTATTAAAGAGAATATTCATGTATAACTGTTATGCTTATAGTCAGAATCATGACTTCACTTTCATGGCATTTAGAACACAAGTTAATTGTGTGGGGATATTTTCTCAAACACATATACAGTGGGGACGGAAAGTATTCAGACCCCCTTAAATTTTTCACTCTGTTATATTGCAGCCATTTGCTAAAATCATTTAAGTTCATTTTTTTCCTCATTAATGTACACACAGCACCCCATATTGACAGAAAAACACAGAATTGTTGACATTTTTGCAGATTTATTAAAAAAGAAAAACTGAAATATCACATGGTCCTAAGTATTCAGACCCTTTGCTGTGACACTCATATATTTAACTCAGGTGCTGTCCATTTCTTCTGATCATTCTTTAGATGGTTCTACACCTTCATTTGAGTCCAGATGTGTTTGATTATACTGATTTGACTTGATTAGGAAAGCCACAAACCTGTCTATATAAGACCTTACAGCTCACAGTGCATGTCAGAGCAAATGAGAATCATGAGGTCAAAGGAGCTGCCTGAAGAGCTCAGAGACAGAATTGTGGCAAGGCACAGATCTGGCCAAGGTTACAAAAAAAAATTCTGCTGCACTTAAGGTTACTAAGAGCACAGCGGCCTCCATAATCCTTAAATGGAAGATGTTTGGGAGGACCAGAACCCTTCCTAGAGCTGGCCATCCGGCCAAACTGAGCGTTCGGGGGGAGAAGAGCCTTGGTGAGAGAGGCCAAGAAGAACCCAAAGATCACTGTGGCTGAGCTCCAGAGATGCAGTCGGGAGATGGGAGAAAGTTGTAGAAAGTCAACCATCACTGCAGCCCTCCACCAGTCGGGGCTTTATGGCAGAGTGGCCCGACGGAAGCCTTTCCTCAGTGCAAGACACATGAAAGCCCGCATGGAGTTTGCTAAAAAAACACCTGAAGGACTCCCAAGATGGTGAGAAATAAGATTCTTTGGTCTGATGAGACCAAGATAGAACTTTTTGGCCTTAATTCTAAGTGGTATGTGTGGAAAAAAACCAGCACTGCTCATCACCTGTCCAATACAGTCCCAACAGTGAAGCATGGTGGTGGTAGCATCATGCTGTGGGGGTGTTTTTCAGCTGCAGGGACAGGACGACTGGTTGCAATCGAGGGAAAGATGTATTTGTCCAAGTACAGGGATATCCTGGATGAAAACCTTCTCCAGAGTGCTCAGAACATCAGACTGGGCCGAAAGTTTACCTTCCAACAAGACAATGACCCTTTGCACACAGCTTAAATAACGAAGGAGTGGCTTCACAACAACTCTGTGATTGTTCTTGAATGGTCCAGCCAGAGCCCTGACTTAAACCCAATTAAGCATCTCTGGAGAGACCCAAAAATGGCTGTCCACCAACGTTTACCATCCAACCTGACAGAACTCGAGAGGATCTCTTTAAGGAGGAATGGCAGAGGATCCCCAAATCCAGGTGTGAAAACTTGTTGCATCTTTCCCAAAAAAGACTCATGGCTGTATTAGATCAAAAGGGTGCTTCTACTAAATACTGAGCAAAGGGTCTGAATATTTAGGACCATGTGATATTTCAGTTTTTCTTTTTTAATAAATCTGCAAAAATGTCAACAATTCTGTGTTTTTCTGTCAATATGGGGTGCTGTGTGTACATTAATGAGGAAAAAAATGTACTAAATGATTTTAGCAAATGGTTGCAATATAACAAAGAGTGAAAAATTGAAGGGGGTCTGAATACCTTCCATCCCCATTGTATTTTAAGAGGAGCCGGAATATCTGGAGGGAATTTACACGAGTGTCAACTTTAGACAATTAATAGCTTTCTGCTAAGCCAAGGTCAGGTGATCATTTAATTATTAAATAAAATCAAATTCTAATACAACACTGCCTGCCCCTGGTGGTGAAAATATTAATAGTCCAAGATGGCCACCCAGACGTGGTTGTCATAGTTACATGGAAACAACCCGTCATTTTACATCATCAATTACGTAGTAGTGACACACACACCCACTTTTTGTGTGGGATAAAAGTGGTTACCCATAGCGGAGATGGGGATCGGAACTGGGAAATCTTGAAAGGGGCCGATAGAATTTTGGGATGGAAAGAATCTTGGAAGGTGAGAGGGTGCTGAGATCTTGAGACAGATGTAGGAATGTTGGAAGAAGTCCTTTGGCTCACCTAACTTGATGCTTCTCAAAACAACAGATTTCTTAAACCATGGTAAAGTATTAATCTTTTAATTTTTACCTTTGGGTAATTGAGGTTGTTTGATATGCTTAACTAAACTAATCAATATTGGTAGTTCAGTTTTGAAGTGGAGTAAATTCTAACTGCAGTATGAATTTGTTTTGCTTTTAAACCAAGGGAGATATATATCTTGTTATATCTCACAAAACTAACCTCTAAGTCTTATGATTGGATTAGTTATAGTATGTTTTGAACCATAGATTAATTCTAAATTTAAAAATAAGTCTTGATTAAATTATCAAGCACAGTATAACATTTTGTCCGTGCATTTTTAACCACTGGCTTACTGGGCACTTAAACCCCCCCTCCTGTCCAGACCAATTTTCAGCTTTCAGAGCTGATGCAATTTGAATGACAATTGCACTGTCATACAACACTGCACTCAAATTAAATTTTTATAATTTTTTCCCCACAAATAGAGCTTTCTTTTGGTGGTATTTGATCACCTCTGCGGTTTTTTTGTTAAAAAAAATTTAAAAAAAAAAAATTTATTTTGTTATAAAATTTTGCAAACAGGTAATATTTCTCCTTCACTGATGTATGCTGATGAGGCAGGACTGATGGGTGGCAATAATGGTCACTGATCAGCACTGGTGGGTTACACTGATAGGCGGCACTGCTAGGTGGCACTGATTAGCACCACTGGTGGGCACTGGCAGGTGGAAATGGCAGGTGGCACTGGCAGGGGCTACTGGTGGGCACAGATGAGGCAGAATTGCCTCTTCGGGACCGATGTCCCTTGCAAATAAGCCAGTGATCGGCTTTTTTTTCTCCTCATGCAAAAAAAACAAAAACTGATTACCAAGCTTTTGTTTACATCATGTGATCAGCTGTCATTGGCTGTCTTTGGCTGACAACTGATCACGTGGTAAGGGGCCGGGATCGGCCCCTTATTCGGATCTGTGATCACCCGAGTCTCAGTGACTCGGTGATCACGGCGCTCGCAGGGAGCGTGCAAAGGAGGACATCATATGATGGCCTCCCGGAAATTCAGGTCCGCACTGTGGCCATCATTCGGCTATAGCACGGACGCCAAGTGGTTAAAGAGTAAGTCTGAAGAGCTATTTGTTTTGAGAAGAAGTCACAAGTGTTAAAGCTAACACCTAGTTGTTTATATAAAGTCCGTGGAGCCACAGAAAGCTATTCACCAATGCCGCGTACACACGTTCCGACATTCCGACAACAAAATCCTGGATTTATTTCAGACGGATGTTGGCTCAAACTTGTCTTGCAAACACACGGTCGCAAAAATTGTTGTTGTCGGAAATTCTGAACGTCAAGAACGTGGTGATGTACAACACATACGACGAGCCGAGAAAAATGAAGTTCAATAGCCAGTGCGGCTCTTCTGCCTGATTCCATGCATGCGTGGAATTTTGTGCGTCGGAATTGTGTACACATGATCGGAATTTCAGACAACGGATTTTGTTGTCAGAAAATTTGAGAACCATCTCAAATGTCCGATGGAGCCTACACAAGGACAGAATTTCCGACAACAAGCTCACATTGAACCTTTGTTGTCGGAAATTCGACCGCGTGTACGCGGCATAAAATAGTCTAAGTCTATTTACCAAGTCTAAACTTACCAAGTTATTATTCAAGTATTAAACGATGGTATTTTGTAATAAGCGCTTGTAGTAGAAATGTGATTATTTGTATTCCCATATATATTTGAAAGTATATCTATTTTTGTATTATCACAAAATATACCTGAAATTATTTACACTGAATTTTTAGTTACTAAATATATATTTTTAGCATATAGTTGTTATCACTTGTCTTCAAAATAGCAAGAATAAACAAACTTGAATTTGTTTGTTTTGTGGAAAAATTTAAAATCTCCTAAAAAAAACAAAAAACCCCCCACAGATTTTGCATAATTTCATAAATACAATACTGTTTTAATATTTCAGTATAAACATTGTGACAGAGGTGTCTATATTTAAAAAGGGATCAAAGTCTTTACCAAGTAACTATAGACCTTTTAGTTTAACTTTTATGGTCGAGAAGATACTGGAGAGTTTAATAAAAGACCACATAGATGAGTTCTTGCTGGAAAAAAATATTTTAAGTAGACAGCATGGATTCATGAAAGACGGAAGTTGTCAGACAAATCTGATTTCCTTCTATGATTTGATTGAGCAACTATGTGGCAAATGAGGTTTAACCACATTTCCGGAAGGTTTCCCCCCCCCCCCTTCATGACCAGGACAATTTTTGCGACTGTACCCAAATAAAATGTATGTCCTTTTTTTTTCCACCCACAAATCTTTTGGCGGTATTTGATCACCTCTGCATTTTTTATTTTTTGCTTTTAAACCAAAAAAGACCAATTTAAAAAAAATATAAATTTTTTTAACTTTCTGCTATAAAACCTTTCAAATAAAAAAAAGGTACAAAATTGCGGGGGGGGGGCGTGGCCTGGACATGGCTGAATAGAGACGTGTTTCAACTGAGCTCCCGGCCGTCTCTCACCTGCCCCGACTATCTCAGCTGGATATAATGCACTATGTACTCCTCCAAAAAGAAGACAGCTAAAAGGAATAACAAACCTGCCAAATCGACACCCAAGCTCCACCATCGAGTGAAATAAGAAGACTATTTCAACTTTCACAGCCAAGCGCACCAGAGCTTAAGATGGCGGCTGCACGTGGCGCCATCATAGAGAACCGGACCTCAGGCCACTCTCCGACCCCTCAGAGGCATTGCTGGCCAACACATACTTCGAGATTCCCTCAGACTTCCGTCCCGACAGTGGGGAATCATCTCAAACCTTTTCACAGCCGTACAGGGTGGATGCGGAGCTACGATCTCTATTACAGGTGCTCCCCACTAAAGCGGACATTGCGGCTCTCATTGGGATGGTGGAAGCCACTCACCGTAAAGAAATGAACATGGTAAAAGCCGACGTTACAGCACTTACCACTAGAATCTTGACAGGGGAATCCTCCCTGGCAGCCCTGGAACAACAAGTGTCAACGATGGAAGCGCTTCAGGACACACATGCAGAGGCCCTAATCGATCAACAGCTCCACCTCGAGGATATGGAGGACCGGAGCCACAGGAACAACCTGCGACTCTGGGAACTGCCGGAGGCCACGGGCCCTGGGGATTTAGCAGATACAGCCATCGCCATTTTCTGCAGCATCGGGCGCATTGAACTACCAGATTGAGTGACACTAGATAGGATCCATAGAGCGCTGGGCCCTTAACTGACGGATCCCTTGAGACCCTGGCATGTAATTTGTAGGCTCCACCACTATGTGCATAAAGAACAAATATTGTGCAAAGCCTGGGAAGCAGGAGATCCGGAATTTGACGGCGCGACCATCAAGATACTTCCGGACCTCTCCCACGCTACCCTGCAGAGACGAGCCATGCTGAAGCCTCTCCTGGATCTAGCTCAGCGAAGAGGCACCACATACCGAAGGGGATATCCACTATTTGTCACGTTCCGGAAAGAGCAAAGATTCTTCACCCTATGTAAGCCCCAATCCCTGCGAGCCGTCTTTGCCTTCCTCGACACGGAGCCAATTGACGTGCCTAACTGGCTGTCCCTTCTCCCAGGAGCCCAGGGACATCCGAATCTTCCAGGGCAGAGAGGTGACTTACCGCCCAGACAGCAGAGGAACCGCCACTGACCCAGAGTGCCATCTCGGGAGGATACTTGTGAGTCATGAGACATTTTCTCCCTGTATGTACATACTCCACCCCATTAAATAATAGTCAAGTTGATGCCACTGAAACGAAACCTGACCTGCTTGCACCACCATCTACTCGCCTTCATTTACCACCTTGAATCAGGGATACGGTCCATTTAATACCCCCCGAGGCAAGCAGTCGTGCCATTCCCTACACCCTCCAGAATGTTGTCTTCCTTCCACACCGGAATCCATAGACCCTGGCTTGCAGAGACACGACCCTTTTTGTCCTCACCTCCGCGATTACCCCCAAATCACTCTACCTGACATTCTCGGAGCTGGAAACTCCCTCTCATATCTGAGAAATGTGATTGACTGGGGGACATTATACCCACATAGAGCTGCCTCGACCTCAGGTGCTCTATAAGAGGCACACATTGTTTTGGCCACGAGCCCCTATGACAAGAGCCGCCAACATCTCACGGAAACTGTTATAACCACCCCAGGAACTTTCATAGGGGGATACACTACACTGGCATAAGCTGGGCTATAGGGACTTCCAACCACAGAAGCTGTTCCAGTAGAAAGGCCAGTAGAAGGAGCTGTGAGCCGTGAGCGCGTAGCCTGTACCATCCCCGTCACCTGCCTGGATGCTCGCCGTGCACTAGTGACGTCATTTCCGCTTCCGCGCTCCAGAGTGGTCAGCGTGGAGCTCTCCATACAGTGAATGCGCCGGATCGGCCTGTGACCAGATCCCACACCCTGACGGCCGAAAGGGACGAGATCCGAGCCGGCAATAGAAAACCAGCACATCCCAGGACACTGCCACCCTTAAAGGACACCCCCACCCTGCGAACCCTGTAACTATTACATTAACTTCTATTTTGCATAATAGACTATTACAGTTGGCGCCTCCACACCCCCCTTCCTTTATATTCACTGCTAACAGAGGTAATGGACACCCTCTGAGGATGGCTGACTCCTTGTTCCAGATGTTATTGTCTGATGTTAATGTGCTATAATAGCTGCCATTGCACCATCCACTCTAGACTTCACATCATACGGAGCGCTGGAACCCCCCTCTTTCTTTACGGAGCATGCCGTAGAACATCCATCCATAGGAAATAGGATGTGGTCAGACCATGCACCCATACTCCTGACTTACAATCTGTCTGACATCTCTTCACCCAGACACCGATTCTGGCGTCTTAACGAAAGCCTTCTGCAAGCTCCAGAGGTGCTGACAGATGTGACCAGAGCGTTAAACCTTTATTTTCAGGAAAATGATCAACCAGACTGTAGCCCTGTAAACAGTCATCAGAGGAATCCTCATTAAGCATGGTGCCCGTAATAAACGGGAACGCAATAAACAGCTCTCCCAAATATTAAAGAAATTTGCTGCTACTGAATCCAGACCTAAACATGCCCCCACACAGTCCTCGGACTCTGACCTAGCAATCCTCAGGAAACAGATCACTGACCATCTCCATTACAGAGCTAAGGCGGCCATGCAGTTTTACTGCAAAACGATGTACGAATCAGGAGACAAATGTGGGAAACTGTTAGCAAGAATGGTCAAAGACCACAAACTTTGTACATACATTCCACACAGCACTACAACAGGGGGCAGAAGGGCAGTTTTGCCCACACAAATCACTCAAGGGTTTAAAAAATTCTACTCCAGCCTATACAACCTACCATTAGCGACGGCACCCCAATCAGAGATGGAAAACTATATCATATCATCCCAAATACCATCCCTTCCACTAGAAGTCCGAACAGACTGAGACTCCCCAATAACTCTGTTGAAACTCCAACAATCCATAGGGACAATGAAGCCAGGGAAATCCCTGGGTCCTGATAGCTATACTTTACAATATTATAAAACTCTCTTCCTGATACTGGGACCACATATGGTCACTTTGTTTAATACGGTGGGAACCGGTGAGGTATTCGCTTGAGACACCCTCAGTGCCCATATCACAGTACTCCACAAAGAAGGGAAAGATCCGACAGCATGTGGTAGCTACAGGCCCATATCACTACTGAATATAGATCTCAAGCTATTTACTAAGATCCTAGCTACCCGACTGGCAAAACACCTTCAGTAGCTTATACATCTGGACCAAGTTGGCTTCATCCCCTCCAGGGAGGCCAGGGACAGTACTACCAAAGTGTTGAACTTTCTACATGTTGCAAGATCCAAGAAATCCCCATGTATATTTCTAAATACCGACGCTGAAAAGGCGTTCGACCGGGTAAACTGGTCATTCATGTTTGCGGTACTCAGACAGGTTGGTCTGGGGGAGGTGATGCTCAGTCGGATAGCTGGAATATACTCTAACCCAACAGCCCAAGTGAAGGCAAATGGAGTTTTATCTGACCCCTTCCCAATAACAAATGGGACAAGACAGGGATGCCCTTTTTCCCTCCTCCTTAGAACCCTTCCTATCCAAGATCAGATTGAACCCTGACATACAAGGGGTATCAGTCGGCCACTTGCAACACAAGATATCAGCCTATGCGGACGACCTGCTCTTTTCGCTGACCAACCCAGGAGTGTCCTTACCGAACCTTCTCAGAGAATTTGGGATATATGGGAAGCTATCTAACCTAAAGATAAATTTCACCAAATCGGAGGCAATGGGAAAATCGATACCAGCACACATTCTCCCAACTATACAATCGAATTTCCGGTTTCGATGGACATCTTCCACCTTAACCTATTTTGGTACTGATATCTCACCTGACCTGTCTTGCATATACGAGAGCAATTTCCCACCCCTACTAGCTAAGACCAGGGTAGTATTGGACACATGGCACAAAGGTATACATTTTTGCTTCGGTAGGTGTAACTTACTGAAGATGTGTATACTATCAAAATTTCTATACCTCTTCCAGGCCCTACCGATTAATATACCCCCCATATACTTCAAACAAGTACAAGCTGTCTTCACTCGCTTCGTTTGGACACACAAAAAAAACGTGCATTCCACGCACCCAACTGTCCATGCCAAAACATTATGGAGGATTAGCACTACCTGACATTAGGAGATATTATCAGGCAGTACACATGGGTAGAGTTATAGACTGGCGATGTCATCAGGAGTCCAAACTATGGCGCAAATAGAACACCAGACCGCGATACCTCTAAGAAATGCGCTATGGTGCAGTGACTCCCTTCCCTCAGAGGTGAAAAAACACCCTCTAATAGGGAACACTCTGCGGCAATGTCTTCAGGCTGCATTACAAAACTCACTAACAACCAAAACGTCACCTTTAACCCCAATTCTGGGTAATCCCAAGTTCTCCCCCGGGATATCATCTACGCAATTTCAGGCACCGAGGAATTCTAACTGTGCGACGGATTTCAAATTCGTGAGATGAGATAAATGGCCATCCATCCCGGAACTAACGGACTCCACGGGCCCATTCCAACTCCCATTCTGGAACGCAGCACAGGTACATCACTTTCTTCAGACTAT
This sequence comes from Lithobates clamitans, assembly GCA_037952925.1. Taxonomy (NCBI): domain Eukaryota; kingdom Metazoa; phylum Chordata; class Amphibia; order Anura; family Ranidae; genus Lithobates; species Lithobates clamitans. Next base: position 5,203,197 of record JBBGZY010000438.1, read on the forward strand.
CCCCAAAGCTACAGTAGATCCCTGACCACGTTTGAAGAATTCTGTTCGGAAAGAGAACCACTATCACAAGTCCTCTCCAAAATGTATGTTCTCCTAAACACCCCCCCCCCCCCTCCCAGCAACCATGTCTGCCATGCATTACAAAATGGGAAACAGATCTCCACCGCACCTTTACTGCAGCCCAAAAGCAGAACATGATCGGTTTCTCCCTTAAGTCCTCAATTTGCACTAAAATACAGGAGACCAATTAAAAGATCCTGACGAGGTGGTACTTAACGCCCAGTCGCTTGCATACCATTTTTCCTGACATGTCAGAACACTGCTGCCACTGCCATGAGGACGAGGGAACGATGCTGCACATGTTCTGGTCCTGCCCTAAACTGACAGGTTTCTGGACTGCTGCTCATACCATCTCCCAAAAATTTACAGACTTCCAGATCCCGAATGACCCGGCATTTTTTCTACTTAATCTTCCCCCCAGAACCTATAAAAAGTCCTTACTGTGCCACTCGACAAACGCGGCTAAATCCTGCATTCCCTTACTCTGGAAGCAACAATGTCCACTGACCACAGTGATGTGGTTGCGGAAGGTGGAAGAGATAAATAAGATGGAAGATTTAATAATGACAGCCCAAGACAGACATGAAACTTACAAGAAAACTTGGACCCTCTGGAACATGTTTGTACACTCAGAGGAGGGCAAATCCCTCTTTGGGACCTGAACTATCACAAACCAATATAGATCAGAAATTCCCAACTGCTCCGAACCAGAGAGAAAATCAGGGCCAAACGCCACTCACCTCCCCCTCTCCATCCCCTCCTTTCCCCCTATCTGGTACTTATCTTTCTTTCAATTCAGTAGCTACCTCCTAACTTATTTATCTCTATCTCTATATAAAACAATTGTGCGACACTTGGAGACATAGGCCACTCTGTATTTTTACTACCTCTGTATACTTTTAAACACTAGAACCTTGCAGCCAACAGATAACTGTACATATCATTTATGGAATCTCCAGAATAGGTATCGAATGCTTCAATGTACGCTACCTATTGAGACATATTGTTAGGAGGCTGCGACCTCCACTGTTGAAAGCTGTTGTATCTTTACGGGCTCTGCCCTATTTTTGAAATTCAATAAAAAATATATTTGGAAAAAAAAAATGTACAAAATCAAACTTTTCCATCAATTTAGGCCAATATGTAATCTGCTACATATTTTTGGTTAAAAAAAAAAATCCTTAAAAGAGTATATTGATTGGTTTGCACAAAAGTTACAGTGTCTACAAACTATGGAATATATTTATGGAATTAATTTTTACTAGTAATGGTGGCCATCAGCAGCTTATAGCAGGACTGCGATATTGCGGTTGAAAATCGAACACTGACACATTTTTGGGAACCAGTGACACTAATACAGTGATCAGTGTTAAAAATGTGCATGATCACTGTACTAATGACATTGGCTATGAAGAGGTTAACATCCCAGGCAATCAAAGGGTTAACTGTGTGCCTAGCCTGTGTTTTATTACAGTGAGGTACTTTTACTAGAACAAGACATAGATCCATGTCCCTGCTTAGCAGAAACACAGGATCCATGCCTTTCCTCCTTTCAGAACAGCAATGTGCTTTGTTTACATAGGCAGACTGCTGTTCTGCCTCTCTGCAGGATGATCGGTGGGTGCTGGAGTTAGCCAGGTTGGAGTGAGCCACCCCCTACCCGGAAGTGTAGGATCACGCGTGTATATATACACACGTGATCCTGCGCACAGCGGCCACTCTGTAGCAGTAAAACTGCTATAGGGTGGTCGGCAAGTGGTCAGCATTGATAAATATAAAGTTATGCACTTGGGAGCAAACAAAAAAATTGGGGTACAACTGGCGGAATCAATGGTGGAGAAGAATCCAGGTGTTCTGGTAGATCATAGATTTAGTAAATGGCAAGCTGCGGTTTCCAAAGCGAACAAAATACTTTCTTGTATTAAAAGAAGTATGGACTCCAGAGAGAGAGAGAGAGAGACATAATTTTGCCCCTGTCCAAAACATTAGTAAGACCTCATGTAGATTATGCAGTTCAGTTAAGGGCACCAGTTCACATAAAGGATATTGGGGAACTGGAGAAAGTGCAGAGAAGGGCAACCAAACTGATAAGAGGCAGGGAGGAGCTCAGCTATGAGGAGAAGAGGAGATTAAGGGGGGATATGATCAACCTGTAAAAAAACATAAGTGATTCATATAGCAAACTTGATGTAGGTATTCGCTTTAAGGTCATCACAGAGGACAAGGGGGCACTCTAGGTCTGGAGGAAAAGAGATTTAACCTTCACATATGACAAGGTTTCTTCACAGTAAGAGCTGTGAAAATGTGGAATAGACTCCCGCAAGAGCTGGTTCTGGCCAGCTTGGTAAATTGTTCTAAAAAGGCCTGAATTATTTTCAAAATGCACAAAATTTAACTGGATACTAACATTTATAGGTAAAGTTCATCCAGGGAATAGCGGATTGCCTATTTGGGGATCAGGGAGGATTTTTTTTTCCGCCACTGGAGCAAACAGGATCATGCTTTATTGGGTTTGTTTGCTTTCCTCTGGATCGACTGTGGATATAGGATTGTGTGCATGAACTGAATGGACTTGTATCTTTTTTCTAACCAGACTGTGTAAAAAAAAAAAAAAATCAGAAATGATGGGACGTCAGCAAGGAATATTTAAAGGATTGCAAAGATTACTGTGCGGTCACCGTTTATGAGTGGGGCCTCATGGAACCATTAAGGCTCCCTGGTCCTTAGTCTATCTTAACCCCTTCCTGCCGACTGTACACATATGTGGCCTAACAGAAGTGAGTGTTCTTCCATAGGGCTGCATATATGCGCACCTGTGTTTGCGCTGGAAGCGCGCTGCACAGTGGGCTCCCAGCACAGACACCGGACTTTCACCAAGAACCTCAGGTATCATACTAACAATCAGGAACTGGGAAGCCCAGTTCCCAATCACCTAGTCACTGTAATAGCCTCTTACAAAATGTAAACAAAGAAGTGTGTGCAAAAAATAAGAAAAAATAACTACATTGGGGTTTGATCTAGGTCATTGTCAGGGTTAGGATCAAAGGTCATGTTTAGAGCCAAAGGTCGTGGTCAGTTTATTTTGGTTCGGAAAAAGTGTTTTTTAAATTAGTATCAGTGCCAGTGCATTTTAGGTAGGAAAAGGTTTTTTTTAGGTTTGAGCCAGGAGAGGGGATTGGAGGAAATGTTTTGTGCTAGGGGGCTGGGTGGGGAAATTTGTGCTAAGAAGGGGATTTGGGAAAGGAAAAAAATTGTGCTGGGTGGGGGGGGTTGGGTAAAAAAAATTGTGCTATAGGGAGGGGGATTTGGATGAAGTTGTGCTAGGAGTAATTTGTCCTAGGAGGGAGATTTGTTTTGGGGGGGGGGGGGCATATGTGTTAGGAAGTGAGTTTTATGGAGGGGGTTAGAAGAATTTGTCCTCGAAGGGGGAGTGACGATTTGTGCTAGGAGAGGGGATGGGGATTTGTTCTAGGAAGGGGAAGTGGGGGAGATTTTGGTAGGGATGGAGGATTTGTGCTGGGTAGCGTAAGACTCCTATATACTGCCCTGCTGACCTCGCATCCTCTGCATCAGACTGTCAAAGTTGCAAAACGGTGTTCAATTATTTGATTTGTTTTACCCACTGTCATGAAGGAGTTAAACAGACATCATAAAAAAAGTCTTAGCCCAAAATGCGTAACAGTATTGTGTTTCTTCTATAGTTGCTCCAAAAAAGTATGGATTTTAAAGTATTTTTGAAGGATGTTGATCTGCTTCTTTGTATCTCTATAGAAGAAAAGTAACGGTTCATTTGAGACCTTTTTATACACATTAGCCAACATTTTTCTGTCATCTTTTTAACCACTTGACCTCCATAAGGTTTTACTCATCTTCATTACCAGGCCATTTTTTTTTGCTATTCAGCATTGTGCTACTTTAACCGGCAATTGCTCAGTCATGCAACACTGTACCCAAATTAAATTTATACAATTCTTTTCACACAAATAGAGCTTTATTTTGGTTTTATTTGATCACCACTGGGGTTTTCTATTTTTTATTATGAAAAAAAAAAGGATGAAAAATTTTGAAAAAAAAAAAAAAACAATTTTTTTTTTTACATATCTAATACAATCAAATTTCTTCATATATTTTGGCCAAAAATTATTCTGCTATGTCTTTGGTTAAAAAAAAAAAAAAAAAATCCCAATAAGTGTATAATTGGTTTGTGTGAAAGTTATTGCATCTACCAACTACAAGTAGCTCTGACTTTCTGAATACCCATCACATTTCTAGTACGACTGATAGCATGGCGGGAAAATCAGGGACTGGCGCTGACACTGGCTTTAAACTTACACTGCTAGTAATACAGTGATGCTACTGTACACGGTCACTGTACTAATGACACTGGCTGGGTAACATGGATGATCAGGAGTGCAATCAGGGGGTTACCTGTGTGCCTAACAAATGTATGTGTGCTGATTTTAGGGCCAGTTCACACCATAGAAATGCAGTCCGGATGCGTTCCAGGTGCTTTTCTGCATGCGCGTTTTTGATGCGTTTCAGTGTGTTTTTTGTGTGTTTTGATGCAGTCCAGTGCTCCCCCATTTTTTCTTAACCTTAAATAAGGACAAGTGTGTTGCAGTGCGTTTTTGGTTCATTAAGGTGTGTTGCGATGCGTTTTTGATGCGTTTTACAGCGTTCCAGTACAGAAAAAAATGCAGCATCTTCTACTTTTTTTCTGGAACGGGAACGCACTAGAACTGCAAGCACTGGTGTGAACTATGCCATTGAAAACCATATAACCTACTTTCCAAGAGTTTTTGATGCAGAAAAAAAATCAAACTGGACTGCATGTGGTGTGAACTGGCCCTTACTCACAGACAGGCTGGCTTTTCTCCCTGATCTCAGCTCTGAACAGTAAGTGTGATCAGGGAGAAAAAGAACCAGATAGGTCTGTGTTCTCGTGATTACACAGTTCCCTCTGTGCTATGTTTTGGCCACAGCCACCAGAAGCCTGCTGAGCATCAGGGGGCGTGCAGGCCTGAAAACCCAACAAAACCACTGGCCAGCAGTAAAAGTTAAACTACTGGTCAGCAAGTGGTTAAAGTGGACCCCCACCAAATGCATAATAATGGAAGTCACTTTGTCGTCTGAAATAATAACTATGTTAGTACTAAATCAGAATTTTGACTTACTTTTCAATTCCTTATCTTGTAATACAGTACAGGACGCAGGCAACTTATTCATACACCATGGGTTATAGGCTCATACCTTCAGGTGATTGGACACTGAATACTTTGGAGGACACGCTTCCTGGGGCTCTACCTCCATAACTATACCCCACATAGTGAGTCCTCAGTTTTGTAGCAAGCAATGCAGAGTGACAAAGGCCGATTGCAAACGGTTAATACACAAACCTCAATGATAAATGTTAATAAATGTACAGCGCCAAAACTATTGTATAAAGTATATATAGTGATCAAATACATAGAAACAGTCCGTGAAATATTAAGAAAGCCCATAATGTATTATGTGCAAAAATAAATGAGACCACCACCGTGTCTATGTGATGAAGCAATTTGTTCCAAATGTGTCAGAATCTACCCTCAAGTGTATGTGTACTGTAACAAAACATGATTACAGCTGTAACACATGATTAGATGCACACAGCCTGCTTGCACTCCTGTCAGCAAAAGACCCAGAATGGATGATGACCTCCAGGTAAGAGAAAACAGCACAGATCCAGAATGGATGATACACAGAGCCTGCTTGCAGTCCTTTGCCAGCACCGATTCAGGATAATGGCCCCCTTGTGAGGTCCTGAGGAAAGAACAACCAGGCAATCTATTTGTACCTATAAGCTATTGCTTCCATTAGACACTAATGTCCAATCAATATAGAGAGACTTCCTTTTGATGCTTAGGAGCAGAGTACAAGAATGGCAGAACAATGTCCTCATTGAACGCCAAAACAACCTTTGGAAGAAAGGATGATCTTGGGCATATTACAACCTTGTCATTGTGAAGCATGAGGAAAGGCTCTTTACAGGAAACAACCGCCAGTTCAGAGTCTGACGTGACGGCCACAAATGGCTACTTTGCGGCAAGAATATCTTAGAGTACAGTAGTACCTTGGATTACGAGCATTATCTATTCCAGAAGCATGCTTGTAATCCAAAGCACTCGTATATCAAAGAGAGTTTCCCCATAGGAATCAATAGAAACTCAGATAAATCTTTCCACAGTGACTGCTGGTGTATGCAGTACTTTAGGTGGCCAGAGGTGCGGGGGCACCAGTGTATGCAGTACCGCATGTGGCCAGAGGTACAGGGGCGTCGGAGACACTCAGGAGTGTCTTTGGTGCCCCCGCACCTCTGGCCAAATGCGGTACTGTACATCCCAGCACCTCGAATTCTGCTCCTCTTGCGAGACAATGCTCGCAAATCTGTATTTTTTTTTTTTAAATAGCTCGCATTGCAAAACACTTGTAAACCACATTACTCTCCATCTGAGGTTCCACTGTGTACCTGATGGGTTCAGAGGGTGGTTTGCAAGGCAGAGAGAACGAAATGGAGGTCCCAGGAAAGCACAAGAGGCTGCAAAGGGGCCTGTCATCAGAAAAATCGTGAATAAAGTATTTTACAAAGGGAATGCAAAGCCAAAGGCCTTTTAAAAAGGATGGATAGGGACATAACTGCCCTTTTGAGCTGGACTCTAGGCAAGACCTGTTTGCATTTGCAGGAAGGCTAAAAGGCAAGGCACAGAGTGGTCTACAGGACTGAATTGACTGCAGTCACACCAGGCAAAGTAAGATTTACAAGTATGATAGTACATTTTCCTTGGAGGTAGCTTTTCTTGCTACCAGCAAGGTAGGAATCACAGATTCCGAAACCCCTCTATCCTTTAAGACCTGCATTCAACAGCCATGCCGCTAAAGCCAGAGATTATGAAGCAGGGTGGAATAGAGGGCCTTGAGATAGCAGATCTGGCCTGCTGAGTAGAGGCCAGGGGTTGCCTGCAAGAAGTATGTTTGTGTACTAGGTTCTTACAGGCCAGTTCAGTGCCTGTAGAATCACTGGCTTTCTCTCGTGCTCTATTTTGTGGATCTGGGGGCAGAATGCTTAGCGGAGGGAAGACATAGATGAGCCTGAACAGACCAGGGGATGCCTTTTCAAGAAGGATGTCTTTTTGATGAGGCACTTGACCAATGCATCAAAATCGGTCATAGGTGGTAAGTTTAACCACTTAATGCAAATTGCCATCATTGTACATCATAAAACATATAAAAAGTGCTGCGCAAATAAAAGTCCTTAGGTAAAATGAATGTATAAAATTTAAGGGACAAAATCAGAGGACAAAGACCACCAGTGACAATTAGGCTGAGATCAATATCTGAATGGTGACAAATCCCTCCACCGGGTATGGATGGCCCCTCACCTCAGACATTCGACCTGAAACAGGTCACACCGCTTATAACCATAGATGGATCAATCTGTGTGGTAGTTGGTTCCTCCTTTACTTCACAGCACACGGTACAGCAGCGGATGTTACATATAAAATAAAGGGCAGAACATAGTGCACTCCGTGGCTACTTTATTGAATAATCCAGAAAAGCAAATAAAACAGACACTTACAGAAACCGGCACTCCGATCCGAGTGCCGGCTGACAGGCGTGTGATCGTGTCTACGAATGACCGCGGGTGACGTCATACGCTCCTTCCCCCGTACGCGTTACGTCCTGTGGGCGGGACTTCATCGGCGTGGGGCGGGATGCGTAATGACGGCCCGCATTGTTTATGTATAGTGCCATGGTGACAGTAGCACCAATCGGAGGATCGGGGGCGATAATCAGGGAGTCTGGCACCTCCCCTCATTACATCTTAACCCATGGTTGCTAATGCGCTCCCCTTACAAAGGGGAAACGAAACTTACAACACCTCCAGCAGCAAACAATTAATAAAAGAAAAGAAAAATATAATATAAAAAGAACATATCCTGCAATACCCGGATGACCAATTTCATTAAATGCAGTAACGAAATTCATCTTAAGTTTAAAAATAGCAGTATTTAGTCTTAAACACGCATAAACACATGCTGCAAATTTGCATGTAAAAAAGTCGCATAAAAAAATCGCATATTTAAAAAAATATGGACCTTATGAAACAGTATATATAAAAAACTTTTTTATATAAAAAAAGAAACATCAGACCACGGTCATTGACTAAACACTGTTTATTATGGTGATTTTTATTTTATTATTTTTATTAGCTTTTGTACATGTGATCGTGTTTAGTCAATGACCGTGGTCTGATGTTTCTTTTTTTATATAAAAGTTTTTTATATATACTGTTTCATAAGGTCCATATTTTTTTATATATGCGATTTTTTATGCGACTTTTTTACATGCAAATTTGCAGCATGTGTTTATGCGTGTTTAAGACTAAATACTGCTTTTTTTAAACTTAAGATGAATTTCGTTACTGCATTTAATGAAATTGGTCATCCGGGTATTGCAGGATTTGTTCTTTTTATATTATATTTTTCTTTTCTTTTATTAATTGTTTGCTGCTGGAGGTGTTGTAAGTTTCGTTTCCCCTTTGTAAGGGGAGCGCATTAGCAACCATGGGTTAAGATGTAATGAGGGGAGGTGCCAGACTCCCTGATTATCGCCCCCGATCCTCCGATTGGTGCTACTGTCACCATGGCACTATACATAAACAATGCGGGCCGTCATTACGCATCCCGCCCCACGCCGATGAAGTCCCGCCCACAGGACGTAACGCGTACGGGGGAAGGAGCGTATGACGTCACCCGCGGTCATTCGTAGACACGATCACACGCCTGTCAGCCGGCACTCGGATTGGAGTGCCGGTTTCTGTAAGTGTCTGTTTTATTTGCTTTTCTGGATTATTCAATAAAGTAGCCACGGAGTGCACTATGTTCTGCCCTTTATTTTATATGTAACATCCGCTGCTGTACCGTGTGCTGTGAAGTAAAGGAGGAACCAACTACCACACAGATTGATCCATCTATGGTTATAAGCAGTGTGACCTGTTTCAGGTCGAATGTCTGAGGTGAGGGGCCATCCATACCCGGTGGAGGGATTTGTCACCATTCAGATATTGATCTCAGCCTAATTGTCACTGGTGGTCTTTGTCCTCTGATTTTGTCACTTAAATTTTATACATTCATTTTACCTAAGGACTTTTATTTGCGCAGCACTTTTTATATGTTTTATGCTTTGGAAGTATTTCTTTGAATTGACCTTAGTGCCTGCTTGCATTTATTGTGTTAAGTCCATTTATTAGTCAGCGCTGAATTTCACTACGATTTTTTATCATTGTACATCAGTCAGATAGCTGCCATAACCCTGGTATTTTCAACATCGGCGAGCAGCTGGCTTTCAGATAAAAGTGGTCTCTGCGGCGGATTCGCTGCAAGATCACTTTTATTGGGGGGGACATTTCATTTTTTTTATTGCATTTTAGTGTAAATGTTAGATCTGAGGTCTTTTTGACTCCAGATCTCACATTTAAGAGGTCCTGTCATGCTTTTTTTCTATTACAAGGGATGTGTACATTCCTTGTAATAGGAATAAAAGTGACCCCAGATTTTATTTTTAAAAGGACAGTATAAAAGAAGAAAAAAAAAAAAAATTAAAATAAGAAAAAAAAAATTGAAGCGCCCCATCCCGCTGAGCTTGCGTGCAGAAGCGAACACATAGGCAAGTCGCGCCCGCATATGAAAACTGTGTTCAAACCACACATGTGAGGTATTACATAGTTACATAGAAGACACAAGTCCAACCTATGTGTGTGATTATGTGTCAGTATTACATTACATATCCCTGTATATTGCGGTCATTCAGGTGATTATCTAATAGTTTCTTGAAGCTAACAATGCTCCCCGCTGAGACCACCGCCTGTGGAAGGGAATTCCACATCCTTGCCGCTCTTACAGTAAAGAACCCTCTACGTAGTTTAAGGTTAAACCTCTTTTCTTCTAATTGTAATGAGTGGCCACGAGTCTTATTAAACTCTTCTGCGAAAAAATGTTATCCCTATTGTGGGGTCACCAGTACAGTATTTGTAAATTGAAATCATATCCCCTCTCAAGCGTCACTTCTCCAGAGAGAATAAGTTCAGTGCTCGCAACCTTTCCTCATAACTAAGATCCTCCAGACCCTTTATTAGCTTTGTTGCCCTTCTTTGTACTCGCTCCATTTCCAGTACGTCCCTCCAGAGGACTGGTGCCCAGAACTGGACAGCATACTCCAGGTGCGGGCGGACCAGAGTCTTGTAGAGCTGGAGAATTATCGTTTTATCTCTGCAGTTGATCCCCCTTTTAATGCATGCCAACATTCTGTTTGTTTTATTAGCAGCAGCTTGGCATTGCATGCCATTGCTGAGCCTATCATCCACTAGGACCCCCAGGTCCTTTTCCATCCTAGATTCCCCCAGAGGTTCTCCCCCCAGTGTATAGATTGCATTCATATTTTTGCCACCCAAATGCATTATTTTACATTTTTCTACATTGAACCTCATTTGCCATGTAGTCACCCACCCCATTAATTTGTTCAGGTCTTTTTGCAAGATTTCCACATCCTGCGGAGAAGTTATTGCCCTGCTTAGCTTAGTATCGTCTGCAAATACAGAGATTGAACTGTTTATCCCATCCTCCAGGTCGTTTATGAACAAATTAAATAGGATTGGTCCCAGCACAGAACCTTGGGGAACCCCACTACCCACCCCTGACCATTCTGAGTACTTCCCATTTATCACCACCCTCTGAACACGCCCTTGTAGCCAGTTTTCAATCCATGTACTCACCCTATGGTCCATGCCAACGCACCTTATTTTGTACAGTAAACGTTTATGGGGAACAGTGTCAAATGCTTTTGCAAAATCCAGATACACCACGTCTACGGGCATTCCTTTATCTAGATGGCAACTCACCTCCTCATAGAAGGTTAATAGATTGGTTTGGCAAGAACGATTCTTCATGAATCCATGCTGATTACTGCTAATGATACCGTTCTTATTACTAAAATCCGCTCCAAGAGTTTACATACTATTGATGTTAGGTATTGCTGTGATCGTTAGAGCAAGAACAATAATTCTAGCACTAGACTTCCTCTGTAACTCTGTAAATTTTGAAACGTTTCCAATGGAGATTTTTAAGGGTAAAAGTTTGTCGCAATTCCATGAGCAGGCGTAATTTTGAAGCATGATATGTTGGGTATCAATTTACTCGCCGTAATATTATCTTTCACAACATAAAAAAAATTGGGCTAACTTTACTGTTGTCTTATTTTTTTAAGTCAAAAAAGTGTATTTTTTTTCCCCAAAAAATTGCGCTTGCAAGACCGCTGTGCAAATAGTGTGATAAAGTATTACAACGACCATTTTATTCTCTAGGGTGTCTGAAAAAAAAAAATATGTTTGGGGGTTCCAAGTAATTTTCTAGCAAAAAAAAAAGTGTCAAAAAGAGGCTCGGTCCTTAAGTGGTTAACTTCCTTAAAGCAGAGTTCCACCCAAAAGTGGAACTTCCGCTCATTTGTCTCCTCCTTCCCTCTGATGCCACGTTTGGCACTTTCCGGGGGGGGGGCAGGATATTTGGTATGACAGGTATTCTGTTCCCATTTCCAGGAGCCGCGGCTATTGACGTCACTGCTCAGCTCCCTCCTTCCCATCGCCGGGCCAGTAGGAGAGCTGAGCGGAGCCCTGCGCATGAAGCCGTAAGGCTACACTGGCGGGTTCCCTTACCTGCAATGGCGGTGGCAGCACCCGACAGCTGATGGAAACATCAGCTGTGGTGCCGACATCATTGGACTCCAGGACAGGTAAGTGTCCTATTATTAAAAGCCAGCAGCTGCAGTATGTGTAGCTGCTGTCATTTAAATTTTGCAGCGGTGGGTGGACCTCCGCTTTAAAGAAAGGAGCTCTTAGTTCCTCTAAATGCAGAATACCTCCATGCTCAAACGAGGCTTTAACTTCACATCCTAAGTCAGCCTTTTTCAACCAGGGTGCCCAGGCACCCTGGGGTGCCTTGAGGTTTCTTCAGGGGTGCCTTGGCAAAATGCCTAAAAATTGATCAAAAATTGCACCATTACGACTTTCTAGACGTTAGCATACTAACAACCAATGATTTCATCAGCTGATAAGGAGGATGTCAGTCGCCTCCACAGCATCCTTGACCCTCCCCTGCCTCTCTTCCTTAGCACTGGGTCATATTAGCTGACTGATGGAGAGAAATTGAGGGAGAAAAGAAATATTGGAATTCTAGTCAGTACCAGTGTGCAAAAGTGTATTAGCTTTGGAATAATAAATCACCTCTAATGCTGGGTGTCCTACATGTGGATGTTGCTGCATCAAGTAAAACTATTAGAATCATTTTTTTCATCTTAGAATGGGGTGCCTTGAGACTGTCCATAGTTTTAAAGAGTGCCTCGACTGAAAAAGTTTGAGAAACACTGTCCTAAATTCAGCTCTTCATTTCCGAACAATGCTTCAGAACATCAAGCCCTCTCTAAAGCCTTCTTCACAATGAAGGGTAGCCCTCATTCCTAAGAGTGGGGGAATGTATTTTACAGATTTTATCTCTTTGGTTTTCAGACATAAAGTCTAAAATTCTACTGCCTCACTGCTTTCTTCTTTGCAAAAGGCCCTGAACCACCTCTTGTCCTAGGGAGTTGTTATACCAGTACCGCCACATGACAGGTTCCAAGGATTCCACTCAATGCTGTTCACAATTTCAAAACATAACTGAGTTATCGGTCCTATCCTGGGCTTAAAATCCCTCAATAAATTCCTTTAGATTCCAAAATTTCGTATGGAATATGAAAAGGTCAGTAACTGCCTTTCTGAGAAAAGGTGAACACGTGGCATTCATGGATATCCAACATGCTCAGCTACATGTTCTAATATACCCACCTCAATCTGTGAGATTTCTATCCTTTGCACAAGCATTTCCAGTTTATGGTACTGCTTTTTGACTTGGCCACTACTCCCAGGGTGTCACAAAGATCTAAACCTAAACTAGACCCAAACCCCTTGCATGGCCTTTTTTAGGACTCTGCACGGCCTTCTCCTAAAGGATTCATCTCCCTTACAACTCTCAGCAAATGTCCAAAGACAATTCAGCTGCTTCGGGTCTTTGGTTGGGTGATCAATTTCAACAAATCTGCTCTCTAGCTTTTTTTTTTGCCTAGAATACTTAGCTCTGATCTTGGATACATCCAAGGCAAAAGGTCTTTCTTTTAGAAAAGAAAGTTCTTTTTCTGAGAGGTAATACTTAACAATTCCACTTAAAGGGTAAGTTCACCTTTACAGAAAAATCTGTATATCTCCTTACCCCCCCCCCCCGCTGACCTGGAGAGCGGCGATATCCTGCTATGAGCCCTGGTATAGCCGCGTCACTGGTCCGAGGCTTAGAAATCCCCTGCAGCTTAATCTCCAACACTTACCCCATCAGGAGGTACATTTAGGAGCATTCTAATTGGTTGGCGCTGACCAATCAGAACCCACATAGCCCGTCCTGTCAGTGGGGGAGAAGAGGAGAGAAAGCCGAGGGGGATATCGTCGTGCTCCAGGTCAGCAGGACTGCGGGGGGGGGGGGGGGGTCGAGGAGGGGGTCCTGTGTAAGTTCACCTTACAGATTTTTCTGTAAAAGTGAACTTACACTTTAAGAACTCCCAACTGAACATTCTGTCAGCATGGGAAAAGTGGGCTCTTTCCCTGGGATCCTCCAATGCTCCTTTCAATACAGAGAAGAATGTCCTTGTCCTGCTGGATCACCACTCCAACTGACAGTGGGAATATCTTTTCCTCCCTGCAACTGGAGAATTCTTATAACAGATGCATGGCTCTCAGGCTGGGGAGGAGTTTTTCAGTCCTTGAAGGTTCAGGGAATGTGGTCAAGAGAAGAATACAAATTCCTTATCAACATCTTGAAAGCTCAGAGCCGTCAACTTGTCCCTCCAGCACTAATGCAGTCAGGCACACAGTGGCATACATGAACCATTAAGGGGACATGAGTAGCTCTGAAGGACACAAACTATATGCTCTCATGGAAAGAAATTCACTGCCAAGCAATTTCTGTGGTCTACATCCCAGGCAGGCGGAATATCTCAGCTGCTACTGCTTGGACTAAGGGGAATGGTTTCTTCATCCAGGTGTGTTTAATCTGATATGGCAAAAATGGGAGACTCTGGATGTGGACATTCAAGCCTCCAGATACAACAAATTACCTCTTTTGTAGCCAGAACCAGGGATTCTCTAGGTCTGGCTTCAAATGGTTAAAGTGTGTGACCAGTGGTATGATGTAACACCTGGTCATCTACCCAATACTGTGCTCTGAGTGGCTGAATTTTAGTGCCAAGTTTGAAAATGTTCACACTGAAGTGAGTACTTTCCAAAGCTTTTTTACACAGTAACATTTGGAGATACATGGTGACCCTGTCTTAACTGTCCATGATGCTGAACTGTAAATAAAGTTCAGGCTTGGCCCGTCATGGTGAGCATACCCCTGAAGGGGTCTTCATGAACTGCATTTCATAGCGATAGACCATGGCTCTGAACTTCTATAGCACCCTAACTTAATGTGTTGTACCAAGTGCAAAGGTGAGAGCCCCAGACAGTATCCACTGCCGAAGCAACATTAAAGGCCTTCTTACAGTGCGAGGTCTGGATACGACTCCCAAGGTTTTACAGAGGTTGGGTTGATCCAGATACACTGCCTCTATGTAGGCATTAAAATACATTGAGGGTTAATTGAAGAATATGAAGATAAAATAATAGAATCCCATCACCTACAGACATTAGCAAAAAATGGAGGGCTCACAGAGTGGGGTAGGGTTGAAGGGGAGGCGTCCCAAGGGGTTGAGTCCCCAAAAGCTTTTCCAGTGTCAAATCACCTGAAGGTACAAGCCTATAATCATGGTGTATGAAACAGTGCCTGTGTCCTGTAATGTACGATTAAGGCAATACCATTGTAACGTTTTTAGAATGTAATGTATCCTGATAAATATTTAAGTCCACAAAATGGTCACCTACATAATTTGTCAAGCATATCTTAATATTTTTTCACACACCCCTTCATATTTTATATACAGTATATATGGGTTTGTAAATGTAACTTTTTTTCAACTCTGAAGAGAATACACAAAAATGAAAATATATTAACATCACACACACAAGTAGTAAATATCAGCCCCCACAGCACATATAAGGGGTAATGTTTTAATTTATTTTTCTTTTTTTCCACAATATATATTTACTATATCATTCCCTGTATAAAAAAAGAAACAACAATGTATTATACATGACATATTTTGCTTTACAGAAAATAAAACACCCAAAACTAAGGTCTGGAAATTCAGTTTCAAGTGATGTACCAGCTTCCTACTGCATAAATACAAAGATTGCAGCAAGTGCTAAACAGTTTAATGTTAAACCTAGAAGCAATGTTGTAAGTGTAGATGTGTAATTATGACCCAAGGTCAACAAAGCAAGTATATATACATACATACAAGCCCAAATAAAATGGGGTGAATGGCTGCAGTCATTCTAAATGATAGGGCCACACGCCATTGTAAGATCTGTGCTCATTGCGGCATGGTGGAAAGCACATTTTATTGTTTTTAAAGACAATACTTTGCTGTGCAAACTTTCTAGAACAATATAACTTTTTGCGTAAAGACTACTAGGGTAACTGTATAAAACTGGAAGAAAGGAAAATGGGTGTATTGCTGATACCAGCCAATTAGATGCTTGCCTTCATTTTTAAACCTGCAGTATAAAAATGATAGCAATACTCTGACTGGCAAGGACCAATGCCTCCATTTCCCAGTACCTACAGCTTTATAATATAGCCCACTTGATGTTGCCACACAAGCCTCACCTCTTCAAGGTGGGTGAAAAGACATAGACTTCTGTTTTTCTTCTCCTTTTACAACCAAAGGGATTAACCATACTATTTTGACACATGCTAAACAGCATACCCTGTTTACTCACAGATAATGGATACATCACTGGATGCTCTACCAGGCTGAGCAACTGCATTGGAGGAGGCCAATCCCCTAAGCTAACTTTGCAGGCCTGACACTCAGTAACACAATCACAATAAATCTTACTTACTGAAAGGCAAAAAAAGTTTTAAACTTTAATGTTCTTATCATTTACTCTTAGTTTGCTCAAGGCAGCATAAAAAATAAGCCATGAAGGGAAAGGTCAGCATCATTAGGAAGAAGGGACACCAAACAACCCACATGTATGATTATGGGTTGGTGCCACGGTATATACAGTGAAGTTACATCTGCAAATTTGCAACCATGGAAAAAAACATGCAGTGATTGCACAAAAGTCTGTTTCTTTATTTCACTAATACTCCTTCAGCAGAACATTCCA
This sequence comes from Lithobates clamitans, assembly GCA_037952925.1. Classification (NCBI taxonomy): domain Eukaryota; kingdom Metazoa; phylum Chordata; class Amphibia; order Anura; family Ranidae; genus Lithobates; species Lithobates clamitans. Next base: position 5,219,641 of record JBBGZY010000438.1, read on the forward strand.
TAGGTTGGGAAAAGGGGGTGGCACGTTAAGTGCTATCAGCACATAACCTGATGCATCAGGGAGAAAGATATGGCAAGGGAGCCTTTGGTAGGATCCTAACCAATCTGGTAACAGTTCTGCTATGGCCATGCATGCAGCTGCTCTGCACTGCTAGGTCGGTGTGCAATAAACTGGAATGTGTATATATTTTAAGTGCATATGAACACACGTACATACATATACAATGTACACAGACATACGTCATCACGCTTACAAGTTAGCTTTGATAACAAACCAATGCAATGTAGCAAAGCACCAGGTGGAAATATCCCCTGAGTAAAGAGCTGAATAATCCAATCTTCTGCAAGGTCCGGGACTTTCTACTCCTTCATGAGCAGCGGCATGCCACAAACTGAACAAAACCCATGGACCCTCAACTGAAGATTATGGAGTCTTTTTTAAGGCTTTTCATACTATGGACGTTTCTTTCCAGTCACAGGATTTCACTAGGTGCTTCCAAGCATTCAGATTGGCTGTGGGGATTGTGTCATTTTCAGACTTTCCATATTGATATGTTTACCACAAAGACACTTTTACTCGCTGTCAGAGAGCGTTTCATACTGGGAGCAAAGCAGTGGTTTCGGCTCTTCATCCCGAGCTCTCTGCGGGGTTAATGAGTTGCTCTGTGGAATGGTGGTTGAAGATGGTGGAGCCACAAGGCTGTTAGGGAGCCTGATTGTTAATGGGTTGAATGGAAATGGCGTTGACCCTGCAGTAGACAGTAAAGTCAGTATCAGATTATATTGCTTCTCTGGAATTTATGAGTTTATTTACAGAACTAAAATCAAATTAAATACTTACATGGGAAATCAACATTTGTCAAGTTTATAAAACACATCCAGGTACTAATCGGATTTACCCATTTTATTGTAATGCTGTTTATATGTGAAAATACTAAAAGGTATTTAGTCTATGGCAGATCCCATCATCCAATGATGGTATAAAAAGTGTGTTTTATTTATGTGGAACTCAACTATATCAATTACAATTATGTATAATGGGAAAAATGTAAAATGATAATTGGATTTTTCCTACAGCTTACCTGTAAAACCCTTTTCTTGGAGTTCACCACGGGACACAGAACAGCCATAGTAATTACTATGTGGGTTTTACACTGTTTAAACAGCCAAACGGGACCTTTTAAGTTTGTAATGGGTACCCTATCTAGAACAATGCCACGATACTTCTATGATGTTTTTAGACATGATAGCAGAAGTCCCCGGCATGTAGGCATGATCCATTGTTCTCTGGTTTTGCATGCTTTGATTATACAGTAGCAGAAGAGGCTCCCTGTAGATGCCTCCAGCACCACTTTATGAGATGAAAAACAACGATTAAACAAGGTTCTGTAACCGACCTTATCACTATTTTCCCAAATAAACAGTTGTGTCTTTAACATAAAAAAATGGCAGTTCTTTTGGCAGAAAAAAAGCTCATATAGAGCATTTTTGTACAGATGTTTAGGAGCGTGTAGCTTTTTTTTCTGCCAGAAAACTCCTCAAAACCACAAACCAGGTTTTTTTTTGTTCTGCCTCTAAATGCTGAGCTTAAAATATGTCTCTAAGGCTGGATTCACACCTATGCATTTTTAGTGCTTTTCGCATTTTGCAGATTTGCACTACAGAACGTGTTCCATAGGAAACCATGGTAAATGGACTGTAGTGCAAATCTGCAAAATGCAAAAAGCACAAAAAATGCATAGGTGTGAATCCAGCCTAAACGTCTTAATGTGCATGGACACTTAGGATAACAATGAGCTGCTTCTACAGGGAAAATGCAAAAGGTCTGGAGAAGCAGCATTTTTTTTAAGCCCAGTATACATAGAGACTTACGGATTCTGCCACTAGGACTAAAGTTCCATGCACACTAGCTTAAAAAAAAACAAACAAAAAAAAAACAAAGCTGCTCCTAGAGGCGTTTAGCCTTTTTGTTCTATGCCTCTAGAAGCAACTGTTATCCTATGTGTTTGTAGTCTAGAGGCGTTTAAGCTCAGTGTTTAGGAGCAGGAAAAAAACAAAAAACAAAAAAATCTGGTTTGCATTTTTGAGAGCATTTTTTCTGCAGAAAAAAAAAAAAACACTGAATGCTCCTACAGACTCAAAAACGCTGCTAAGAACTGCTAAACGCTGGTGTCGTGTTTTTCTCCACTCCAGTAAACATGGTTGTTAAGTGGGCGGCCACCGGTTTCCTTAACAGGTTGTTAAGGAGCGGGTGGCCACCGCGTCCTTAACAACCGATGTCATCATTCTTTTGTTTACATTCATCTGTCAGCTGGGAATCTCACTGACAGCCGATGAGTCATAGGTTGTTAAGGAACGTGGCAGCCGCCTGCCACCTCTCGCTATTCACTGCTAAATGCCGGCACAAAAATGCTAAATATGAGTGTTTTTGAATCCAACATTTTTCTGTTTTTTTAAGCTCCTAGTGTGCATGGAGCCTTAATGTAGCAGAAAGCGATATACCCCATTGCTCAGATCTGACACCTTTCAGAGTTCTGCACTGCAATTCTGACAAGTCACACACTAGGGTTGATTTACTAAAACTGGAGAGTGCAAAATCTGGTGCTCTCTGCACAGAAACCAATCAGCTTCCATTTTTTTTTGTCAAGCTTAATTGAACAAGTTGACGTTAGAAGCTGATTGGCTACCAGCTACACTAGATTTTTCACTCTCCAGTTTTAGTAAATCAACTCCACTTTGTCCACTCAGCTGCGTTCATGCCCCAAGCAGAAACGTTCTTTGTCCATCAATGCCTAAATCCTCATTACGTACATTATTCCCTTACTAGTGTTTAAATCACAAGATCAGGTTGCCCTGCCTGCGCTCTCCCACAGGGCCGCTGATAAGGCAGTACAACTGGTCCTGATGTACTGGGCCCAGACCACATCAGCTAAACAGGGGGGCCCAGGGAAGCTTTATTGTTTATTTCTTCCTAAATTAATACATTGATTTTGCTAGACCAAACCCCCACTCCTACTTGTTTACCAGAGCTTAAATTACATTTCCCTGGCCCCCCATCAGTTCAACAGAGGGGCCCAGGAAGTGGGAGCTTTTTTCCCCATTTTTGGGGCACAGGGGGGTAAAGTCAGTGTCGCAGTTTTGCTGCACCCCGGGGGTGGAGTAGGGTGTAAGTTGGGTTAGGGGGCCCTGTCAGGAAGACTGTATAGGGCCCCATGATCTCTAATAGCAACCCTGCGCTCCCATATCACAGCTATCCTGATACTGCTGCTGTAGGCTCTCTCAAAGATCTACTGTTTTAAATGCAGCTCTTCTTCTGATACTGTTTGAATAGATTCTCTTTCTTGTCTCCCTTCCTACTGTTTAAAGGCGGCTTTTCTCCCACCGTTCTTAACTATTTGTTCTCCTCACCTCAATCCTAATCTGCAATAAAGTCCACTGCATTCAGCACTATACTCTCTCAGATCCCCTGTGTTTTATGCTGTACCTTACTTAATTTGGACCCTCTGACAGCTGCATTTGTACTCCTACCTTTCTAAGCAACCCATGAAAATAGTTGACCAATTCCTACTCACCTATATTCTATTCCCTTTCCAAGTCTTTCTCCTTCAAACAATCCACAACTAGCTCTTTTCTCTATTTTTCACCCACTCTCCATCTCCCCACCTGGTCCAGTAAACAGCGCCTCCTATATTTTTCCTTTTAGGTCTAAAATCAGCTCCCACTCTACCTTCCCTGCTGCTTTTCCACAATCAATTGTCAATCTTCCTCCACCTCTATGATCGGCATCCAGCAACCCCCTCCTCTGCATTCCCGGTTTAGCCCCGAAACCGCTGCTTTTCCGGCTTCTCTATCATTCCCCTGGTCCATGACTATTTATCATTCTTTCTCCTCGCTCTCTCCTTGTATAGTCTATGATCAGCTTTGAGCCAATTATTAAGTGCCCATTCTGACCACCCACCTCTCACTCTGTCGGTAAAATAGGGGTGTATTATTGGGAGGCAGTTTCTACTCGCTCTCTCTCCATAACCAGTTCAAGAAAGCTAGAACACTTAATAAAATAGAACTGCTCTGTGCAACCAGAAAAAAGCGCTGTTTTTCATTTTTATATTTTTGGCACACTTAGTAAGTGTCCAGCTAAAATATTGTCTGACTGGGCAATAATTCATACCAAAAAAAAGAAAAAAAAAAGTGTTTTGCTAATATTACTCATTCATGAACAGGCATATTAGCTAGATGATTCAAAATCTAATAAGAATCAGATGGTTTGAATGATCATCTGTTATTACCAGTAAGAGAATTCCATTCAAAGCGAAGCATTAGCTAAAGATTTAAAAAGAAACAGAATACAGGAATGGCGGTGCTCACCTGTTGAAGATGGCCTCTCCTCCCACACTCTGTTGGTTAAAGGAGTTTTCCTGTTACAGTCACCTTCTGAGTGTACTGAAGATGCAGAAGGAGGACGTTCTCCAGAGGACTGCCCCGGAGCAGGTGACTTTGTTTTCCGGCTGTTTGGCCTCGATATTTTGGGCTTTCCTCCACTACCTGAAATTTTTAAAAAACAGCCTCAAAGTACTGTTAAACTCCCCTAATCCCATGGAAATAAAGGATTCTGAACAAGTCTGCAAAAGCCATCATTTGTAAAGGCCATAGGAATAGTAACAGTAATACTGGACTCTCTAAGGATTCTATTATAAGTTCATTTCCTCCTTGTTGCTCCTTCCTTGTCCTGGCTTACACACCCCTTGCATCACAAAATAAGCTAACAGCAAAGTCACAAATGAAAAGAAAATAACCAGTACAAGCCCAGTAAAAATGTAAGTATACCAATAAAAACTGGTAGGTCTTATGTTACTAAAATTCCGGCCTAAATACTATTTAATAGTAAGGGCCAATTTACACTATGTGCGGTGACAGATGTTTTACTGCAGTGTAAAACGTCCGTCACTGCAAAGACACACAGGAAACAGTTGTTTCCTATGTGTTCCATTTACACTGCAATGCAGCATAGTGCTGCTCTGCAACGTGGTGCAGTGGTGCAGTGGTTAGCACTCTCGCCTAGCAGTAAAAAAGGGTCGCTGGTTCGAATCCCAACCACGACACTACCTGCCTGGAGTTTGCATGTTCTCCCTGTGCCTGCGTGGGTTTCCTCCGGGTACCCTGGTTTCCTCCCACACTCCAAAGACATGCTGGTAGGTTAATTGGCTTCTGTCCAAAATTGGCCCTAGTATATGAATGGGGACCTTGGATTGAGGGTAGGGATTGATGTGAGTGTGCGATGTTCAGGGTTAGGGACAAGGGTCAGGGTTGTAGACCTACTCTCACTCAGGTTGAACTGGATGGACTGGTGTCTTTATTCAACCTTACTAACTATGTAACCATGTGCTACAATAAAAGGCAGACATGCTGCATTTTATTGCAGCTCACCGGCCCGAATCGCTCTGCAATGTCAGGCAGCGTGACTTTGCAGTGAATGCAGTGTATAAAGCTTGTTCAAATAAAAACGCTGCTCTGCAATTTGACTGAGGATGGTGTGCATTGGCCCTAAGCAACAGAATCCACTTTTCTTGCTATGGCACTAAATCAGCACTATCCCAAGAACACCCTAGAGTTGCATATTTGGAGTAGGATTTCAAAAGCAGAGGAAAAAATATGTGCATGTGTTCACGTTTAGCCTATGCATGCAGACATCTCCGAGCACATGCTTTTCCTGAGAAAACCAAACGTGATAGGACAATTTATTCAAATATTGCTAAACACCTCTAGCGCTGACATGTCTCATCATGTGAGGGGTCCCTGAACTATGAAGTCAATTCAGTAAGCTGTATGTTATTTGATCTCACAATACTTCAAGTTTTTCATTAATACATTAAAATAGAAGTATGGCCAAAGCTTTTTTGGCCATACTTCTCTTGTGGGCCACAGGGGTGCACTTACATTTGCACTCATGTGACCCAGAATCAGTTGACAGTGGGCTAAAGCCCGGTGTTGGCTGAGGTCACAGAGCTGGTTCAGGCTCTGGAAGGAACCCAACAATAATGTCGGGATCCACTCAGATGTCTAACTGGCAGCTGGGGCAATGCTGAGAGCCTGAGCCAGCTATTCCCACCCCTTCCTCAGCCCAGCATTCCAGTGAGTGCTGGAGGGGCAGAGTGGAGTGACTGACAGTTACCGCTCTCTGCTCAGAGCAGACCGAGAACTGAGTGATCGTGTGATTGCTCAGTTCTCGGCCTTGGAGCCGGCACAGGACAGTTGCATCAGACTAATGCTGCAGCCATATATGTATTTTTTTTTTTTTAATTTCCCACACTTCTCCTTTAAATTCACATAGATATCGCATAGGTGAATATTGCTTTTTATAGTTGTTTAACATTAAATTGCATGTCTTTTTTTGGTTTTGTGCAAGCAACCTTATTTTTATCTCAAAGTCTTTTTTTCTTTACCACAAATTGGAGACTCACTATCTAAATTATTACCCTGCATCTAGTATGTTTGCTATGTCAGCCACTAATTTGCTGTCCTAATCTTGGTAACCATAGCTATGGGCAAGGATTCTGTCACTGCCCATAACACCATGGCTCAGGGTGTGCAATGCCCTTTCTGCTTAGACAGTGGTCACCAGTACTGCGCTCAGAGTTTCCCTTAATTTTTGTTGTGACAGTTTATAATTCTGGATTTTCACTTTCAGTGACAATGAAAATTAAAAATTACAGTGACAATGAGTGCGAATCTCCCTAATGGGCACAGAGATAGCATTTAAAAGCTGAAATGGGGTTTTAACCCCTTACTACTGTATCCAAAAGTAAAAAAAAAAAGCTTGGGCTTTAGGTGTACTTTAGTTTGCCATGCAAATGTTTTTAATGCTAAAAGTGTACTATACTGAAGTGTCTTTACTCTGCTGGTGCCTTGATTTCTGATTTAATGTCATCCAGAAGCTTTACATATTTTTTTAAGTGGAAAAACATATGTAATAATCTAATGTAAATACTTTTGAATACAAAAAAACAAAAATAAATATTATATCTTCCTTGAAAAAATTTAAATGATTCTTGATTTTTCACATATGTAAATACCATACCTGTATGCTATTTAAGTTTCCACAGACGTCTGGCCGAAAAACTCCAATACTTAGCTCTGCCCCGCCCTATCACTAGCACAGCTGGAGTGTCCTAGCTGCAGTTTTTTGTTATCTACTGGGGCCCCTTAACTACATATGCTATTTTCTTTTAAAGAACAAAGAAAGGAATAGCGCAAGCACCTAAAAGCAATGGAGAGGTAGGAAACCAGCACCTAGAAATGGCAATATACATACTAATAAACCACTTGGTTAGATAAATCAAATATAGTGTACAAGTCCATATGTCTGCTGGAGCCAGGGGATGGGCTAGTAGCAGACTGAGAGAACCAATAAGCTCAAATTCACTTTCACACACACTTGCATAAGGAGCCAAAGGATGCAAACCAACAGCCTTTGTAGAACAGGCAAGGAAGCTGACTCCAATTACCATGCCTCTTTCTCAAGCTAACAACTTTGAGGCTTAAAAAAAAGGTGGAGCCTCGAAACATGTCACCATGGAGTTAGATTGATTCTCTGTGTAATCCAAAAGTTGTATAGTTTCGTTCTGTGGAGTGGTTGGTGTTTGTCCGCTCCATCCCAGTGTACTTGCTGCAGCGGGGCTTCCCTCCAGTGGTGTTTCTTTAAGCGGTCCTGTTCCCTCCTTTCTCCCCCTTGATTGGACACAAGAATGGAAGCTGGATTGTGTTCATCCGTTCAGTACTTCCTCCCCAAGCACACAAATCCACTTGCATGTAAAATCTGCTATTATGGTTGTCAAAAAAGTATAGTGATAACTGAAGTCCCTGTTTCCTTGGCTATTCTACAGAGGCTGCAGGGTTGCATTCTTCGGCTCCTCCTTATACAGCTGTGTGTCAGATTGGAGTGAATTTGTGTTTATTGGTTCTCTTGGTCTGCTATTAGTCCATCCACCAGCTCCAGGAGACATTATATAGACAAGTACACTATATTTGATTTAGGTTGTCTTATCACCATTTAGAAGCTTAATGTTAGAACTTAGAAGGGAATATACCACTGTATGTTGTTACTCCTGTGAGATCAAAGAGTTAATACAGGGTATAATAAAACACTAGGTCAGGAGAATTGACAGTAGTCAATAAATGCAACTAACACTCAGGCTCTGAAATATAAACCCCCATTCCATTATTTGCTCTTGCCCCATAATAAAAAGCAAACAGTGGAATACAAAAAGTACCAGAGAAAATAAGGCAGGCAATGCTTTATAGTTTGTACTGTTACGAGAGACTGGCAAGTCTGGATAGAGAAAGAACACCAAGGAGGCAGAAGAATAAGAAAGTTAAGAGACATTAGGAAAGCCCAAAAGTAAGAAATGAAAAGCAGCAGCAGACCTGGCAAAGACCGCATGTCGTCATTCCGTCCATCAGCAGCTGTTATGGAGATAGCAGAGGGCAGGCTTGCGTTGGCATTCAAAGGGTTAAAAGCATTGGTATTGAGTGCTGAGCGGTCTTCCCACTGCTCATCATATTTACCCATTAGGGCCTTCCTAATTATGGCCTCCAACCCAATGTTGCTGCCGGAGCTCTCCTGCACAGACTGCGGCCTGCAACTGATTGGTCCTAGAGGAAAAACAAGAGAAATTCAAAAGATAGTTATTTAAAGCGTTCCTGTCACAGGACTTGGAAATCAGTGCCCTACACATAAAACTCTCTCATTGCACAGTTGGTATTGTTTATTTTTATGTAAAACTTTTCAGTTTATGCGAAAACCACTACATTACCGATGCTTGGTGCACAATTAATTAAAATGTACTCACTAGAAGTAAGACATGTGCGGCAATGCAGCATGATAAAACAATTTCCATTGAAGATGCATGATAAGGTTAGGGTACTGATAAGTTGCCCGTTAGATTATATGAGCCCTTTAAGATGTCTTAATTTCTGATAAATGCGTTTGACATTAATTTACTAGTAATGGATTTGGGGCTCTGATCAACTTAAAGTGTTTTCTTGAAAACTATAAGCACTGTTTACCAACACTAGGAGAGCCTGGGTGCTGTAAATTGGCATGCCAAAATACAATATTATAATTTTTATTATATATATATATATATATATATATATATATATATATATATATATAAATATATATATATATATATTTACATATATATATTTAACGCGCGCTAGCAACTCCTGTGGCAAATAGGGGAACAAGCAGCTAACCCAATGTTTGAGCATGACAAACATAAATCAAGTGCGCTAAATAACGGAAGTTTTACACCCTAGCACATTATTACATAAAAAGTGACAAGTTCAAGCATAAGTAATCATCATAGAGCGTGTACTCAAACATAAGTGCAATACTATGCTTCCACGCATTAATATAATTAGTGAAAAAAGAGCCAATAACACAATATAAAGTTCAGTGTGATATCGATTAACACTACTCCTTAAAATGTAGTGCTCCACTTGTGAAAATTTCCACTATTCCACCATGCAAAGAACACTTGCTAGCAGCTTAACAGAACACCATGACTTTCAAAGCATGTGAGAGTGGTCATGGTAAGCATGTGTAGAAGCTGAAGCTTCTGACAAAACGCGTAGGTAAGTAGTGGTGTTAATCACGTTCACACTGGCATTTATATTCTGTTAATGGAACTTTTTTCACTAATTATATTATTGAGTGGAAGCATAGTGACGCACTTCTGTTTGAGTACATGCTCTATGATGATTACTTATGCATAAATTTGTTTGTTGTCACTTATCTAATAATGTGTTACATTTTAGGGTAATCACTGGGAGAGCACAATGGCTCGGCGGGAGGGATTCCTGTGGTTGCAGGAAAAAAATTTGCTCCGTCTATGGCTGGCTTAACAGTTGAATTGGACACAAATGCCACTATCAGATCTAAACATTTCCGAAAAAATTATTGGTGAGTAATTGCAGCTAGCAAATATTTACAAAAAATAAAAAATACTACCTGATCCCGTAATTGCTGGCATGTTAAATATTTCTGTTCCCGGTTGCCCAATGTCTGAAAAATCAATTAAGAAAACACAAATCTAAATTATAGTAAAATACAAAACCTTTGTATCCTTTGTAAAACATCAAGTTAGATCAAGCATTGGGGTTCAGTAAATAAAACAGCAATTATCCAGACTGGAGAAAAAAATAAATAAAAATGATGCCGTCTGTTTATCCAAGAAACTTTGTCCAAGAAACCTTTTTCCATCTCTTAACTACAGAAAATTTCGTTATCAGTGAATCCAGTTTTGAACTTGTTTTGTTTAATCACTTCAACTTCATCTGAACGATTTTTTCGCTCCCTGCCAGAAAACAGTCCCACAGGAATTGAGCCTAGCAAGCATATCAGATGAACCATTAGTCCCATAGATTAAACAGCAGAGCTCTGCCTTTCAACATCAGATTTGCTGGTGCTGTAGAGCACTTCACAGTGCTGAAAGAGATGATGTGGTGGTAATATGTTGTCCCACAGTGGATGACAAAGCATTGCCTGTCAGTTCAGTTACTAGGTAAACTGAATACCTTTTAGCAGTGAAAATACACCTTAAAAATACAGAACTTTCTCTGTGACATGCTGTGCCCTGACAAGCTAGAAGGTAAAACCTTGAAAGACAATAGATTTGTAAAAGAGCAAACTCTTCTGATCTTGTCCCAAGCAAATTTTCAAACCACTCCCTCCCCAAAAAAATCTAAACTTCTTCCATGTGAAAAAACAAATGTGGAAACTCTTACTATACTCTGGCTCATTCCTGTTGGCTGTACTAAGCTTTTTAATGATTTCTTGTTTCTTGGATTTAACCATAGCAGAGGTGCTCTCAGTCAGCTTACTGAAGAACGCCGGGGGTTGTGCGCTGTTCCCTGGGGATTTCGAACCCATTCTGTGGAGAAAGAGAAGATTGTAGACCTTTATAAAACCTAATGACAAGTCTCTAGCAGTTACAGCTTATCTGAATAAGCAGTCTACCTTAAAACGGATATTTCAATTTTGGGCAGAATCACTGTTGCAAATTTCCCATTTAAAAAAAAAAAAAATTAAAAAAAATTAAAAAGTTGCCAGCTCTAGCCCCCTTCCACAGCCATAATGAGGGAGTATTCCTTATTTATTTTACTATACGGAAATTGTAGGCATAGAATTGAGAAAATTGAGTACTGTCCGTGATACTTTTTTTTTATTTGTACTAACATACAATTTTTCAGGACAAGCTTTCGGGGTATGCCCTCTCTTCAAGGTCCAAGCAGTACTGATTCACAAAAGTTGCAGCAGAATGTTAAATATAAAAAGAAACAAAAAAACAAAATAAAATATGGCTACAATCACCTCAGGCATAGGATTGAAATTCCAGGGGGGGGGGGGGGGGGGGGGATGGAAGAGCCAATAACTGGTGTCAGATTCTTCTTTAAAAGGCACAATATATTTTGTTTTAATCAAACCCATGGCCCTTTTAAAGGTGGAATAGGATTGGAAATTAAATAATTAAAAAAACCTAATGACTGCATTCAGTATGTAAAAAAAAAAAATAGTGTAGATACTTTGGCACAATATATATATCAACTAAACTCTGGGAATTCATTATGCCACTGTGTACCTAAGGAAGCACACATTAAGAGCAGAAAATGGGTCATTGGTCCTTTGTGGATGGTTTTCATCTACAGAAATGGGAAAGGCGCCAGGAGTAGTGCAGGGAGCGGGAGGTGAAGGAGGGGACTTCCAATGGCAGCGCTGATCACAGACTGTGGGAGAGAGCACAGAGCTCAAGCACATGGCTGGATAAGGAAGTGAAATCCAATGATAAGTCTAAGGCAGTAGTGTTATGCAGAGTACGGTGGTGGGGGGGGGGAGGGGGTTGTAGAGAGAGCCATAGCACTGTGTGTATAAGGCAGCAGTGTGATCCAGGGGAAGAGAAGCAGAAGGCTGCAGAATTGTGTGTAGAAGGCATGTAGAACTCATGTTCGTGGTCCACGGGATTCACAATTGTGAGTTGAGTGGTCCTTTAGGTCTGAAAGGTTGGCGACCAATAGTTTGGACTACCCTGTGCACCCATAACTGAAATATCAGTTTTTGGCAGGACTGAACCTTTAAAAGTAATCTGGATATTGACAAGATTAGATATACAGGCACAATCCAATTGCAGTTCAGTATCTGTACCAGCCAGCACACAAGAACATGATCGCTTGTGCTGGCTTATCAGGGGGGAAAACAATAGTAATGGGACAAAGTCCTCTATCCTTTCCATTTACGATTCCTCCTGATAAGATTTGGTCAGTGATTGTAATACGATCATAGACATTAGACTGTCACCCAACCAGGTGAGAATAAAACACTGCCATCCTGTCATCTAATGTCTACAAAGCATTTTACTCATCTCATTGTTACTTCAGTAAATAGTAAAAAAAATTTTGATTACTATTTTTTGGCCCATTTCTAGGCTTTTAGAAATTAGGAGAGAGTACAGAAATGTCCACCATGACTGAATTGCAATTGTAAAAAAAGCAGACCACAGAAAATGGTAAGATGGTGTTAAAAATAGAGAGAGAGATCCATCCTAATTCTACCCATTGTTCTGTCAAACTATCATTAATTTCTGCATGAACGTTCTATACTTACAATACCCTCAGCATGCACTGAAAATGGACAGGTCAATATGCAGACATAGCTAATGCAGTTTGAATTCTAATCATAGGAAAGTCACATAATATAGAAATTTTGCTTTTAGGAACTCGTGGAATAAAAAAAAGTTTATTTAATTTGAAATGAAGAATTATATTTGTTTGAGGCAAGGCAACATTGTTGAATATCAGTTTAATGTTTTTTTTCACTAAAAGCAAGTCATCTATTTGAATACATGAGATGATGTACAACATTAGACCCACCCACTTCTCCCATATTAGTAGTTGCTGCCTAACAGTGTGCAGTTAGCAGAAAATATATTTTAGAAAATAGAAACTGGAAAAGCATTTGGAGGGCAGCGTGTGCCTGGATACTGATGAAAAAAAAAGGCTGGCATGCTTTAAGAGTGCGTTACCTTGGTTCTGTTTGCTCTCCCTCTCTATATAAAGTTGGATATGTAGAACTTCTAGTATACTCTGGCTGTCCCATGCCCTCTGGTGGAGAAATGGGGTCGATACCATCTTCTGATCCACTCAGCGCAGAAACTTTGTTTTGATCTGGTGATCTAAGGATCAACGAAGCTTAAGTTCATCTACTGTGCAAAGGAGTTTTAAAGAGCTTTTCCACTTACAAATAGAAAGTGGAAAACCTGTTGGTATGTTCCCTCCTCACTTGGATTCTCCTGATCACCTGTTTGAACAGTGCCCTTAACAATGTTAACAATAGGGCTCATGAGTCGGTGTTAAAGTGGAGCAACTTCAAGAAGTGGTAGCCTTGAACCAATTTAAACAGCCAATTAGCAGCAAAATCCCACCCTGATAGCAGGAGGACGCACCTCAGATTTTCTACTTCATATTTAAAAGTTTAAAACATTCAAACTACACTTAAAGTGGTAGTATACTCTGCATTTTTATTTTAACCTACAGGTAAGCTTATAATAAAGCTTACAGTGGGTATAGAAAAGAATCAAACCCTTTAAAATAAACACGTTGCTTTTCAGCCTGAAATGAAGACAGACACAGCTTTTGTTTTATCCAGATGTGTTTATAACATCCAAGTGAAAGATAGATCACCATGTCAGAAAAAATAAAATAAAAAACAATCACCGAGTTGGAAAAAGGATTACTCCCTTCCAAAAATGACTTGTAAACTCATTGGGTGTAGCCAATTACCTTCTCAATGCCACACAAAGCCATTTGACTTTCAACTCAGCAGAGCATGAAAAGATTTCCTGGAGCATTTCAGTCCCTGGTAGAGCAACTGAAGCTAACAATCAGGAAGGAAAAAGGGAAGCGCTACCAAGTGCAGTATCACAAATAGTTAAAAACATTCACAGGATTGGAATGAATAGATCGCTTGTCACAACAATGCGGATGTCCGCCATAGATCCTCTGTCCTGCAGGTGTCGTTGGGATCTGGTCTACGGTGGATGAAAAAAGGGGGAATGGACCCTCTGTGGTAGACAGGGAGTGCACGCCGACCCGCGCTGGACACTCCCGCGGATGTGACATCACCAGGAAGGAAGAGGGGAGGACTTGACTGGGATAACAGACAGATGACAGGCTACATGCTCGGAGCTTACTGCTCCTTAAGAGGACTTTGAAGGAGCAGTGAGCTCCGAGCGTGTATCTGGTCATCTGTTTGTTATCCCAGTCAAGTCTAGTCTCCTCTCTTCCTTCCTGGTGACGTCACGTCCGCCGTGACCAGCGCGGGTCGGCGTGCACTCCGTCTACCACAGAGGGTCCATCCCCCTTATTTTCATCCACCGTAGACCAGATCCCTACGACACCTGCAGGACAGAGGATCTATCGCGGACATCCGCATTGTTGTGACAAGCGATCTATTCAATCCAATCCTGTGAATGTTTTTAACCATTTGTATTAAATTCTATTTTTTTATACTGCACTTCGTGGCGCTTCCCTTTTTCCTTCCTTCTTGTATCTAGCAGAGCTGGCAATACTCTGAGGACAGCAGCCTAAAGTGTTTCACATACAGCCTTCAATTTATTTTATTTCATCATAAAGACTATTACAGCTTCCTGTGTTGTACCTCTACCAGAACGTACAACTGTTGCTGGCATGCATCGCTTGCGCCTGAACCTCTAGACTAAGAAGCTGTCAATTATGGGTGGCAAAGCACTGTCAAAAGATCTCTGGTTTGTGGTAGACCAAAATGAAAATTCTGGACCGAAACCCAAAATTCAGGATGCACTTGGCCGAAAAACAATATGGACAGTTTAAAAAAAAAAATATATATATAGTTTTTGAAGCACAAGAAAAGCTCAAGAAAAAATGGATTCCTTTAAAAATTCTATGTATGTCTTCACACTGGTCCGTTGCGGTATAATGCACCTCCCTATTGAAATGCATTGAGAATGTGACAAAAATGCATCAAAAACGCACCAGTGTTCCTTTTTGATGTGTTTTTTCAGTCACATGACCCACCGTTTTTCAGTAGCCATTATCTGCATTTTTTTTTCTATCAACGATAACCCTATTTTTGATATATCAGTGCATCCCTATCTCCAGGATAAAGACGAGGACAGGCACAAGTCAGGAGATGGATACTAAAAAATGTCAAAGGCTTTATCAATGCCTAGAGGCACAGTGAAGTATATAATTAAAAAGTGCAAGGTATTTAGTACAACACAGGCCCTCTCTGGATCAGGACGTTGCTCCAAACTGGATGAAATAGCCAGAAGGAAACGTCAGCGTCCGTAATCATCCGATCCCCCCCATAGAGGAGAGCGGAGATCTGACAGGTCCGTTTCTGCAAAGTGTGCAGAGATGGACTTGTCATCCGCTGGCTCAGCAGGGGATCACCGGATCAATCCCTGCTGAGCAAGCGGATGGCTGAATACGGATCCGAATACGAAAACGAATACGGATGTGAAAAGGGCCTAAGGGAAGTTCTCTCTGCTGGGACTCAGAGAGGCTACCAAGAGGCCTAAAGCAAGTCTGAAGCAGTTGCAGGAATTTATGACAAGGAGTTGTCATTGTGTGCATGTGACAAGATCACAAATTCTCCACAAATGTGGCTTGTATGGGAGGATGGCAAGAAAAAAAAGCCACTCCTCAAAAAAGGCCACATGTCATCACGACTGAGCTTTGCCAAAACGTACCTTGAAGATTCTGAGGCCACATGGAAAAGGGTGTTATGGTCAGATGAGACTAAAATTTAATTATTTGGCCTCATCACCAAATGATATGTCTGGCGGAAATCCAATACAGCGCGTCATCCAAATAACACTATTCCTACAGTAAATCATGGAGGTGGTAATATCCTCTGATGGGGGCGTTACTCTGCAGCAGGGACTGGAGTACTTGTCAGAATAGAAGAAAAAACAGATGGGGCAAACTACCGTCAAATTCTTGAGGAAAATGTGCTGCCCTCTGCCTGAAAGTTGTCATTGGGAAGAAGGTTTACATTCTAACATGACAATGCCCCAAAGCACACAGCAGAAATTACCACACAGTGGTTGAAGTAGAAAAAGGTGAATGTCCTTGCATGGCTTAGTCAGAGCCCAGACTTAAACCCCACTGAAAATCTGGGGAATGACGTTAATACTGCAGTCCACAAAAGGTCACCATCAAATTTAACTGAACTTGAGCAGTTCTGCAAAGAAGAGTGGGCAAATATTGCAAAGTCTATATGTGCAAAGTTAGTAGAGACATATCCTGATAGACTAAAGGCTGCAATTAAAGCAAAAGGTGGTTCAACAAAATACTGACACAGGGGGGGGGGGGGGGGGGGTGATCCTTTTTCCCAACTCTGCACTGCTGCACTACAAATACAGCTAATTAAATACAGATGGATAAAACAAAAACTGTCTTCATTTCAGGCTGCAAAGCAAAAAAAAGTGATTTTCTATACCCACTGTACCCATAGGTTAAATGAATATCTCCTAAACGTGCATCGTTTAGGAGATAGTTGCTTGGTTGGCAGCCAGTGACGTCACTGACGCATGCACTCTGAAGAAATGGCATACCTGTGCGGTTCCTTCAGAGCTCTGCACCATGCTGGATATGAGGTCATCGCGGTTTGACCATTCAAGTGGCTGCAGGCCACTAACCCAGAAGGAGGACTGGGTGAAGATGGAATCCTCTGCAGCAGTGACAGCGTGCTATTGGAGGGCTTTGTTTCAAGGCAAGTATTTTATACTAGCACATTATGCCTTTACCTTGCAGTGAGAATATTTTTTTTTTTCTTTCAAGTTTTAGAGTTTACTATCGCTTTAACGGGGTCATACTAAAATACTCCCAGACAGCAATACAGCTGGAAAACACAGCAGTGTAAACACTGATGTGTGCATCAGCAAAGAAAGGTGAAACTATTACAGCTGGAATAAAGATTAGACCTCCCTTTTAGTAGCTGCCAGTTCTAAACATAAGACTTTTTCCTGCCAACTCTGCTTGTATCCTGCAGCTTTCCTCTCCATGGAATCCACTCACCTTTTCTCTCCACAGCTTCCTGGAGATGCCCTTGCAGTCTGACCTGCTTCTTGTTGTTGAAGGACATGGTCGGTGGGGTTCTGCCTTAGATCCAGCACAGGGCAGCCGGCATAATACAACGGTGCTGAGACTTGTTGGTGTAGCTGCTGTGGATGGTGCCTTGTGTAATCCTGCGTAATAACCTCCTGAATGACAAAAAAAAAAAGTGTTTAGCTTATGAATGAATATTAATATATGAATATCTTCCTACATCAATACATTTTTTTCTTTTCTTCTGAAAGTTGCACAGCTCACTTCCAAAGTTTGAGTCTGGACAACCCCCAGGTTTATACTCCACGGGAATATATAGGCTGCTTTCACACTGCTCAGTCTTTTTTTTTTTTTTTTTTTTACAAAAAACAAAACTGAAGAAAAACACATGACCATTAAATCCTATCGAACTCTGGTCATTTGCGGATCCGTTGTGTTTTTCAAAGTGCCGCTTGCTGCATTTTTTGGTGCATGTTTAGTGCAAGTAAAAAAAAACAAACACAACACACACTAAAGACACACATTCCCATTGAAATGAATGGAAAACACTTCAAAAATATGCAACAGAGCAGTGTGAAAGTAGTCTTAGCGAAAGCTGAGTCAAGTGACACATACAGTCCTTCAACTACTCACCTGGATCCATCACATATCAATAGGATGGTAAGGGCCCTTTCACACGTGCGGACCATTTAGATCCGCCTGTCAGTTTTCTCAGCGGATCTGAACGGTTGCTCCATACATCTCTATGGAGCAATGGATGTCAGTGGTGACATGTCCGCTGACATCCGATCTGCCCCGCAAAATCCAGACGGATGGAAACACTATTTTCCATCCGTCTGGCGGATTGGTTCAGATGAAAACTGACAGGCGGTCCGTAATCATCCGATCCCCCCCATAGATGAGAGCGCAGATCTGACAGGTCCATTTCTGCAAAGTGTGCAGAGATGGACTTGTCATCCGCCGGCTCAGCAGGGGATCACCGGATCAATCCCTGCTGAGCAAGCGGATGGCTGAGTACGGATCCGAAAACGGATCCGAATACGAAAATGAATACGGATGTGAAAAGGGCCTAAGGGATGTTCTCTCTGCTGGGACTCTGGACAACAGAGAAAGCCTGAACAGGTAATGAACCCAGTCATTTCTACTCAAAATTGAGAAATCAGCACAAGGATAAATGCGTGGACTAATACAGGGAGACATAATAGTTCAGTATGGCTGACTGTCTTTCCCAACGTATGATTGGCCAAGGTCTGTTATGAAAGTAATCTTAGACTTCAATGCTGGACAATAGAAGATGTTTTTGCATGAAGGAGTGGATCATTTGATAGAGAAGGCAAGACCATATAGCATTTTAGCATAATCAATCACAGATCAGTTTCATCTAGAATAACTATTGGCAGTGGCGGCTGGTGCTCCATAGTAGGCGATATGTTTTTCAATGGCATAGTGCACACCAGTGCAGTCAGTTCCAGAAAAAAAAAGTGTTGCATTCTTTCTGCACTGGAACATGCACTGGAACATGCACGTCCTTATGTAAGGTTAAGAAAAATAGGATTTTTATAACAGCTTACCTGTAAAATCCTTTTCTTGGAGTACATCATGGGACAGAGAGCCTTAAGTATTTACCCAATGGTTTATAGCCTACCGTCAGGTGTTGACACTGGTAAACCCTAATTAAGGAAGTTTACTCCCCTATATAACCCCTCTTCCTTCCAGGGGCACATCAGTTTTTGTAGGAAAGCAATATACTTGTATCCCAAAAAAGAGGGGAGGGACCTCTGTGTCCCATGATGTACTCCAAGAAAAGGATTTTACAGGTAAGCTGTTATAAAAATCCTATTTTCTTTATCGTACGTCATGGGACACTAAGCCTTAAGTATTTACTTAATGGGCTGTCCCATAGCAATGCCACTTGAGGGGTGGGAGAAAACAACCCGCAGGGTACACCCTGACATGAGGATTTATACTGCTGCTTGTAGCACACTGCGCCAGAAGGCAATATCCTCATACCTCCTTACATCCACCTGATAAAATTTTGTGATGTATGCACTGAAGACCAGGTTGCAGCCTTACAGATCTGAGCCATGGAGGCCTGATGATGCACTGCCCAAGAAGCACTAACTGACCTGGTAGAGTGCGCCTTAACTTGAAATGGGGGAATCTTACCCCTTAGATCATAAGTTTGAATTATCACTTGCCAAATCCACATAGCAACAGTAGATTTCGATGCTGCCTGTCCCTTCTTAGGACCCTCTGGCAGAATAAATAAGACATCAGTCTTACGAATCTGAGCAGTTTTCTTTAAATAGATTTGCACTGCTCTCACCACATCAGGACAATGTAGTGACTTTTCTTCCCTGGAAAATGGTTTTGGAAAAAACGATGGCAGGACAATATCCTGGTTCAGGTGAAAACCTGAAATGACTTTTGGCAAAAAGCCTGGACGAGGACGTAACACCACTCTGTCCTCATGAAAAATCTAAGAAAAATTACAAGAAAGAGCAGCCAAATCTGAAACCCTCCTTGCGGAGGATATAGCAACCAAAAATACCAACTTCCTTGTCAGAAGGACTAGGGAAATCTGTTGTATTGGTTCAAATGGATGTTTTTGTAACACAAACAAAACTAAGTTTAAGTCCCAAGGGTTCAAGGGAGGTTTGACGGGCAGATTAAGCCGCGTCACCCCTTGTATAAAGCCTAGGACAAAAGAAAGAGAAGCAAGTGGTCTTTGAAATAAGACAGATAAAGCTGAGACTTGGCCTTTAATAGTACTTAAGGCCAATTTAATTTCTACCCCTAATTGTAGAAAGACAAGAATTCTGCCTATGATATATTTCCGAGAGTGCCAACCCTTGGATTCACACCAGGAAACATAAGCCTACCAGACTCTATAATATATAGTTCTGGAAGCTGGCTTCCTAGCATTAAATCAGGGTAGAGATACGTGACCTGGAAAGCCCACGTTTCTTTAGAATGTTTCAATAGCCAACCCATTAAATTTAGAGACTGTAAGGAAGGATGGAATATCAGTCCCTGAGAGAGCAGATCTGGCTGTATTGGGAGGGACCATGGGCCCTCCACTGCCATCTTTATTATTTGTGTACCATGACATTCTGGGCCATACTGGTGCTACCAGAATTGTCGGCTTTCTTTCCAGCTTGAACCTGCAAAGAAGTCGAGGCAGCAACTGAATAGGGGGGAATGCATAGATCAGTGAAAACTGATCCCATGGGGTCACTAACACATTCGTTCTGCATGCGAATGGATCCTTTGTTCTGGCCACAAAGTTGAGCAACTTCGTGTTGAACCTGGATGCTAGAAGATCTACGTCCGAAGTCCCCCATCTTTGACAAACAGCCCAAAATATGTTGGGGTGAAGAGCCCGTTCCCCTGGGAATAACTGCTGGCGACTTAAGTAGTCCGCCTGCCAATTCTCTACTCCCGGAATGAAGATTGCAGAAAGGCATGGAACATTCCTTTCTGCCCAAGTTAAAATATGGTTCACCTCTCTGTGCTGAGAGACTTTTGGTGCCCTTCTTGGTGATTGATATAGGCCACAACTGTGGCATTTTCGGATTGAATCCTGACAGGACAATCCCGTAACCTGAAAGTCCAGGCCTTTAGAGCCAGGCGTACTGCCTGAATCTCTTGGATATTGATGGCCAAGCTTCTTTTGGTTCTTGACCACTGTCCTTGGACAGTTGTCTTTTCTAATACTGCTCCACAGCCTGATAGGCTGGCATCAATCGTTACCACTTTCCAGATGACTGGTCTGAAGGATTTTCCATTCAGCAGATTCTGGGTTAATAACCAAGTGAGGCTTTGGGCCACTCTTGGGGACAGCCGCATTGGCAAGTCTAAAGCTTGAATTGTTTTGTTCCAAGCAGACAGGATACTGTTTTGCAACAGTCTTGAATAGAACTGGGCATAGGGAACCGCTTTGAATTAAGCTACCATGGTTCCTAGCAACCTCATGCAGAGGCGAATGGAGGGATTGCCATTTGACCTGACCCTCGGCACCAGTTCTCCTATGGAGTTGATTTTTGCCTGAGGAAAGAACACCCTTTCCTGGGCTGTATATATGATCAGACCCAAGTACTCCAGCCTTCTTAGCGTTATTAAGGAAGATTTCTCTAGGTTGAGAATCCAACCCAAACTTTTCAGATAGTTGGTTGTAGTGCGTACGCTTTGCTACAGACGAGTCGCTGATTGATCTATAAGTAATAGATTGTCTAGATACGCTACGATTGTTATGCCCTGTGCCCTTAACCTGGCTAGAGGTGGGGCCAGCCCTTTGGTGAACACCCGAGGTGCTGTGGCTAGCCCGAAGGGCAGGGCTACAATCTGAAAATGCTGCTGTTCTAACTCGAACCGCAGAGACTTTTGATGAGCAGGAAATATAGGGACATGCAGATATGCATCCCTGATGTAGATTGATGCCAGAAGTTCTCTTCCTAAAGGGATAGAGACTACCGACCTGATTGTCTCCATGCGAAAGGAGCAGATCTTTAGGAATTGATTTAGCTTTCTTAGATCAAGAATGGATCTGACATCTCCACTTGGCTTTGGTACCAGAAAAAGGTTTGAATAAAATCCCAGACCTTGCTCTTTTGTGGGTATCTGTATGATCACCCCTTGAGATATTAATCGGTCTAGCGCCTGAAACAGAGACTGTTTTTTTTTTGATCTTTGGGAACGCTTGACCTCAGGAAGCGAGACAGTGGAAAGTCCCGGAATTCCAGCTTGTACCCCAGCGTTACCGTGGAAATGACCCATCTGTCCTGAATTTCCTTTTTCCAGACTTCTGAAAATTGCAGAAGTCTTCCCCCCACCTTAGTGAGGGGGGGTTGTCTCTTCATGATGAGGCTTTAGGATTCCGTTTTGCAGATTTCCTACCCCAGAGCTTCTTTTGAGCCTGGGTCTGACCCCGAGTCCTTCCTCTAGAGTCTGACAGCGGAGGCAGTCGCCACTGCCTAGAAGCGGAAGCCCCTGGCGCAGGGGAAAGAGTCTGTTTAAATGCAGGGCGTTTATATTTTCTTTTGACTGGTAAAAAGGTACTTTTCCCAGCAGAAATTGTCTTGATATATTTATCCAAGTCTTTTCCAAATAGTCACTACCCAGTTAGGAGGTTTTTACATGGTGTTTCAGCTGACCAATTTTTCAACCATAGGATTCTGCGCATATGTACAAGCATAAGCGTGAGGCAGGGTGCCTGGTGAATAGAGTCTTTGATGGCATCTATGGCAAAACATAATGCCTTAGGTAGTTCAGCCAAATCTTGAGCTAGTTGTGTAGGAAGATCTCGAAGGGCCTGTTTGAATTGGTCCTTAGGGATTGGCAGACGCCTATCGTGGCGACTTCCGGGCTGGGTGACGGCACCTGCTATGGAAAAATCAGACTTTATGAGGGATTCCAACTTCTTATCTGTTGGATCTTTAAGCATCTGTGCTTTGTCTACAGGACAAGACAAGTTATTATTCACATTGGAAATCGCAGCATCAATTGCTGGTACTTTCCATGTTTTGGAGAATTTCTCCTTCAGAGGATAGAGAATTGAGAACCTCTTAGTAGGGAGAAAATGTTTATCCCATTCCGAAAAAATAAGCTGTTCAAGTAATGCGTGTGCAGGAAACGCATGCAAAGGATGGGAAGGTTTTAAGGAACCTAAGGAAGAGGCCATGTTTTTGAGAGACTATGTTAGGGGCAGCATGAAAGAGGAAGGAACCATCTCTGTAAGAGTTTGTATCAGCAATTTTTCAGATTGAGACGCTGAAAAAGGTTCATCTACCATTGTTTCCTCAGTAGAAGAATCATTGGTAAGCTCTTCTTGATTGGGGGTAGAACCTCATCGTGTGCCCACTGTTCCCCTTGTAAAGCTGAAGCCGGTGAGGGGGACCTAGTACGTTTCCTATCCATTTGAATGGAGAATATGGTTAAAGCCGCTAGTCTTTCTTCCAGACCCTGGAGTGAGGAGGAAAGGGTTTCTTCAGTCACTTATGTGGTGCTGAGATGTGACAGGCAGCTGCACCAACAATTTGCTCTAATGGCTCACCCTGAGTTGCCACGATTGGTAATTCAGGCGAGGAAGACAGTGTGGAAATACAGCTAGAAATCCCAATGCCTGGGGGTGAAAACTTTACTCTTTTGGCTTTTGTGGGGTCTTTTTTGGCAGGCATAGTCTTAAGTACAAAAACAGAGGTGCAATACACATTGCACTAAATCGCTGAAAATAGCCAATACCTTTAAAATTGCTATACAGTTCAGCTTAGTGCTGGAAAAGGGTGTCCTTCCAAATCAGGAAATGTCAGTTTTGGAGGGCGGCAGAGCCTCCTGCAGTGAAGCACAGACCTGTGTAAAGAATACAGCCACAGTAACAAACTTTCAGCAGTATAATAGAGGGACCCTCCATCTCCCCCACAGCGGGGGGAGTGGGGGGGGTTATGTAAGGGGGGTACAGCGCTGCTGTCCCCCAACCCTCTGGCCCCATCAGGGGAAGAAAAAAAAGGACATTTTTTGCAGCTTTTCATACCTTGCAAAAATCTGCTTCCACACGCTGTACAGCCAGGCATGGAACTGAGCAAACAGTGAAAGACAACCGAGTAAGGTATGTGCATAGACTCCATCTAGTGGAGATTTTAAGGCATGACAACATTTTTCCTTAAATTAAAGAAATGTATAGATGTTTTTAATATCGAAGTCTCTATTTCCTTACCTTGTCCACGCCGCAAGATTTTGCTGATTTAACAGAAAATCCAGCTTTCACCCATCACGGCGGGTTAAGTTTAACAAACCTTCAAGGACTGGGTCCGTTAAAACGGGGTCCAACGGCCTTGGGCCTTGTATAGCACCTCACATCAGGAAGTTTGAGGTAATGTAACAAGACCTAAGCCCTGGGTTCCTGGGGTCCAGCCCTACTAAGAGAGGCATTACAGGCAAAACCTCGTGCTTCGGATACGAGGTCCCAGGTATCATCTATTTTAGGCCTCAGTGGCACTTCTGGATGGATCTGGTTTCTTTTTATGGAGGAATTTAAATCCAGCATGGATCCCTCCTGGAGCTCCTCAGAGCACTTCTTCACTCGTGACCAACACCTTAGACACTGGTGAAAAAACTGATGTGCTCCTGGAAGGAGGAGGGGTTATATAGGGGAGTAAACTTCCTTAATTAGGGTTTACCAGTGTCAACACCTGACAGTAGGCTATAACCCATTAAGTAAATACTTAAGGCTCTGGGTCCCATGATGTACGATAAAGAAATAACGGGGAAAAAATGCACCAGACCGCATCAAAAACGCACCAACAATGCACATGTAGAAAAACATCCGGACTGCTTTTACGATGTGAGCTGGCCCTAAGGCTTTCCCCCCCTGCTTTCACCTGGTGATCTGGTCAGTAACACACCTCCTGTATTAAAGTGCCCCCCACTCTGGATGAAAGAGCACAATGGCACCTTTGGACAGCAGCATTATTCATCTTAGGGAGGGAAGTGTTAGATGTACTAGTAGATTTAGATAAACTAACAAATTGAAGCCTAACTCCAGCTCACAATTTATAAGTAGTTACAGCTACATTTTTTGTTCCTTTTGCGATAAAGGTTTTAATAAATAAATAAAAGCTGATCATTGTAAGCACTGCTACATCTGCAGGTCTGCTTTTTTTCTGTGGAAAAACAGACTTACTGGCCAGATCAGCACATGAAAATTAAGGAAATAAAGCCTTAAAAAACAAAACTAATGCAGACATCATGTTTAAGTATTAGTAAGCTGTATAATATAGGTTTGCTTTTGGATTTAATACCGCTTTATTAATAAGCCAGTGATGGCTGTCAACATGTGATATATCACTTTGCTTAGCAGGTACTTGATTTAAAGTTGCAAACTACAGGGGATTTTGAGAATTTTCACTGCAGCAGAAATGGCTAGACACATTTACATTTCCTATGAGCAGCTCAGTTGTAGAGCTGCTTTGCTTTCCTCATGATAACAATGAGAAGGTAACACATACACTAATATGCTGAGCCAGGGTGACTACACGTTGACTTTTCATATGAGACCCAGACTGTGACGTGTGACAAGGGGACTGCTGGCCTTCAGTTTTCTGCCGCAGATGTCCTTCTGATAAATGCTTCATAGACCCTGTTTGGGAAAAAAAGATGCAGAAGATATTTATACACATATAGTTAATCTGGTGCATCCTGTAACTAACTGTGGAAAAAAAAAAAAACCTTTCTATATGGATAGTAAAAACTAAATTTCCCTTATATTCAATTTTTGTCTCTTGGTCCTTTGTACTGTGCTTGGAAAAAAAAAAGTTGATCTCACAAATTCAATATTAACCGTTGATGGTAATCACATATTAATTTTTCAGATCACCTTTTTTTTTTTTAAACATATTGTGATTAGTGTTACTATTCATTTTCAGTGTAACCTTCCATCCTATTTAATTGCCTACAGAGCAGTACAGTGTAGTACGGTAGCAATATCACTTACTAATGAAAGTTCCGAAACTATACTTGTTACAGCAGTTTGCAGCTCCCTCCTGAGGGATCAGGGAGGTGTACACAAGAACGTATATTACCGTATCCTCTCTATATGGTACGTGCAGAGAAAGGGTAATATTTACAGTGTGTAAAGGGGTTAAAAATATCTCAGGGGTTCTAATCCTTCTACATTCTCTATACAAATATTCAAAAAGAAACAGTTTTGGCTGGAGTTCCACTTCATCAGCATAACATATATGCAATTATATATTTGAAATGTATGTGTACATTCAATCACCTTGTTTGTGTCGGGATTCAAGCTCTATGCGTGCGTTGTCAGGGTCTTGCACAGAAAGCCAGCCTTGCTTCTCATGAGCCATGCGAGGAGAACTCATGGGGCTAACTGCATCATGCCTGTCAGGGCTGTATCCAGATGGATATCCTAATCAGATGTACAGAGGTTAAGTATTTCAATCCAATCAACATCTACATGCCTTTAAATACTGTCACTGCAATGCAGCTGTGCAAAATGTTTTCACTTTGATGGCCAAGATTCCTCTGAATATTAGAATCCATAAAGAGAATTCAATAAAATGACGCTACCACTAAGAAACCATAGGAGCTCCATGCAAAGAGTCTGCTTTGCATAGGCCTGTATACAGAAAGCTTATGTATGACTAGACCTTTTATTTAGGTCATGGTTCATGGAGGATGCCAACATGTATAAATGTAACAAATACTGATAGTTGTAAAAAAGCAGGACATATCTGCAGCAGTGTCATTATTTGTAAAATGTTCATGTCAGCAATGACATCCCTTGTAAGTGTCATGAGCTGCTGTATGTAGAGGTGTTACCTCTTATCAGAAAGTAAGCACACACATACTACATGAGATTGGGAAAGAGGGGCCAATTCTAGCACAAGGGATGTGGGCAAAGGACTCATCCCTGATCTTTTTCACCACTCAAGTTACTTTAGAGGGGCTTTTCAAAATTAAATAAAAATGTAAAATAAGTAATACTTGGTTTTGTTTTAGGCATTGGGTTTAAATATCACTTATGCCTATTAGGCACCAGAACAAAAGAGAAAATCGCCAGTAGTCACAATGCTATGGTGAACCTCATCTGTTAATGCTCTTTAAAGCTGAACTCCAGAAAACTCAAAATGCACCCATACTGCTCATTTATGCCTAGGGGAGCCATGAAAAACAGTTTTGCTTACCTGATCCTCTGCTCCTTCAGGCTCATCCACGCTGCTAGACTAGCCCCACAGCCTCTTCTTCCCCTGTGCTCTGGCTAAGGTTTGAAGACCGATTTACAGACCATAGCAATGAATAGGAGGACATTGAGGGACAGTCCACTGCCAGAACAGAGAGACATGCCATTTGTTGGAGGAGCAGAGGATCAGATATGTTCTTTTAACATCCCATGGACAAGCAGGTAACCCTAGCAGTGCAGGTAAAGCCCCACTTGGAGATTTTTAGTTTTTTGGAGTTCAGCTTAAAGTGGTACTTTAAAGCCTTAAGGTTTTTTTCACCTTTATGCATTCTATGCTTGCTTGCGTCATTTTCATGCGTTTTGCCGCACGACAATCACGGCATAATCACACTGCATTTGGGGGGGATATTAAAAATAAATAGTATCGCAAACATGTCCCGCGTTTTGCTGCGATTGAATTGTAATTTCAAAGTACTCAGGTGTGACTGGAGCCTGAATAGGAGGGTTTTCTAACTAATAAAGATAACTGCAGACACATTTCAGTGTCTGCCTTTTGGTTAAAGCCACACTGCCTTTTCAGGACATACTAATGTCTTAGTTGCTTAATTACATGCAGCTATGTACTTCCTTACTTTTATTCTAAAACTAAAAGCAGATTGCTAGAAAAGCACTAATTTATATGAGAAACGTGATTTAATTAAGATTGATCAATTATAAAAATTAGCACTATATTCAAGGTACTTGGATGGTAGAAGAATTTAAAAAAAATATACATATTTCATAGCAGCCTGACATATGAACCATACACACTGCAGCAAAGAGTCCATTACTTCTACAGTAGAATTAAATGTATACATGCACTTAGGCTGCAATCTATAAGAAATTTTGAAGGTCCACACACAGTGGACATTTTGCACAGCTATTAACTTCCACAACCAGACAATCTTAAAACCAGAGCAGGCAATGTAGGATACTGCTTGGCATGATTATAAGATGTTGAATATTGCTGAAAAATGTCACAGTGAGGACACGCCACCAAGCCAAGCCACCCCAGAGTGACTGCAATCTGCCAGCAGTTAGACCCACAATCTGCATAAATAGGAGAGCAGCTAATCCCCTGGAGGCGATGGAATCACCAAATGCCGCAGCCTCTCCTGAGATCATCGGGACACAGGAATTACTGCACTTTGGCTGAACTTTGTCTTATGATAATGACACACACAGAAATTGGGGGCGATCATCTGGGTCATATTCAAGAAAAGTTAAGGCAGTAGCAATAGCATGCGTCAGTTATTTATTTCCTTTTTTTTTGCAAAATGGGAATGCCTAATGCAATATATACTGGCCTGGAGCTATAGGAGGTAGCACAAGTATAAGTGTTAAACCTTTTTACAGATTTCATTTGAGGCTGAAAATTTATGTTAACCGACTCATACTGAAAAACAAAATCAAACAAACATGCTGTAGCTGTGAAAAACTGTTAGACGTTGTTTTAAGAAAGACTTGGATTCTTTCCTAAATGTACATAATATAATTGGGTACTGACATTTATAGGTAAAGATGATCCAGGGAAAATCCGATTGCCTCCCCTGCTGTAGCAAATTGGAGCATGCTTTGCTGGGGTTTTTCGCCTTCCTCTGGATCAACTATGGGTATAGGATTGTGTATATGGGATTGTATGATATTTATTATGGATTTTTATGGTTGAACTAGATGGACTTGTATCTTTTTTTAGAGCAGACTATGTAACATAGATAAGGAAGTATGGATTTTAAGTAGTACCCTTTACTGGCTAGTTTAAAGTTGAATTCCAGGTTACACCCAACTAGCCCTAAACCTGTCCTCTCCCCCTCCTAATACCTATGCCAACTAATCTGTAAACTATGTAAATACTTACCTAATTTCTGGCTGCTTCAGTACAGTCATGGGATCTCTCGTGTCAACCATTGTAGTTGCAGGGGAGAGGAGGAAGCGCCAACAATGGATGGGCCATTGAAGCCTATGGGTGACGTCCCCACTTATGACTTTACTAGCCGTTGTTGGTGTGCTCTCTCCTCTCCTGTGCAGCCTCCACTGGCTAACACAGGGGAAATCACGTGATTGGACTGGCGTTTCAGTGGAGCTCCTCAGAGCACATCTTCACTTGTGACCAACACCTTAGACACTGGCGAAAAGGAGGAGGGGTTATATAAGGGAGTGAACTTCCTTGATTAGGTATGACCAGTGTCAACACCTGAAGGTGGCCTATAACCCATTAAGTAATTACTTAAGGCTCTGTGTCCCATGATGTGCGATAAAGAAAACTTTTTTTTTTTTTAAAGGTAAAAGTTTTACACAGGTTAGTAGCATAGCTGCTAGAAAGGGGAGAGGGGACATTTTAAGGCAAGTTAGAAGTAAGCTGGAATTCGACTTTAAAGCTGAACTCTGGGCTAAATTATTATTGTTCAAATACAAAATCTATGCATGCTTTTACTTTAATCTTAGGCTGTATTCACTCAGGAAGGAAGCGCCTTTTCTCCCCAGCAGCTGTCCACTCCCAACTGCGGTGTGGGGCAGTGTGGTGCGCGATCGATTCAGTGCATCACACACAGCTCCCTTTTTTTTGTACAAATTTTATTAGAAGTGTTCAAATGTATACTTCATCTATGTCACTGTACAGCAGCGTGATGCACGGATGTACAGCGTCATGCTGTACAGCGTCATGCTGTACAGCGTGCTGTGATAAAATGTAGCATGTCTGCATTTTATCGCAGCACACTGCAGCGCAGCTCCGGGCTGCATTGTAGTATGAATGAGACACACAGTAAACAATTGTTTTCCATGTGTCCTTGCGATGACTGGAAATTTATAATGCTGGAAAAATGCATGTCACCGCACAGTGTGTGAATTAGCCCTTGGTGTCCTTTGTCCATTTCTTCCAGATCTGTGCTATAATCCAGCATGAGAAAAAAACACTTTACCTTTTGCAAGCATTTCTTTTAATAAGGACCTGTAGCTTCTACTTTCCTTTTATGCAGGGTGAATGGTCCTATATCTGCCCCTCTGTAGTTTTCTGTAGGCAGCTTGTAGTAGATGGTCCCATCCACAAATCTGCTCTCTGCACAAGGCTAAGGACAGTGATTATGTCACTGCTACCATTTCAATGTAATATTTGGTCTTGCAATGGCATGTCATGCCATGCAAGTGGATTTTTATCATTTGGCTAAAGAAATCTATATTTCAATAAAAGTTTTCGTGTCCACAGTTCAGCGTTAAGTTATAAAAGATGCAAGCTTTCAAAACATATTTGGCATCTTTGTTGGCCATTTCATAATACCTAACAAGACGACCTAGCGGGTTTCTAAAGCCTACATCTTATAGTGGTAGTAAATTCCCATTGATTAATTATACCCAGGGCTTTTTTCTCAGACAATAGGTGCAGGAACTCCCCTTTTCTGAGGCACTCCTTTTACCCACCCCTACCCACATCCGAGCACCATCCCTTGGTTCCATCCCATACCCACCTCCCAGTACCGCCCCTTTTAGACAATAAAGAACCAAGTATCATTTTGTGTTGCTAAGTAATTTGTATGGAATTTGGTAATGATATCAAGAAAAGCAGTAAAATGGATCCCCTTCAGCCAGCAACAATAGATCCCCCTAACAGCAATGTACCACCCTCAACAAAATCCCCCCCCCAGCAACAATAGACTCCCGGCAGCATCAACAGATCTCCACACAGCCAGCATTAATACTCTCTGGCAGCCATCAACAATAGACCCCTCCCCCAGCAGTAGATAGCAAAAACTGACCCCCCAGCAACATAAGACCCACCCCTAGCAACAATAGGTCCCCCACCAGCAACAATAGACCTCCTCAGCAACAATAGACTCCCCTGCAAAAATAGATCCATATAGAATAGATCCCCCAGCAGTGAGCATCAATACCCTACAGCACACCCCAGCACCCCTTGCCATTACATACAGTCAGTCCAGGAGGTGCCGGAACTGTGATCCCCCGCATTCCCGCTGAAAAAAAGCCCTGATTGTACCTATAGGTAAGCCTATAATAAGGCTTACCTATAGGTACTGTAAATATCTCCTAAGTGTGCACCGTTTAAGAGATATTTACTGTATATGCAGCTGATGACATCATCAGCGCCTGTGCTCTGAAGGAATGGCCACCCGTGCCGTTCCTTTAGAGCCCTGTGCTGTGACCAGCGGCCCCCAGTCACACAGCTGATGTCCGTGGACCAGGAGGAAAGATGGGTGAAAATGGATGCCAACTCCAGCGGTGACAACGCCTCTGTGGAAGGCTTTGTTTGCAGGTATGTTTCACATAATGTGCTAGTATGCTATGCACACTAGCACATTATGCCTTTACTATGCAGGTCATAAAAAAAAATTCCAGCGGTTTACTCAAGGCCGGCGCTAACACTAGGCAAACTAGGCAACTGCCTAGGGCGCACTGGTGCCTAGGGCACAGCCACAGTAGCTAGGAGTGTTGAAAATAATCGTCTGAGACCAAAAAGCAGCCATATTGCGACGGCGTGCCCTGCCTCTCTTGACATCCTCTCGTCCCCCTCCTTTAGTCAGTCACTGCCCCCCCCTCTCCCCCTCGTTCGCTCAGTAACTTCTCAGAAGGCAATCTGCGGGGGGAGGAGTCTTGTTCCGGCCAGATTAGGAGGGAATATGAAGGGCAGAGTTGTACAACGTCATGGAGGAGGAGGCTGGGTTGGACAGTCCAGGGTCAGGAAGAGGGCGCAGTGTATGGTCGGTAAGAAGAGCGGAGTCAGTGTCCTTTGATGTGAGGAGCTGAGATTGGGCTCTGTACTCATCACACTGATCATACTCTGCCTGACGGTGAGTCACCTATCCACACAGCCTGACTGCCTCGGGTGTGATAGCAGGACCTACTGCCAGGGGGACACTGACTTCCCTACACAGCTGTCTGCATACAAACTGTGCCCAAGGGGTTGTATACTGTACACCCCCTGCCCCCACCCCTGTATACTGCACCCCACACACCTGTATACTGTACACCCCCCACCCACCCCCTGTATACTGTATATACACACAAACACATATATACAAAAATGCATGTGCTTTGGCACCTGTGATTGCCCTACACATGTTATGTATCACCGCGCACACCGGAGTGAGAGCAATAATTATAGCATCAGAACCCCTAATGATAAACTGAAGACCTGCAGGGGCTTTTAAAATGTTGCCTATATAGGATACTGAAGTTTTTCATTGTTTCATGGGTGAACATACGCAAAGTCACATTCTGTGTACAGAACATCGCCAGGTAGCATTGCGGTTACAGAAAATTACAGTGCTGCAGATTGGAAAGGTCATTTTTAATAACATTAAATAATATGACTTGTGTCGCAATTGTATACGCTATATATTTTTTTCTATTTGCTAATTTTTTTCCCATGAAAGTGGAGTTACCCTTTAAAGCCGATTGTGCACGGTTAAGCCACGTACACACGGTCGGAATTTCCAACAACAAACGTACGATGTGAGCTTGTTGTCGGAAATTCTGACCGTGTGTAGGCTCCATTAGACATTTGTTGTTGGAATTTCAGAGAACAAAAATTTGAGAGCTGGTTCTCAAATTTTCCGACAACAAAATCCGTTGTCGGAAATTTCGATCCTGTGTACACAATTCCAACGCACAAAGTTCCATGCATGCTCGGAATCAAGCAGAAGAGCCGCACTGGCTATTGAACTTCATTTTTCTTGGCTTGTCGTACGTGTTGTATGCGTTCTTGATGTTCGGAATTTCCGACAACATTTGTGCGACCGTGTGTATGCAAGACAAACTTGAGCCAACATCCGCTGGAAATAAATCCATGGTTCTGTTGTCAGAATGTGTGTATGCGGCATAAGGCCTCATTCACACGAGGCGGACTCCGCTTTCACGGAGCCCGCCTCGGTCCGCCAGCTCAGCGGGAGATCTGTCCGTTGATCTCCGCTGAGCCGGCGGATGACAGGTCCCTCTCTGCTCACTGAGCAGGGAGGGGCTTGTCAGGCGCCGCTGCTGCCTATGGAGGGATCGGATGAAAACGGAGAGCATGTCCGTTTTCATCAGATCTCACCCAAACCGATAACGGGATCGGACCTAGGGCCATCCGTCTGCTTTTAGCGGATCAGACCGGGTCGGATGTCAGCGGACATGTTTCCGCTGACATCCGTCGCTCCATAGGCTAACATGGAGCGCCCATTCAGGTCTGCCGTCAAAACTGACAGGCGGACCTAAACGGTCCAACAGTGTGAAAGGGGCCTAATGCTTAAAGGAGTTAAAGGCAAAAGGTTTTTTTATCTTCATGTATTATATCCAACTGCTCCTGAACTCTCCTCTATGTTATCTTATCAGTACATGTACACAGGATCGTTTACAGTCGTTTCTAGGCAGTTGAGTTTAGAGGCTTTTTTTGGAACGCAAGCTGAGTTTAGAGGCATTTCAAGTGCCAAACGCTTCTAAACGCGTTTCGTTTACAGGCGGTTTTCATTTCTGGATAATATATATATATATATATATATATATATATGCTTCTAAACGCAAATGTGGCATGTAAACGTGGCAAAACAGACGTTTTAAATGTGGGTTACTGTCTGTCAAGTTAAATCATTCAGGAGAAGTTTTAAAAGCATCCCGTGTACATGAAGCCTAACATGTTTATTTAATAAAAAGAAAAAAAGAAGAGCCTTTACAATCACTTTAAATGTTAATTTTTGTCTAGGGTAAGTTAAAATAGCAGTTTTACTTACCTTACCCCTTTACCCTCTGGCAGATGGCTCTTTCCGTTTTCCTCCGTCCTCCAGTGCTCTGGGCTGTGGACAGATCATTGCCTCCCTTACAATGCAGGACTGCTGTAATCCCGATACGCACAATAACGCTACCTCTATCCATAACACTAACTGTTACCTTTCCTCTGACACTATCCCCCACACTAACCTTCCCTAATGTAAATCTGTTTTCACCCTTTCTTCTGAAACAGGATTTTCTGCTTGCAGACCAAACCCATAGTGTTAAAACATAATGTATGCCAAATCTACTAAGACCTGCTAGCTTCCATCAACATTCATTCAGAAATTAATTCAATAAGGTTGATGGACAAATGCAGGTTACTTCCAGGTACAGTCCGCTTGAATTTGAGGTCAGTTTTTGAAGCATCTGAGATCACTCAGCATCCGGGAACAGGTGCATTTAACCTGAAGTGGACCTCTTTCTGATCTACATTTGACAGCCGTCTAAGCTGCTTCCACCTGCTTCTAGCTGCTTTTACATTCTCATTGATTTGAGTGGGATTAGAAACAAGTTCTGATGCAAAAAAAAAAAAAAAAAAAGCCTGTCCACACACGCCCCAAGTCATATTCTCAATGCACCAAATGGTAAAAGCTCGCCCATTCGTCACAATAAACGCTACTATAAAATCCAGAAAATTACTAACAGTTTGCCATAATTAAAGTGGGGTTCCATTAAAATTTTTAACTTAATCTTACCCCCTTCAGTTAATTGCATAGATGTTCAAATGCCGCACGAAATTTTTTTTTATCGCTGTAATTACCTTTATATTGTACTTTATTGTGTCACTTCCTGTCTCTCCTCCCATGGGAGTAGGCGTGTTTATTGCCTTTCCCCGACGCCGCACTGTCTCCTGGGAGCTTAGTGTCAGGCTTCCCAAGATTCAGTGCGGGAACAATGATCATGCGTGTGAAGCTGTGAATGAACAGCATTCACCGCAACCAGGAAATCAATGCTTGTGGTCTTCACATGCCCACAAGCAAGATGGAAACAGCCAGCATCACATTTTTAAAGTTATTCTTCAGTACGAAAACAGACAGAGGCGGAAATATTACACCCAAACTGAGTATTATTTTGGGATTAGCAAAGTGTCTCAATGACCTAAAAAAAAAAAAAAAAAAAAAAAGATTGGTCGCCGGACTCCCACTTTAATTTCTTGGGAGCTGCCTCTGGATTTCTATTTTAATCTCAATTAAAAGGTGGATTTCTTAAATCCATAACTGTACTTTCACAATGAATACATAAAATGTGTAACAATGTATGAGGAATATTGTAGGGATGGCTCCAGAATTAAAACCGCCGAATACATTATAAAAGTTATTTAAAAAAAAAAACAAAAAAAACTCTTATTCTCTCAGAGAAGCACACCACAATGCAGCAAGGAATGTATCCCCAAAGCTATCGTTTCAAAGATTTGGAATTAAAACACCACAATTTAAACTGAACAAAGTCAGCCAAGCACAAATTGAACACAAAAGAGAACAAAATTATTCCTCACAAAAAAAAAAAAAAAAAAAAAAAAAAGTAAATTAATAACTAGACAGATGATTTGTGTGCGGTGGGAAAAAACAAAACAAAACTGGGAAGCTGAAAAAAAGCCAATCACTTGTACGTGCATTAAAAACCAAAAGCAAAACAAAAAAAAATTATATATGTATGAATTTTAAATGTATACACTATATTTATATATAGGTATATAAATATAAAATATGAATAAAGAATAAATATAGGCTACAAGCTTGGAACTACCTGCTCCCGCGTGTCTTACCATCACTACTGGCGCTGGTATTTAGCGAGGGTCTTTCTCGCTTCCCGTTATCACAAGAAATTTGACGCATGATAATGGCGTCTATGAAGTTGGCCGCGGTCATGGTGGTCTTACCGAGTGATCGGAGCTCCTGTTCCTGCATGGAAAAGGGTTTATTTGGGGTCTTGTCCCTATTGTGCTGCTCACTGGCTGGCACTGCTGTCTGGTCCAGGGGCTGAAGAGGTTGGCTTTTCCCCTGTCCGTTGTTATACTGGTGAGCTGAATTAGCCACAGCTGATGGGTGAGGCCTGGACTCCATGTTCTTAATTGGCGATGTCTGTTCAATGGCTGCTGGCGGCAGCTTTGAATTGTAAAAGTTTTCAGTTCTAGAGCGATCAATTTTGCCTTCTCGTGTCCTTGCAATCTCTTTCTGAAGCATAGCATTTTCTGCAGTCTGGTAACTTTCTCTTTCACTAGTGGCACGCATAGACGAAGAGGAAAACTGTACAGAGGACCGAATGGGTGAAGCGCTGGAGGATGTTCTAAAGGGAAAAAACAAGCCTTTTACTTTAAAAAAAAAAACAAAAAACCATATTTTAGAATATTTTACACTGAATTGTCTCTGCACTCTAACTTGTCACATAAGTTTTGTGTGTGAATTGTATTTACCTTTGCTTGAAGGACAGATTTTCAGAATCTGTGGCTCCAACCTTGGTCTTCCAATGAGCTGGGATACATGCTCAGACACTACCACTGGTCTGAACATCTGAAAGTCCCTGGAGACTGAGAAACAGAACTCAGTCCCAGAACTCTCCAAGACCCCTTTCACATGGGGCATACTCCGACAGCAGATCTGCCTGCTCAGCAGGGGAATCTGTCTGCTGATCCCCACTGAGCAGGCTGATGACAGGTCCGTGTCTGCTCCACGTATGCAGAGCAGACTTGGAGACAGAACGCTGTCCTCTATGGGGAGGGCAGATAGAAATTGACCACTTGGCTCTTTCCATCACACTGTCATCCGATCCACCAGATGGATGCGGAACGTCTTTTTTTAGCGGATCGCATGTCGGCAGGTTTCAACGGTAGAGGGCAATGGAGGGCCTAATCGAGTCCGCCTGAAAAACGGTTTCCAGGCGGACGCATTCAGTCCATTTGTGTGAAATATCCCAAACACTTTCAAGCAGACTATTGAACTGGAGATGTAGTGTTAAAGTACAGTACAGAAGTTTCATTTTCCTGATTTTCAAAGTATAACTAAAGGCAAAACTTTCAGCTCCATTGATTCTTTAAACATTTTACCTAGCAGCTGCACAGCAAGCATTGGACTCAAAGCTCTGATCAGACTTCCATCATCCTACAATTCACTTACATACCTCTCTATCACAACGCACAGTAGAGAAAAGGTTCACTTTAAACACCTACATTACCATGCACTCTGCCAATAAGGCTTCTTACCGTAATACAGATGGAGCCATGCTTTCTCCGCCGGTCATGAGATTTTTCATACCCGTGTTATGAAGAACGCTGGGACGTTGCTGGACATTTTCATGTGTCCGTGGGGATGCTGGGGAGTGCTGGTGGCTGTGACTCTGTGACGACAACCGTCCACTGCTTTGTTCTGTTCCTGAAAAGACACAGAGTAAATATGTAGGCTAATCTGCAGTATTCCTTGATATGAAGTATGCAAACTCAATAATGCAGCTATTACCACAAGAAAGGAAGAGATGAAACACAAAAGAGTACCTACCTGGCCTCCATATTGGCGCATGTTCTATTGTCGTTGTAAGAACTGATTTTTCTCTTTCTCGGTCAGAGTTTGTTGAGGTCTGCTTGGTCATATGTGTGGTTGTTGCTGTAACAGAAATGTAATACTTGTAAAAGAACCACAAACACAGTAAAATAGAATTTTTCACCATAAATTATTTTCTTGGAATCCATTGACAGAAATAGGAAGTCTCTAACTTTGGGTTACACTGCTGCCTAAAGGAGGATAGGACACTGGCACACAAAAAAAGGTCAGCCCAGGATAATCCCTCTTATTACCAGCATGTTTCAGTTTTGTCGCAAAGCAATAGCAAGAGAATGATTACAAGCACAGAGGGGTGGGATCTGTGTCCCTCAATGGAATTGAAAAGGGATTTTACAAAACATTTTTTTTTCTTGTCCATTGAGGAAAGTCATTAACCTTTTGGGCACCCAAAAGCTCTTAAACTGAAGGGTAGCAAACACAGGAAACACTAACAGGTCCATGAAAATGACAGGAAGAGTCATGCTCCCTGAAAGCAGCAGTAGCTGAGAGAGTCTTCGTGCCTGAACCACATCCAGCAAATTAAGAAACATTTCCTTTTGGTGAACTTAAGCCAAACAGAGAGATAGAAGAACAATGTCTGGTTGACGTAGATAGCAGAAACTACCATAGGCAAGTAGTCCTAGGCCTCTACATCACCTTGCACCTATGCAAAACCAGAAAAGGTTTATTTGCGGATAGGACTGCCAGTTCAGACACTCACCTTGCTGAGGAGATGGCTACAAGGAACACCACTTTAACAGTGAAGATAGTGAAAGAAAAGTCTCTAATGGGTTCTGAAGTGCAGCAAGAACCAGATTAGGATCCCCGGAGTCACAGTGGAATGGATAAATGGGAGGGCTGAGGAGAGACTTATTGCAGAAGTCTCCTGAAAAAGGACTTAATCCGAGAGAGTGAGAGGCCAACAGTCTGTAAACTGAATAAACCTGACTCTTGAAAAGTGCTCAGAGCCACAGACACTGTTCCAGTTAGTGTTAGTTTGTTAACATGGACAAATACCCAGTGTAGTGACTGGCCTCAAGTGATACACAGAGATTAAACATCCTTCTAGATAAGTTTTACCTGTTTTTCTGCAGTCTTCTCTCCTCCTCATCTGTTCAAAGTCCAGAATTTTTAAAGCTTGGTAAGCATTCAGAAAAAATGAGACGGAGAGCTGAAGTTGCACTCTACGGAGCTCATTGAGGAGAGTTCTTGGAGCTGATTTCAGTGAAGGAACCCCCCCCCCAATCACACAGGAACAGAGCTGAGGCTGTCAATTAGCTGGAGCTCCCCTCTCTGTCACCTTTTTTCTCTTACTGTCAGGAAAACTTGTCACAAATGATTCATAGTGCTCCAAAAATTGACAAGTACACACTGTAGAAGGATATGCTTTGTTCATATTTCATGTCTGAGGTTTACAACCACTTTAACTGTAAAAAGGAAGGAATTCATACCTCGGAAAAAATTCTGGGGTTCCATGTCAGATAGACTTTGCGAAAAGTAGATTTCTGCACTTTAAGCATTGTACAAATCACGATTAAGCCTGGATTGTACACAGCGGACTACTCCTTTTGCCATTGTGAGGCTTTTGGTTCCTACTTGTAAATAAGAGCAGTGGTGATGTCCGACTGAATCCAGATAGGAATACTGTCCAGTAGGATGGTCCAGCACTGTAGAGACAGCCAATTCATCCAAAGATCCAGAATGTGGATTGGGAGTTTGGACACCTCCAACCACTTGACGCACTGACATGGTGCCCAGGAATCCTTTTCAGCCCAACAGACTGGTGTCTGTCATGAGGCTCCACCAAAAGATGGGAAGGCAAAACTCCCCTGACTCCAGAGTTGGATTCAAAAGCCACCAGCCAGGCCAACCCAATCCTTAGTGATGGACAAATTGAACCATCTAGAGAATGCATCATCTTGTCCCACGACAACAGAACTTTGATTGTAGAATTCCAAAGTTTAAAGGGGACAAATGGGACTGCCTCAAAAGAGGCTACCATCAGACTTGGGGCTCTCAAAAGTTGAGATGGAGTCGGATGGCTCCTGGATTGGATAGTGTAAAAAAAAAAAAAAAATTCTGAAGGTTCAGGATTCATTTAAATGACTGTAATGTCTAGGAGGTCAACCTCATGTTGTTCAACATGTTCCAACTGTTCCCTCAACAGGAGAGTCGTAGCATCCCATGAGATGCCACCAGAAATCAGCAGGGCTAGAATAGGGACCAGCACCTTGGTAAATACCCAAGGTGAAGACAAGAGGCTGAAATGCAGGGCCACAAATTGATAAAGTAGAGACCCCACAGCAAAACAGAGACATCGTTGATTCACTGAAGAGCTGGGGTTATGTAAGCAAGCAAATTTGAAGTTCAAAGAAGCCAGAAAGTTCCCAGTGTGTAGGGAATCGATAGCAAATTTGGATTCCATGCAGAAGTTTTTGACTTAAATAAAGACATTTAAATTTTGACTAGAATGGGGCAAATGCCTTCTTTGGGCTTGGACACAATGAAAGGGTTGGATTAAAATCACTATAATGGTTCTGCCACAGAGACTGGAGCAGTGACGCTTCGAATTAGAAGAACTGAGAGGGCTTAACAGAGATCTGTACGGTGACACAGGAAAGTTGCAGGTGAGAAACTGAGGAAGTGGCACAGAGTGAAAACCCAGTTTGTAGCCCTGGGAGACCACCTCCCGAATACAAGCATCTGCAAATATTACCAACATCCCCTACTGAAAAGGTGGAGCACACCTGGGGACTTGGCAGATTTTGAATGTCAGACCTTGTGGGTGGGCATCAAGCAAGGATTGGGGGTCTTGATGTAGGGGGAAAAAAAAGTAAAGAAGCAAATGGGACGTTTCTTTACAGATTTGGTGGGAAGAAGACTTTGGGGTCTGTTCATCAGGCTTCTTCCACTGGGAAGATGGGTGTCCCCAATAGCATCCTTGATGCTGTTGTGAAGAACTGGTCCAAAGAGATGGTGTCACTCGAGGCTTTGCGAATCAGACACATTTTACACAGAGTTTCTGCAGACCAGCAAGTGAGAAAAAAGACAGGACCCTGGACAGCTGGAAGCAGGTGAAAGTCTGATGGATGGGGATAACCAAAGTCTGCAGGCAACAGGCATGGGTTGAAGACTGAAGTTTCACATGGCTCTTGGCCATCAGAAAAGCTGCCTCAAAAAGAGAACATGGACCACTCATCCTCTTCTGTGGCACAACTAGCAGGAGATTAAAGATGCCCAAAGACCCAATAATTGAGGTAGCTCCTCAACCTGACCAATTTGCTAACTAAAGGAGTCTTCAGAGCAAGCTCTGAGGCAATACCAATTGCTCTGAACCTGGAAATTCCTTTGCATCTCCCTTTTGCCAGAATGTGGTGTGAAAAGCTCCCGATACAGAGTCCAGTACCCAAAGACAACTAAGCTCTACTATCGCATACAGTCCAATGGGATCCAGACATGGTACTCTAAAAGCTGAGGATGACTACACTGAAAAGCGGCAATCAAACAGGTGACACTCCAGCAGCAATCAGAGCTGAAGGAAATATGTCAATCAAGCAAAAAACAGGCATGCTGATAGTGGGAGGGTAATCCAGGCCAGGCCTACAGTTTTTTTTGTTGGCCAGTGTCTGATCCTACTTTAGGCAGCAAGATAATTCATAGGTTAAAGACTTCTGGTGTTCCTCGATAGATAAGAAAATGTAGTTTGAAATCCTAGATTTTATGATTTCAGGTGGGCAAACAAGTGAATGAAGTGATTGCAAATGACTAATGGATACTAATAAATTTTTTTTTTTACAATGTAGCAATCATTCTCCTTCATTTTCCACCTGAAAATCCTTCCTTTTCCACTGACCTTCCTTATAACCAAAGAATGAAATCAGGTATAAATGACATAAACAAGTGCTACTTATTATATTTTCAATATCCAGATAGGGGCCTACAAGTTAGTTTACTCAACCCCATATTCTAATTGCAAGAATTATAACAACAAATACTTCCTTATACAAACCAGAACAGAGGAAAAAAGGATTGATTGTAGACGATTTTACAAAAAAAAAAAAATGTTTTCATGAAGTTGAAGGAAAAGCAGTTTGATTTTAAACTGCATAAGGGGTTATTTACTGTTGCAGCGGTAAGGATCTGGAACTCACCACAATTGGTGGTGTCAGCTGGGAGTGTAGATAAAGTTTTAAAAACTTTTAGATGTATTTTTTAGCGAACACAATGTACAGGGATATTGAAAATGGAAGTGACACACATACACACTGAACTGAATGGACTGGTGTCTTTATTCAACCATACCAACTATGAAACTATGTCTCAACAAACCACTGTTGCTGTGACTGCATGTTTCATCTGGACAACTGTTGTTGTAGTTACCTGGAGATAAAGGAGAGCTGCTGAGACGGCTGCTAAACGTTTGTGGGCTTCCAGAGATGTATGTGACACGATCTATGGTGGCAGATGAGGAGCCTGCAGACTGAGGTATTAGGACAGGCAGTGGCACTTGAGACAAATCTATAATTCCTGCAATTAATAAAAGAGAACAGCAGACATTGAGTACATTACTTCAAATAATTTTTTTTTTGCTAGCAAATAAACAAAGAAAAACAAGGACCATAGTTATAATAACTGTGTCTAATCAAATTCCAACACTTAACGCATTTATATCCAGTTATATCTATTATAAACTGTACATATTTCAGGGAAATAAAACGCCTCTAGAGTTACATTACACACGGCTCGATTTTGTCTGGTCAGTCTAAGGC
This sequence comes from Lithobates clamitans, assembly GCA_037952925.1. Lineage (NCBI taxonomy): Eukaryota > Metazoa > Chordata > Amphibia > Anura > Ranidae > Lithobates > Lithobates clamitans. Next base: position 5,261,579 of record JBBGZY010000438.1, read on the forward strand.
CTTATGCACACTGGATGTTTTTACAGATGCTGTTTTTGGCTACAGACATTTTTTTCTACAGTCAATAAACTCTCCAGCATGTTATCCATGTGTTCATGCACACATAGACTGTTAGCAACTGTTTTTGGCTGGGGCATTTTTTGGCTGTTAAAAGCCCAAAGTTAGTGGGTTCTGAGGGGAGTTTTTCAGCTGTAAACTGTTAACTCCGTAAAACGCTGATAAACGCTCAAAAACGCGGCTAACCAGCGTTTTTTTTTTTACGTTTTTGATCCCGCTTTAAAAAAAAAAAAAAAAAAAAGCTATAAAATGCTGAAAAACTAAAAAAAAAAAAAAAAAAATGTACTGCAAAAATGTTGAAAAACTCCCTGCAAAGCTACTGGCGTTTTTATAACTGTGTTGTAAGGTCCAGTGTGCATGAGGCCTAAGGGCTAAACAAGCAAAGAAATGTTTGATCCCCCCATCCATGCTAACAGCATGGCTAGAGGAATCTCAACTGTTGGCTATTGTATTCAGGCAGCTGTATCTGATAAAATGCGGTCACTGTTTAGCCAACAATCATCCTCCTGGCTCTGTCAATTTTTAAATGGACTTTTGCCAGGTTAGGTTGTGCTTGCAGGGCCACCCACAGCTCATGTTTTGGCTGATTGGTGGGTAGACATCGCTCCAACCTTTTTAATATTGGGATTTTACTGCCTCTCATATGATTGAAATCAGAGGTTGCACAGATATTTGCCAATAACAGTATGGAATATATATATTCATATCTCACATCACACACACATGCATACATACACATATACAAAAAAAAACTTGCAAGAAAGACTTTTAAACTACTGAATAAATTGAAGAGCCGTTTAGAAATGTAGCGTGGTAAATTTTGCATACTTGTATTTTAGGGTGCATCTTGGCATGCTATTTGTATTATATTTATAGAAACAACCGTGTCAGCTGACATCATGGCTTCCAAGCTAAGAATACAGCCATTATACCTGCCATGATGTATAATCAGCTTTATATATCTAAAATTAAAGTTGCAGTGGACACAAAGCTAAATGACAGTCTGTGCATACTTCGAGGACCTGCTGTATAGTTGAGAGCCATGGCAGGGTCCCTTGTTGGCAACCCACGCAGCATTTCTGCCCTCTGTGCCATAGCAGTTGAAGGGTTGTGGTGCATGTGCTGAGAGGTGATATAGTCATTGATGATGGTCTGACGATTTTCCATGGCAGCAGTATCGGGGTATCTTTGAATGAGATATGGTGAAAAAAGGTGGGGATAAGCTGGATTGGGAGCCAGGTGTCTGGGTAAGTAGTAGGCAGCTGTAGAAAAGATTAAAACAAGATTATATATATAAAAAAAAAAAAAAAATAATCACATTACACAATTCATAATGTTTAGTTACAATTGCCTCTGGTGAATGGAACTGCATGCAATGGAATTCTAACACACACATCTTTATTATGATAACATAAACATAGAGATTAATGGCATGTTTTTTGCTGTGCTTAAAGGAGCAATATAAATAAGAGCCCGTGTTGATGGGCTTTGGGCCTGTGTCGATGACATCAGTTTTGACAAGCTTCTGAATGTAGTCAGAATTTACTGGCACGTGCATTTGACCTGAAGTTGACCACCTCCTTCTTATAGAATCTGCATATGGAAATGCAACACCTTTTTGAAGTGAACAAAAGGCCATTGACACAGGAACCAACTATGCTTTTAGTAGGAAGTGTCAGATATTATACCTGCTTCCAACGGGATCCCTCTGGAAATGGCAGCGGGGTCAAAGGATAGGGGAATATGACCACGATACAACTCTGGGTTGACTCTTTGCAGTAAGTGCTCATAGGTGGACATGGCATGAAGATGTTCAGGGACCGTGGTGTGGGGAGATTTGGAGCTTGACATTTCTCTGGGATTTGGGGTGCTCTTCCTTTCCTGGGTCACAGGCTTTCCAGAATTCATGCTGCCTGAGGATGACAAAACAGTTACATGAAACAGACAATTATAATTTTCAACCCGAATTTCTTCCCTTAAAATGAATTCAGTGTAAGAAATAAGAAAGAAAAGGTTTAGCACAATTAACCACTTCAGCCCCAGAAGGTTTTACCCACTTTCTGACCAGGCCATTTTTTGCGATACGGCCCTGCGTCGCTTTAACTGACAATTGCGTGGTCGTTTGACGCTGTACCCAAATAGAATTGATGCCCTTTTTTTTCCCCCAACAAATATAGCTTTCTTTTGGTGGTATTTGATCACCTCTGCGGTTTTTATTTTTTGCGCTATAAAACAAAAAAAGAACGACAATTTTGAAAAAAAAAAAATATTTTTTACTTTCTGCTATAATACAGATCGAAAAAAAAATAAACAAAAAAAAATAAATTTCTTCATGAATTTAGACCAACATGTATTCTGCTACATATTTTTGGTAAAAAAAAAAAAAAAAAAAATCTACAAAATGGGGCATAGATTTACAGACTTAATTTTTATTGTTTTTACTGGTAATGGCAGCGATCTTCGATTTTTAGCAGGACTGCGACATTGCGGCGGACAAATCTGACCTTAAGTGATACTTTTTGGGGACCAGGGACACCAATACAGTGTTCGGTCCTAAAAGAATGCACTGATCCCTGTATAAATGACACTGGCAAGGAAGGTGTTAACTACAGGGGCGATCAAGGGGTAAATGCATTCCCTGGGAGGTGTTTTCTAACTGTGGGGGAGTGGATTTAACTGAAGGAAGAGAGAGATCATGATTCAGCTGATTGGCTCCCACTGTGTCCAATCACAGTGGGAGCAGCGCGCCCTCTAAACTGCATGCACAAAATAACGTACAAGTACGTGATTTTGCGCACCCGGGCCGCCCTGCCGCAGTAAATGTACATGGGGCTGTCTAGAAGCGGTTAAACAACAACTCACAAGCACTGCATGAAAACACAACCCAAATGCCATTTGAAAAAAATCAGCAACCCTTCTATGAAAAAGAATTCTCCATCCTAAGGTGCCCAAAGATACCCTCAATGTTAATACAATGTTGTAATTAGGCCCCATGTACACAGGACGCTGCTAAACACACGTTCAAAAGGCAGTTGGACGCTTTTTTCAATAGCCCCTGAACTCATTCAATGTTATCCTATGTGATCATGTACACAGTCTCGTTTATTGCCCTTTTTTTGCAGTTGTGTTTAACAGCGTTTCTTTGGAAGCAAAGAAATGGGTTCAGACGCAGAGGATATCCACATCTCAGACGCCAAACGCGGCACCGGCGTTTAGCCGTGTTTACGTTTATAAGCGTTTTTAAAGGTGCCCTATTTTTTTTTACATTAAAAATCTCAAAAATGATGGCAAATGATGAAAAATATTTTGAAAAATTGTAATTTCTTGCAATGATTCATAGACCATTTATATACCCTAATGAGCCCATGATCCAATCCAATCCACTACTAGCATTGCTGTTATCAGAAGTATAATTGTAATTTGACCCATATGTTGTTAGATTTGAACAAGCAACTTGCGGCAGGTGCCGTGGCAAGTGGACAATCCACAACTTGTGGCAGGTGACGTGGCAAGTGGACAATCCACAACTTGTGGCAGGTGACGTGGCAAGTGGACAATCCACAACTTGTGGCAGGTGACGTGGCAAGTGGACAATCCACAACTTGTGGCAGGTGACGTGGCAAGTGGACAATCCACAACTTGTGGCAGGTGACGTGGCAAATGACAATCCGCAACTTAAAAAAGGTACACTATTTTTTTGACCTGAAAAGACCAAAAAATGATGGAAAACAATAGAAAAACATAAAAAAAAAAAGTTAAAAATATTTTATTTACTTGTGATGATTTATAGACCATATATAGCCCTCGATGCAATGCAATACACCACTGGCATTGCTGTATCCAAATTATGCTCATTATTGGATCCATTGCAAAAAAAAGCACAGTAATAGAGGCAAATGCAAGTAGACAACTGCTCTCTTTGCTGCTGCTACTCACTCTGGTCAAAATGGCTGAAATAGTTAACTAACAATGTTTTTTGAGCTTGGGGAGGGTCTTAAATGAGGTAATCTTAATAAAAGCTTCTAGACGCAAACGCGGTTAAACGCGGCATGCAATCGCGGCTAAACGGATGTTTTAAACGCCGGTTTCAAGGTGTCAAAAAAGTTCGTTCAGAGGACTTTGTCTCAGCGTCCCGTGTACATGGGGCCTTATCGTTTCTTTTTCCAAGGAACTCAACTTAAAAAGTGGATGTAAACCTGATTGATGAAGTTTGAACTGGGCACATACATCTGCAGTGTTTTGTTATCTCTCTTCAAAGCACATCCCATGGCTTTCTCCTGCTCCTTTCTTCTGTTATTAGCCTGACAAGTTCTCCATCAACTGAGATAAAACCAGGCTGAATTTTGTGTCAGGGAGGTTGCTTTAAATAAATTGATTAGCAGAGAGCTAAATTATTCACAGAACAGCTCTGGGAGCCTCTGCTTATGTGGTGTGCCTTTCCTACAATCAGCTGTCTTGGCTGTGTGCCCAGACTTCACTTTCAGTGCTGAACAGGAAGAGAAAATCTCCTAACAGAGCCTAACCTTCTAAAGAATATATAAAGCTGAAGAAAGCAGATACGCATGTAAAACTTATGTAGGGAGATTTCTTTCATCTCTGGGTATCATCTGAGGCTGTTCACTTCACTGGGTATATGTGAGGGTTTACATCTACTTTAAGAACACCTTTTAAGATCAGGTTTCCATCTTTTTGCTCATATCTTTTACCCAGTCAACCCAAACCTTAGGATTAGTGGTGTTTTGAGTTAGTCATAATGCGCACAGTTTTCTGGCATAACCACTTGAATCTCTGGCCAAGGTCTTTTGGGTATGGAAGAATGAAAAAAAAATGTTATTTTATTGTGCTTACCATGAAATCCCTTTCTCTGACGTTCATTAAGGCACACAGCTTTGTTAAATATAATGGGTCATGCTGCAACCTACATGGGGATCAGGGCACTAAACAAGTTCAGGGGGCCAGCCCTACAATGGGCTGTATCCCCGATAATTACAAGCATGTTTAGTTGTAGCAAGCAGCAGACAGTTAAAAAAGAAAAAACAAGTCAACCTAACAAGAAGGCTGGGATATCTGCCCCACATAAAGGTAAAAGAAAAAAAAAATGTTCTCCATCATTTACTGAGAGACATGGCAACAAATTCAGCACACTGGGGCAATGTAACTGTCCTAACTACATCATGGAAAAGTAGACAAATCTCCCTAGGATGGTTTACAGCAAGATAAAGCAATAGTAATAAATTGTCCTCATTTATGCAAAAGGAAGAAGCAATGCTGACAAAAATTAAGGCCGTCCCGGGGACAAGATTGCCTGTTCCAAGAACCTCTCGCCTGACGCAATTTCCAACAGGAATGAAACTTTTGGGATAAAGTTGGAAGATATCACCCAAAGAGGTTCCAAAGGAGGCTTCTGTAGAACTGAAAAAAGCAGATTTGAATCCCACGGTGGTCTCAAAAGGAAGAGCAACATGAACCAGCCTCCCCTGATAAATGTATGAACAAATGAGTTTTGCCACAGGAAGAGGACAGCCAAAGGATGACACCTAGCACCTAATAATGAAAAGGGCCGATCACAGCTGGAGGACAGAAAGGATTTTTCCCAGGAAAAAAACAGGCAGGATTGATCACAAGATTCTCATACCACCAAAATCTCAGGTAGTACACCTTACAAAATGTATAAGGCATGTCGTTGAAGCCAACTACTTAGAAGCAGGGTGCCAGATTAGAGTCTAAAACAAAAAGTCTAGATGCTCTGGAAAACATTACAAAAAAACTAGGATGACCAAAACGTCTTCTAATTCTATTTCTCTGACAAAGCTTCTTTAGGAGCTTGAACAGAGGAAAAGAAAAAAAAACACATACATCAGTGTCCCAAACAGCTAGAAAGCTCTTGTAACCATCTCTTGAAACCCTTGTCTACTTTCTGGCTAAACTGGGAGGCCAATACATCTATGTCCGCCATCTACCTGGATCCCTATGGCAGATCTGTCAAATACCTCCCAGTATTCAAGCTCTGATTAATTAAAAAGCCCATCTTCAGATGGCCACATAAATTGCGGATATGGCAGAACATACTGCTTAACACATCAGGTACTCCACCTTTCTGGAGGCACAGTTGAATTGCCAGTTCAATGTTGGGAGCATAGTTTCCTCTGGATATCAGCTTCCCTCCACCAGTAAGGTGCCCATCATTCCTGTCCAGCCAGAGAGATTCAAATCTGTCTTTATTCTCCACTGAAAGCTGAACTTTGGGATCTAAAAAAATGCACTTATTTTCATCTAAAGCTGGAGAAACTCCAGAATGTTTGTAAAAAAAAAAAAAAAACTCTTGCAGTGAGGTTACAACTGCAAGGGTTAAAATATGGAAAAATACTGCGCTAAATACCATAAAAATGGAGAAAATAAATAAATAAATAAAGCAGTTGCAAAAAACATGAGATACACACATGTAAAAATATACAATTCAATGAAGCAGCGCTATAAAAAAAATAAGTAAAATATAAGATAGAACATAAGGATTGTGAATGATCAAAAGCAATGAAGGTGTGTGAACTACAACACACATTTTTGATAACAAAAAAGCTTAATTAATAAGCAGTCCATATAGTGTAGATTCTTGTGACAAACACCTCTTGAAGACAGTGCACTTCCACCACATAGAATGCGTGCTTACCAAAGGCAAGCTCTTATGAGCCTAAGGCTAAATACCCAGCCAGTGCTTCCACCAGGAAGGGTGTTGAGTATCCACAGGTATTGAATGGGAAGAATCTTGAACTAAACACCAAATGATCAGGGAGACTCGAACATCAAACCACCAGGGGAATAGGTCAATTGCGCTGTTACTCAGTGGACGGGTGTTTGCAAGCTGACCGGCTGTTTTTCTTGATCGCTTTTATCAGCATTTCTGTAAGTGCAATTTTTAATCCTTAATAAACCTAATTTGTGCGTTTTACAATATGGAGAGTCTTTTTACATTTTTGGGTAACGCTTGACCTATTCCCCTGGTGGTTTGATGTTCGAGTCCCCCTGGTCGTTTGGTGTTTAGTTCAAGATTCTTCCCAATCAATACCTGTGTATACTCAACACCCTTCCGGATAAAGGCCCTGGCTGGGTATTTAGCCGCAGGCTCATAAGAGCTTGCACTTGGTAAGCACGCATTCTATGTGGTGGAAGTGCACTGTCTTCAAGAGGTGTTTGTCACAAGAATCTACACTGATGTGCACTATATGGATTGCTTATTAATGCTTTTTTTTTTTATCACAAATGTGTTTTGTAGTTCACACACATTCACACATTCATTGCTTTTGAACATTCACAATCCTTATTTTCTATCTTATATTTTACTTTTTTTTTTTTTTTTTTTTTTTTAGCGCCGCTTCATTGAATTTTTTATTTGCAAGGGTTAAATGTATGTCAATTTACCTTACTCTTGGTGCTCTGACCAGCAGTCACACTCCAAGGTCATTGTATACAATGCAGGACCATAAATTCTATACTGTACTTGGACAGCGAGGGCCTGCCCACAAACTGGAGAGTCTAAGAGGAGAGAAGAGCCAGAAGTCCTCCGGAGTGAGGTATATGGCGAGCATTACAGCTTATTCCTCTATCTTTAGGCTAACGGCGTAGTTAACCACTGCAGTGAAGAATGGTAAAAACAGGGCCCTAAATGCAAAAAAACAGTAAGGCTATCAACCTTTTATAGACTCCCAGGGACAAGCACCCCAGCAGAAGAGAGCCACACTCGCCAGTAGTAATAAGTTTTCAGAGCATCAGCGTGTTACAACTTGCATAGAGCTTGGAGAAAGCAACCGCTGTAAATAAGGTAATCTGGTGATCTGCCATGACATATTGCAAGGCCCTGTGCTGTAAAGAAGATCCAGATATGCCACTGCAGGGATGTCAGTGCAGGGTCGTTGCAGAGATAACTTAGAAAATTAGGAAAACCTTGGGATTTCAAATATCAAGCATAAATCAAGCAGTGGGAAAAGTCTCGAACCAACAGAGCTGGAGAGGCTACTTTCTTAGGACACAAAACTGGGAATTTTTGGTACAAAACTGTATACTTCAGTGAACGATTAAGAAAATACTAAACACTAATGCAATATGTGGATTTGTTGAGATTTGTATCCATATGGGCTTGCCCTGAGAGTAAGGGGAGGTTTGGTGTGACCTTGCTTGCTCTTTGACCTTTTCATGAACAGCCACAGTTACTTTTTCATTATATACACCTCTAAGATGGCTCAGTGTTGCCAATAGATGGCAGAATGTTATGTAATGTCACTCTACAACTTGCACATTTATGGCAACACGCATTGTTAATATACTGTATATTTAACACACTACTTTGTCTTTAGATTAACAGCACTATTGGCCAGCTAGATATAGAATATAAAATGTATGTATTTGATATACAAAAAGAAAGAAGCAGGACAAATAAAGAAAAAAAAAAAAAAAGAAGGACAATCATAGTCAGAAAGGCTAGAGATACATTTATATTTATACCTTCATGCTGTCGTTGTGCAGACTCTCTTGTGGGAACAGGAGATCCTCTGTTCAAGGGATGACTGCTGTATGGTGCTCCATGGGTTAACTGATGCTCTTCATAAGTCAATGGGCTGTGCCTGGGTTTCCCAGGGTCTGGCACAATTACAGGGGCCCCCCTGGTTATCGATCCAGAACCAGCTCGACTTTTCAGCATCATCTCATCATATACCCTATCCATGGTTCTGTGGTCCTGTAATACTTCCATTGGGTGTAAAGAATGATAAGGCCGACCTGTACTTCCAATAATAGACCGTACATCATGCTTTTTAGAGCTCACTGAAGCACCACTGTCATACTTCAAAGGTGTACCCTGTAGAATGAAAAAAAACAAACAGCTTTTTAAGAACCACTCAGCTATAGATATTAATAAGTAATTATAGTATTCTTTATAAATAAGAGATGACTGTTAATGGATACGTACTTTGAATTGCAATTACAATTGCAATTTCGGTTCCCAAAAAAAAGTGAATGTATGTGCCTATTTGAATACAGAATTCAATTTTCAAATGGAACAACCTTATTATGTGTATGTCAAACCAGTCAGGAACAATACTGGCACCAGCCTAAGTCAAATAATTCACACTAAAGATCAAAAACCACGACTCTTGAAGCAACCGAAGGTTACAAATTCTCTTCTTGCCAAAAAACAAGAGCTGGATTTATAAATTTCTCCTGCTTCATAACTAGCTTTAGACTAAGAGGGGAATTTTACAAATGTGTATAAACACTGCATTGACGAATCAAATTACTAAACAGTTTACCACATATAAAAGTGCAAAAATAAATAAATAAAATAAATGAACAGCACCAAAAAAAAAATACAACTAATGTCCAATGTATCAGTAAGTCCCATGCAAATAATAGTTGCTTAAAAGAGGAAGCTCAGCCAAAAACAAACAAAATCTACTCGCAGCCACATACTAAAACTAATCTATCTAGCCCTGTAAAGCAGAAATGGCTATACATACCTTTCCGGCAGCCAGCGGCGGATGTGGTGTAGGAGAGACAGCCAACAACGGCTGAGAAGTGACGTCGCCCATACACTTACTATAGGGATTCCGTTGTCTGCTGCCTCTCCTGCACACGCCTACACAGAGAAGCCGTTGCTGACAGTTCAGCGTGGCACCGGACCGGCTGCAGAAAAAGTTTGTATAGCGATTTTTGGTTTACAGGATTAAATAGATTAGTCTTAGTTTTTGGCTGAACTTCTACTGTAAAAAACAGATACCAGGTACTGTACATACATCGCTTATGGTTAAGATGCTGCTGCTGCCGCCCCAGGACCAGAAGCTGGCTTGCGCTGCAGGTATGGAATGTAATGTATCGGCTGGGGAACACTGCCTCAGCAGTATTCCACTGGAAGTAATCGCATCCTGGTACATGTGAATGGTCAAGTTGGTGATGGTGACAAGGTACACGGTGGTTCATACCAAAAAAGGTGCAGTGAGACCCATCTAGTAATAGAAGGTCCATATATTGTGGTGAGTGTACAACATAGTTACATAGTAGGTGAGGTTGAAAAAAAGACAAGTCCATCCTATGTTGTGTGATTATATGTCAGTATTACATTGTGTATCCCTGTATGTTGTGGTTGTTCAGGTGCTTATCTAAAAGCATCGATGTGGGGTTACCTGGGACACCTAAAAGTGGTCACGTTTTTTCTGGTTACTAATGGCACCAGCAACTGTTCACTTACCTTATGTTTTTTTAAGCAACTATTATTTGAATGGGGCTTACTGTTGAATTTGATATAAGTTGTGTTTGTTGGTGCAGTTCGTAATTTTTTTGCACTTTTATATGTGGTAAACTGTTTAGTGATCTTGATTCACATATTTACAGCACAGGCATATACACATTTATTGAGGTCACAAATGTGGACGTTAGACACATTTTGAAGACTGCAGCAGCCATAATTACATTCATCTGTGTTCCCTTTTTTTTTTTTGCCTGTGACACTGAGTTTTCATTATTAAGAGGGGAATTTACCAAAACTAAAAAAGGAGCCATCACAATGAACATAAAAAAAAAAAAAAAAGCTAAACTAAAGGAGCCAGAATCTGGAGCAGATGTGCATGGTAACCAGTCAGCCTCTACCTTTCATTTCAAAAGCTTAGCTAAACAAGCTGAAAACAGATTGGTTACCCACACATCGGCTCCAGGTTCTGGCTGCCCCAGTTGTAATAAATCCCCCTAATAAATGCCCCTTATGCGTTTAAAGAGGAAATACGTTTTTGTTTATTTAGTGCAGGGGTGGGCAACCACAATCCTCCAGTCGTTTATTTGAATGGTCAGCTATCCTTACGTTCTGCAGGGAAAAAGTTCTCGACCCTTTTTTGTTTTTTTTAAACATGGCTGCATGGACCCGCATGGTGCTTTTGCGCCATGAAGTTTCACGTACTGCTTTTTCCTTTGCATGGGGGTGCCATTAAGAATTAATGACATGACTGTGCGTCTGCGGGAATGTGTATATTTAACAAGCATTCCCACACTTGTAATAGTGAGAACCTAGCCTAAAGGATGATTAAACCCCAAAAAAACATGTAACATATTTCAGCCTACCAGTTTTTAGATGTGGTGGCTACTTTAGTTTTTATTTGAAAGCAATTACCATGTAGGTTTATATAACTGAACCGTTCTTGAATTTAAAGCCATGTGTATTACAGTGTGATTTAATAAAAACACACAGAAAAAAATCAAATAGCTCTGAATAAAGTAAACAGTGACTTAAATACCACATTAGTAGGGTTGATATTTGTCTGCTAAGTGATTCCATGATGACAGGAACATGCACAAGTGTTATTCTGCAAGCTATTGTATGTTATCTAAGTATCTGGCTGTGCTCTCTGCTTCCATGGGCTGGCTCTGAGAACACATTTATATGGAAAGGTGCCCACTGCCTTACAACATGTTTGCCAGAGGCTTTCCACTCTTCAAAGCCAAGTGTGTTATAGTGTGTAGACTGATCTTTCACCCAATTAGCCACAATGCTGTTTCATAAGACATTATTTCTCATACACTTTGGTAAGAGAAAAATGTACTCTGTTAAAACACAGCAAAGCAATCAGCATTAACCTAAAACTGCTGCTATAGGTTACAGCAGTTTGCTCTTTTCACTACTTTACTGAATAGTCTGCAAAAAGGGTGATTATAGGGAGATTACACCTTATCTTGAGATAAAGGCCCAATATATGGGCATTACCATGATGCAAAAGTCAGTTGACAACTTTGATTTGTAGAATCATTAGGCTGGTATAATAAAGATGCAAAACTCAGCTATACAAAGTGAAATAGCACTCATTTTTGATCCTACATTGCACTGTTCACTTTTATTTCAACAACCTTTGCTAAAATGTCTCACAGACGTTTTATAAAGTTCAATTGGCCGCCATGGTAGATTGCCTCCCACTGCGCTGTATTGAAAAAAAAAGTACTGCATGCAGTACTTTTTTCACTGCACACCACCTGCACATTAACGCAACACAGTGGTGTGAACTGGGCACACAGGCGACAAGGCATTTTGTCTTGTCATGCAGTGGGACTGCGCTGCTGTACAATGCTCTGTGATAAAGTGCATCATGTCTGTATTTTGTCATGGATCACTGCAAAGCAGCTCCGGAAAACAATCGTTTTCTGTGTGTCCTAGCAGTAGCAGTGACTGGCCTTCCTGGTTACCATACTATGTGTAATATAGGCCTGAATAGGGATTCATTTGCCATCTGGGACTCAAATATTATGCGAAATGTAACTTCTAAATTCGGTCTGGATTCTGTGGTTTATTTTGGGTTTCAAAAACGGTTTGTTTTTATAATGGTTTGCCTATTTTATTCTTCTTTTCAAGCATTCATTCCATTCCCCAGTAAAGTATGTAATGTAACTCGCGTTAACAAGCTGTTACGGGCGTTTGGAGTTTCAAATGCCTCTGAACATCCGTTCTGAATGCATTTTTTTGCTTTCCAAAAAAATGCTTCTAAACTCAACTGCCTAAAAACAACTATAAACGACCCTGTGTACATGTACACTGCTGCTGGTAAACGGACAGTTGGGCGTTTTTTTTTCAGATGCCCCTGAATACTCCTCTGTTATCTTATCAGTATTCAGGGGCATCTGAAAAAAAACGCCCAACTGCTCCAAATGTCCGTTTACCAGCAGCAGTGTACATGAGGCCTTATATACACTGTATGACATAGTTATGTATAAGACAAGGAAAAAAAAATGAATAAAACTTTCATGTATAAATTTGTACTTTTTCTCATGCTGTATTTAGCGATTAACACAAGGCCAAAGCGCAAAAACGAACACTATATACACAATATGTAAGATTACGTATTGTCAGGGTAACACAACATCTTCAGAGGCCTACAATCTAGATGTGAAAATTGCCCCAACAACCGATTTACAGAAAAATGCAGAGAGCCGCTCATTAAAGCGGAGTTCCAGTCATATTTTTGTTTATTAAAAGTCAGCAGCTACAAAAAGTGTAGCTGTTGACTCTTATTAAACAGCCACTCACCTGTCCCACGATCCAGCAGTGCACTCACCCAGGCTGTGTTCTCCTGTGCTCTCCCACAGTGGTGCCGGCATCTCTACTATAGGCACCTGGCTGTGACAGCTTGCAACCTCATAGCTGGGTGCCCACAATAGTGCATGCGCGAGTGGCGCTGCGCTCTGCGACTGGTCCCGAAGTCTTCTAGGACCGGTCATATGTCCCAGAAGACGTCGGGAGGGAGAACTTCCGCTTCTGAACGTCTAAGGAGACCGGAACGAAAGTGGGAGCTGGTACCTGTCAAAATAGGGTACCTGCTCCCCCCTCCTCCCCAAAAGATCAGTTTCACAAACAGGAGCCGGAGGCCTTAAAGCGCAAGTTGCACTTTTGGGTGGAATTCCGCTTTAAGTTTAGGAGTGGCTAAGAGTAAAGGACAGTCAGGGTAGGGGGTAGGGAAAAGGGGATCAGAGAGGGTACAGAAGATGGGGATATAGTAGGATAAAGAGATACAACAAAAGAATAATATATAAAAGTAAATCAAACTATAAATCACCGTGTTAATTGCTGATACAAGTCAGAGGAAAGCAAATCTAACCACAAAGCCCAAATTTTGTATTTGGTAAATATATCTTTTACCTTCAGTAACCCATTCTTTGACTGTGGGCACTACCAGAGACTTCCAATAAGTTGGGAAACTAGTCATTTGCCAGCATTAAGGAGGTGAGGCCTCAACAAGCATTTGTAAGACCCCACGGACTACTTTGTGTAATGAAATAGCATAGGGAGTGGATCATGGGGTAGCAATATAACCACTTCACGCCCTCGCTATAGCCGAAAGACGGCTACAGTACGGGCTTACATTGCCGGGAGGGCGTCCATGTACGTCCTCATCGGTGGCGCACTCTGTGATCACCGAGTCCTTGGGACTCGGCTGATCAGATCGGAGTAAAATGCCGATCCCAGCCCTTTACCACGTGAACAAGCTGTCAGCCAATGACAGCTGATCACATGATGTAAACAGAAGCCAGTAATCGGCTTTTTTTTTATAAGCGCGAGGAGAAAATAAGCCGATTACCTGCTTGTGTAAACAGGACATCAGTCCAACACAGTCACTGCTGCTAACCAGTGCCACCCACCAGTGCCACTTATCAGTGCCCATCAGTGCTGCCTCATCAGCGTACATCAATGAAGGAGAGAAATTACCGGTTTGCAAGATTTTATAACAAACTATGTAAACAGTTTTTTTGTTATGTTTTTTTTTCAAAATTTGACTTTCTTTGTTTGTTTAGCAAAAAATAAAAACTCCAGTGGGGATTAAATACCACGAAAAGAAAGCTCTATTTGTGTGAAAAAAGATAAAAAATTCATATGGGTAGTGTAGCATGACAGCACAATTGTCATTCAAAGAGTGACAGCACAATTGTCATTCAAAGAGTGACAGCACTGAAAGCTGAAAATTGGCCTGGGCAGGAATGGGTTATATGTGCCCAGTAAGCAAGTGGTTAAACTACGTAGTATCAGGTGATATTTAAGCTTCTGATTTTGCTTCTGGAGGATTTTGTTTCCATGAGCATGAAAGGTCAGGTACCACTTCTCCGTTCTGACCTAGCCGAGTTTAGCACTGCAACTCTGACAATAAATATACACTGTTCACTCAGTAGTGTCCTTACCTCTAGCAGAGACATTGTTCCCTTACCAGTATCCATATTCCTATAGCATACATTGTCCTCTCACCAGTGTCCACCTTGATACACACTCTCTGAACGCATGAATGTATTTAGATTTTGTAATTGTAAAACTCCTCATTTTGCCAATAAAGGCTATACAGGCAACCAGCCCTGCCCCATTTACATTTACTAGGAATAGCATACCTGTGTAATAGAGCCATCTTTAAGAGGCCTGGAAGTCACTGGAATTTCGGTGCCGTGTCTCATTTCTTCCCTGGGGATCTCGTGGACAGACCTCCCAGCTTCCTTCACTGTGGCCACCATGTCCTCATGGGCTTTCAACTTCAGCGGGCCTGAAAGACCTTCATGTGCTCTAACTTTGTAGGCATCAGAAAGGCTTCGTGGTGGAGTGCTTTCTCTTTTCAGCTGCTTGGCTTCTCTTCTGAGGTAGTCATCTGGAGCATCAGCAAAGGAGCGGGGGATTCCTGAAGATTAAAGCCAGATTGCAAAATGAAAAATCAAATAAACTAAAGTGAACTTATCACACAAAGCCGAGGAACGTAAAAAAAAAAAAAATATTAAAACACCATGGAAAATCAGCACCAAATGCATATGACCCTTCCAAATCAAAGCGTTATACCAAAAAGGTCATATATTGCAGCTTACCAATCATTAGATGTGGTGGCTGCATTTGTTTTATTTTTTACCTCTGTTTTCACCTGGTCCTATGGCCAGTAACACACCTCCTGTAGAGTAGCGCACAGGGGCACCTTTGGACAGCAGCACTGTCAGTCTGGGGGGAGGGGAATGTTAGTTGTACTAGCAGATTTAAATACACTAGCACATTGAAACCAAACTTCAGCTAACACTTTATAAACAGTTACAGCAAACACTTTTTCCCACATAATTAAAAGCTGATCATTGTAAGCACCCCTGTTAATCTTGAATAGTTTGTCTCATCCCTGTAACTGATACATTCTGGGGAGCTGTAGCAGGAACAACAGACTTACTAGCCAGATCACCAGATGATAATTGTAGAAAGAAAGAAAAGAAATTGAATGCAGCCATCACATCTAAGAAATGGTAAGCTGCAATATAATAATAAATGTTTGCTTTTGGGTTTATTACTACTTTAATCTATGGAACATGCTGATTATGCCAAAGGGGATGTTAACAAAACTAAGGCCTCGATAGGATCCTATCCCCACAACTTTACAATGGCAATACAGACAAAGCCACCTTGTATAAACTGTTGTTACAGCCAGACCAATCTGAAACAATAACTGCAATAATTCTGATCTCAAAACCAAAAATCCATTTATATTATTAAATTATAACTAAAGACAACATTTTTTTCCAGTTTTAGATTGGAGTGGAGAGGGATTAAGACGCTTGTTAGTTTTTACTGCGGTCTGTGCCCCCATTAAGGAGATTCACCCTCTCTTTATCCTAACCATAATGTTGTAAAGCGCTGCGTAAACTGTCGGCGCTATATAAATCCTGTATAATAATAATTAAAAGTGAAAGTAAAGTAAATCATACATTTTGGGTTGTCCCCAGAAAAGTAATAGAGGGGAAATCTTTTAATGGGGACACTAGCTCTGGTGATCTGGGGGGCCCCAAGGAATCCTCTTAATTTGTAGGGATTTCCTCTCACTTCCTGTTTTGCTATGGGAAAGGAAATTAGGGGAAATATGCACAATGGGACACAGATGGAAAAATAATCTGACAGTGGTTATAACCTTCCATTGCTCTACTTTAATTATATATAACAAAAAAGTAAATGTATTGAAACTTACTGTGCACTGAACTGAAATCTCAAACAATGTGACCACCCTTCCCAATTATCTTCTGTGAACTACAGACCCCCCCCCCCCTCATGTTATGGAGATGAGGAGAAGCAATATTGTTCCACCATACATACAATGAGTGTTGTTACATTTAAACGGGAAGTGTGTTACTGCCATCAAGTATACATTATGGGGGGAAAAAAAAAACAGCTACCACATCTAAAAGATTAGCATTGTGACCCTAGGAAAGCACCACAGAACCGGTAAAGGGTGCAGTTTTTTAGTCCACAGAGGTAGCTGCAAACAATGTAACTTATAAAGTGTACAGCACAGGCAGAAAGCAAAGGACATTATCAGCGCACAAGACTTCTGGTAGACTCAGCAGGTGTTTGTTTTGCACTTTCAGTGGTACATCTACAGACTATAAGAAACCAAATAAAAATGATTTATTCTTAGGGTTTACATATACTTTGAGAAACATATAAGAGAACTGCCTGGTGCCTTCACAAATGTAAAATCATTTTTGGTGGACTTATTATTTAATAACGTGTCTATTAAAGTGTTTATGGAAGGTTAATGTGGTATATTTTAATATAACAAGGATATACTGCAGGGCACATTTTGCACCAGGATCTAGAAAATCTTAGCCACAACTACCTTTCCCAACATAGCTTTAAATGTTTTTTTTTTTGTGTAGGCAGTGGGGCCAAACTATAAAAGGTCCTTGAGCAACGTGCAATATGAAATTTCAAGTTGATCCAAAATATAAACTCTTGGTGTAAGCAATGAAAGTTAACTGGTAGAAGATACAAAAGAAAAATATGATTCCATCTCTTAATAAAGGAAACTGCCATACAAAAATGTGCAATCCTAGAGGCACCAAGTGTAATCAGCTGATGACACAACCAAATAAGTAAATACACACCAGCCGGAGCTATATCCTTATTTTGTGTGTGTATCATTTGTATATGCAAAGCTGACCTCAGATGAACTGAAACCCTTAAGAGTAATCTCTGTGACCAGCCTACATTGTACCAAAGCATTAAGCAGCAGGCATTCTCCTAGCACACTGCTTGTCCTAAGAAGAAAAACATCATGTACCTAAAGAGTGTAATGTTCCTACTTCAGTTTTATTTACGCTTCTATTGCCACACAGAACACTAGGCAATTGCATTCATTTATAGTTTGTTAATCATGCTAAATGAGTCAAAAATTATGTTTTTTAAAATAAATGGATTGAAGCATTGCCAATTATGAACATGATTATTTCTTAGGCGTATAAAAAAGTTCTTACACTTAACAGCTCTTTTAACAACATTATTATGCCCCGTACACACGGTCGGATTTTCCGATGGCAAATGTCCGATCGGAGCGTGTTGTCGGAAATTCCGACCGTGTGTGGGCTCCATCGGACATTTTCCATCGGATTTTCCGACACACAAAGTTGGAGAGCAGGAGATAAAATTTTCCGACAACAAAATCCGTTGTCGGAAATTCCGATCGTGTGTACACAAATCCGACGGACAAAGTGCCACGCATGCTCAGAATAGATAAAGAGATGAAAGCTATTGGCCACTGCCCCGTTTATAGTCCCGACGTACGTGTTTTACGTCACCGCGTTTAGAACGATCGGATTTTCCGACAACTTTGTGTGACCGTGTGTATGCAAGACAAGTTTGAGCCAACATCCGTCGGAAAAAATCCTAGGATTTTGTTGTCGGAATGTCCGAACAAAGTCCGACCGTGTGTACGGGGCATTACAGTAATGGCAAACATTGTATTACTTACAATAGATGCCTTATGTTGCCTTTGTTACTTTTATTGGTTACATACAAGGACATCATGAATGACCACACTCCTTACGTCAGGGGGCGCTCAACCTTTTGAAAAGCGAGGGTCACAATGAACTGTGTGTTTTACCGCCCCCCCCCCCCCCCAACTGCAAATGTAAATGAGCCCTTACTGTTCAGAGTCCCCTATAATGTTGCTTTCAAACTGATGTGCTGCAGTTTTCCTGTGGGTTAGCTGTACTTTGCTGAGGACTTATATTATATTTTGCAGGTGTGGTACACTTTCTGAAAAGGCACTAAAACTCTTGCATTCAGGAGTTTTGGTGCGCTTTCAGAAAGTGCACCTAACCCGCAGAATATAATAGAAGTCTAAGGCTCAGTGCAGCTAACCCGCAAGTGCACTGCGCAGCAACTGTGGATTCATTTGAAAGCAGGCTTAATTTGAAAGCAGGAGAAGAAACCATACAAGCACGGAGATAGATGTATCTAAGAATGTAGTGCCAATAAAGGGGGTTGTATCAAATTACAGTGGCTGCCATTTAGCAGGATCCACTCAGACTGCTGGAGCTACAGGTTAACCTGGTACCCTACTAAAATAAAAACCATGTCAGAAAAAATGATAATGCATACATACATGTTTTGTATTGCTATAGCTATGCAACTATGTACTAGGAAAACTGAGGCTTCTTTAATGCGGTTTATGAGGCATTCAATAAAATCTACACCATATATATTTCTGAAACTGCCAAAATAGGATTTTTTTTTAACAGCTTACCTGTAAAATCCTTTTCTTTTGATGTACATCACGGGACACAGAGCCTCAGTAATTACTGATGGGTTATATAGGGTATCACTAGGTGATTGGACACTGGCACACCCTAAACAGGAAATTCAACCCCCTATATAATCCCTCCCCTTACAGGGATACCTCAATTTTGTAGCAAAGCAATATAAGTGTATTAGAAGAGGGGCGGCACCTCTGTGTCCCATGATGTACATCAAAAGAAAAGGATTTTACAGGTAAGCTGGTTTAGAAAATCCTATTTTCTTTCTTGTACATCACAGGACACAGAGCCTCAGTAATTACTGATGGGACTTCCCAGAGCAATGCTATTTGAGGGGAGGGGACCACACACGTAGGGTGTAATCAGACCTGAGGACCTCGTACTGCTGCCTGCCGCACACTATGCCCAAAGGCGATATCCTCATGCCTTCCTACATCTACCTGATAAAATCTGGTGAATGTATGCACTGAAGACCAGGTTGCGGCCTTACAGATTTGAGCCATAGAGGCCCGGTGACGCACCGCCCAAGAGGCACTAATCGCCCTTGTGGAGTGTGCCTTGACCTGAAAAGGTGGAATTTTTTGTTTCAAACCGTAAGCCTGAATAATCATTTGTCAAATCCATTTCGAAAGGGTAGACCTTGATGCTGCCTGCCCTCTTTTGGGACCTTCTGGTAGTATGAACAAACCATCCATTTTGCGAACCTGAGTAGTTGCTTCCAGATAGGTCCTGACTGCCTTTACTACATCCAAAGGATGTAGTGACCTTTCTTCCGAGAAACAGGGATCTGGAAAAAAGGAAGGCAGGACAATATCTTGGTTTAGATGGAAATCTGAAACCACCTTTGGTAGAAAGCTAGGGTAAGGGCGCAATACCACTCTATCCTTATGCATGATCAAAAAAGGGTCTTTACAGGAAAGGGCTGCTAACTCTGATACTCTTCTAGCAGAAGAAATGGCTACCAGGAAAATTAACTTCCTTGTCAATAAGACCAAGGGAATCTGACGTATAGGCTCAAAAGGCTGTTTCTGTAAAACCGACAGAACCAAATTCAGTCCCAGGGGTTTAGGGGCGCTTTAACTGGAGGATTAAGACACGTCACCCCTTGCATAAAGCTTCGGACCAAGGAATGAGAAGCAAGCGGTCGTTGAAATAACACTGATAAGGCTGAGACCTGGCCCCTGATGGTACTCAAGGCCAGCTTCATCTCTAATCCTATTTGTAGAAAGTCAAGAATTCTACCAATGACATATTTTCTGGGATGCCAACCCCTGGCTTCACACCAGGATACATAAGTCCTCCAAACTCTATGATAAATCACTCTGGAAGCTGGCTTCCTAGCATTGATTAAAGTAGAGATCACAGGACCTGAAAGCCCACGACTCCTCAGAACGTGGGTCTCAACAGCCAAACCGTCAAATTTAGAGTTTGTAAGGCAGGATGGAATACTGGACCTTGAGATAATAGGTCTGGACATGACGCTAGGGTCCACAGGGAACCCACTGTCATTCTTACCATCTCTGCATACCAAGCTCTTCTGGGCCATGCTGGGGCCACCAGAAGTACCGACTTCTTTTCCTGCCGGATCCTGCAAAGGAGCCGTGGCAGTAGCATAATAGGAGAAAACGCATAAATCAGTGAGAACTGATGCCACGGAATCACCAACGCATCTGTCCCGTATGCAAGAGGATCCCTTGTTCTTGCCACAAACTTGTCGACCTTGTTGTTGATCCTGGACGCAAAGAGATCTACATCTGGTATCCCCCATCTTTGGCATATGGCCCAAAAGACATCGGGGTGAAGAGACCATTCCCCTGGGACCAACCATTGGCGACTCAAATTGTCTGCTTGCCAGTTCTCTATCCCTGGAATGAAAACTGCCGATATGCATGGCACATGCTTTTCTGCCCAGACTAAAATCTGGTTCACCTCTCTCTGAGCTGCACGACTCCCGGTGCCTCCCTGATGATTGATATAGGCCACTGCTGCGGCATTGTCGGACTGGATCCTGACAGGGCAACCCTGTAGCCCGAGAGTCCAGGCCCTTAGGGCTAGATATGCCACACGGATCTCCAGAATGTTGATGGGTAAGGTCTTCTCAATTTCGGACCATTCCCCCTATACCGCAGACTGTTCCAGAACTGCTCCCCAACCCGAAAGACTGGCATCCATTGTTACCACCGTCCAGGTAACCGGTAAAAAGGATTTCCCTTTCTGCAGGCTTTCGGGTATTAACCACCAACTGAGGCTCTGACGTACTGCACGAGACAGGTGCATCGGAAAATCTAATGCCTGTACCTTCTTGTTTCAAGCAGACAGGATACTGTGTTGCAGCATTTTTGAATGAAACTGAGCATAGAGAACTGCTTTGAATGAAGCCACCATCTTTCCCAGCAGCCTCATACAAAGACGGACAGAAGGACCCTTTTTGGTCCTGACTACCTGAATCAGCTCTCTTAAGGCACTGATCTTTGCCTGAGGTAAAAATACCTTCTCTTGGCTTGTATCTATGACCAGGCCCAAATACTCTAGTCTTCTTACTGGTTTTAAGAAATACTTTTCTAGGTTGAGAATCCAACCTAGGTGTTCCAGGTAGTTGACTGTGGTCATCAAGTTCCCGCTCAAACAGGCTACCGACCGGTCTGTCAAGAGCAGGTCATCTAGGTATGCTATGACAGTTATACCCTGAGCCCTTAATCTGGCCAGAGGAGGAGCCAAGATCTTTGTAAACACTCGAGGTGCAGTGGCTAGCCCGAAAGGCAGGGCCACAAACTGAAAATGGCATCCTTCTATTTCGAAGCGCAAGTACTTTTGATGAGCAGGAAAAATGGGTACATGCAGATACGCATCCCTGATGTCTATTGATGCCAGAAATTCCCCTCCCTGTAGGATGGAGACTACTGACCGAATTGATTCCATGCGAAAGGCTTGAATCCTTAGCAATCGATTTAGATCCTTTAGATCCAGGGTGGGTCTGACATCTCCATTTGGTTTTAGAACCGTAAAAAGGTTGGAATAAAATTCCAATCCTTGTTCTTCCGTGGGAACCACCACGATGACTTTTTGCCACAATAGTCGCTCCAATGCTAGAAGGAGCGACTGCTTTTTCTCTGGATCTCTGGGGACATTTGAACTGAGGAAACGAGGAGAGGGGAATTCTTGGAACTCCAGTTTGTAACCTAGAGTTACCGTGGAGATTACCCATCTGTCCTGGAAATCCTCCTGCCAGAGCTTTGAGAACCGTAGCAGTCTCCCCCCCCCACCCCAGCAAGCGGGGGCGCTCCTTCATAAAGAGGCTTTAGCGTCTTGTCTAGTAGGCTTCTTCCCCCAGGACCTTATGTCCCTGGGGTCGACTCTGAAATTTATTTCTTGACCCTGACGGAGGAGGCCGTCGCGACTGCCTGGAGGCTGATGTTTCTGGCACTGGGGAAAGAGCCCGTTTGAAAGAGGGACGCTTACTCCTTTTCTTAACAGGTAAGAGAGTGCTGTTCCCACTAGAGATCCTTTGGATATAATTGTCCAAATCCTCTCCAAATAGCTTTGCACCACGAAATGGAAATCCAGTCAGAAGCTTCTTACATGGCGCTTCGGCTGACCAATTTTTCAACCATAAGATTCTACGCATATGCACCAACCCAAGTGAAAGACGAGAGGTTTGGATGATAGAATCTCTGATAGCGTCAACAGCAAAACATAAGGCCGCTGGAAGGTGGTTAGAACTTTGAGGACCTGCTTAACATGGTCTCTCAAGTATTGACAGACTCCGAACACTGCCACTGCAGGTTGAGCTACTGAACCTGCTAAGGAGAAAATATTTTTCAACAGGGAATCCATCTTTTTATCAACAGGATCCCTGAGCATCTGAACATTGTCTACAGGACAAGTCAAACTTTTATTAATGGAGGAAATGGCAGCGTCAACAGCCGGTATCCCCCACATCTTTATAAACTTTTCTTCCATAGGATAAAGTGTTAAGTGTTTTTTTTTCCGCCTAAAAAGTTTTCATCTGGGTGATCCCACTCAGAATAAATGAGCTTTTCTAGTAAATTATGAACAGGAAAAGCATGTGTTGTTTGAGGAGGCTTCAGTGAACCCAAAGAAGAAGAGGGTTCTTTAACTGACTCAGATACGGGTAATTTAAATGTGGAGCGGACCAATCCAGCAAGGATCTGTACTAACACCTTCTCGTCCTGAGAAGCTGAAGAGGGCCCTTCTCCACTTGATTCCTCAGAGGAGGAATCATCAAGTCCCATCCCGATCCTCTGAAAGGGATTCTTCTCCTTTTTCCCCCAGAGTTCCTCTGCCTAAGGGTCCTGGGTAACAGAGGAAGACCTATTGCGTTTTCTTCCACTGAGTGAAGATGCGATTAAGGCCATTAAT
Source organism: Lithobates clamitans (assembly GCA_037952925.1). Classification (NCBI taxonomy): domain Eukaryota; kingdom Metazoa; phylum Chordata; class Amphibia; order Anura; family Ranidae; genus Lithobates; species Lithobates clamitans. The sequence goes on from JBBGZY010000438.1 coordinate 5,285,069, forward strand.
CTTTCCTCTAGTCCAGGGGTCTTCAAACTACGGCCCTCCAGGTGTTCAGGAACTACAATTCTCATCATGCCTAGTCATGTCTGTGAATGTCAGAGTTTTACAATGCCTCATGGGATGTGAAGTTCTGCAACAGCTGGAGGGCTGTAGTTTGAGGATCCCTGCTCTAGTCCATTAATAGTTGAGGAAAAAACCTCCTGTGTAGTATATACAGGGGCTGAAGTGCCAGAAGCAGATGCAGCCCCTGACCCCGACGGCTCTCCCTGGCCGGCCATCCCAGGTCCTTCGGGGGGGGGGGGGGAAAGGCGCTGCAGATGGGGGGTCCTCAGAGCCTGAGGGAGATCCCCTAGAGCCTCTGGTTTTTGGGGTATTTGTACCTCTTCTACCCATAGTGCAAAGCAACAAGGTGGAGGTATCACACAAATAAAACACTGACTGCTGAGCGATGTAGTACAGCAACTGTCGCTGCTACCAATGCCCAGTCAAATGTTTTTAAGTAAATGCTGCCTGGGAGAATGCCTGTGTCCCACCTTACATGCGACCGTCAGCTCTGTGTCCCTCCATAGGCTGAGTGCACCTGAAAAAGTGTGCTTTTTATAGCCTGTGCAGCCGGCGATGTGGGTGCCTAGGCATGCCGGACGTCGCGCTAACGCCCCCCCTCATCTGACCACCCCTCCCGCCCCATCCACGTTTTTTCAAAAAACGTGCGCTTTCCCGTGCGAGCCGACCCTCCGGGACAAGCATGGAGGGAAGGCTGGGGTGGAGGAGGAAGGAGAGAGGCCGGCAGATGATGGGATCTGCCAATAGTAGTGGCGGCGGCAGCGTGGTATACTACTGCCTTTCAGACCACCGCAGCCCCCATAATCTTGGAGGGAATATCCCTGAGGAAGAGCCCCCCATCCCATCCTACCTGGAGCTCGGCTGGAGGAGCTGTGCGGCGTGAACACAGACAGACAAATCAAGCATGTGAAGGTATGTGCTCTTGGCAGCCCCCGGTGGCGACAATAGGCATAGCATACATTTATTTAAAGGAGAAACCTATTATAATTAAAAAACTCTGAGGAATCTCCCTTACCTTATCCAGCTGCAGGGTTCTGTTATACAGACCCAATCTTCACCTCTCACGGTGGGGCTCCGTTTGGAAAACCTTCAGAGACTGGGGCCCCCTAGAAAAGGAGGATCCACAGTTCTGGGCCCGTAAAGCACCCCGCCAGGGATATGGCTAGAAAAACCAAATACTGGATCCCGGGGTCCAGCTCTCTAAAAAGAGAAGCATTACAGGTAAGACCTCGTTTCTTCGGACACGAGGCCCGGGTACCATCAAATTCGACCTAAAAAGGACACTTTGAAATGGATCCGGGTGCATGGCTTGCCCCAGTATAGGATATTACCTTTGGAGCTCAGCACAGCACATCTTTACACATGACCAACACCTAAGATACTGGCGAAAAATCTGAGGTATCCCTCTAAGGGGAGGGATTATAATGGGGGTTGAACTTAGTGATACCCTATATAACCCATCAGTAATTACTGAGGCTCTGTGTCCCGTGATGTACGAGAAAGAAATATAGGTTTCCAACATTTTACTTTAAAAATGAACACACAAAAGGGCTACAAAGAAAAGCAAACTAGTGTCAACAACTAGCAGCTGCTAAGGTGACAAGCACAAATAAAATAATCCAGAGTCTGAGGCAGAACAGTACCTGTAGGGCAATATCTCACGCAACAGCACTGAAGTTAAAATGAGGTTCCACTTTTTTGTTGGGAAAAAAGCATAAAAAAAGTTTGAAAAAACTTTATCGCATGTAACTCTAAGTTCATATTAATAACACTTTGATACATCAAGATGCATCATGAATTTCTGGAAGCAGACCCACCCAGCCCAGATTTGAACACCTCCAAGCATTGTTGCTGCAGTGGGTAACAGAAATCAGATTAAGGTAAATTGAGTGGACTTCCAGGTTTACTGAACAGCAGTAGCAGTTCACTTTGGGCACAAGCTTCTTGAATCAAAATAAATTAGAAATCATTAGAAATGAGAAAAACAGAACATTCAAAAAACAATTTATTACCCTGTGTTATGGAGCCTCTTATATGTTGTGGTGGTTCCTTCATGGTGTGTGGACTATGTCTGTCTCCAGGAATGGCTCTTCCCATTAAACCTGCACACATACACATAAAGACAATACTGAACTGATGCCAAAATCTCATTGTAACATTTTCAAAAAAATGGACATCCATTACATTCATTTTTACACTATACTGTCTAAGTTGGCATCTGTTGTTGGATCCTTCTGTGCAATGTGAAGTGAGAAATCCATTGCCAGACCTTATACAGCATTTGGCATAGAGTACTTTGTTTGGGTGTGCTGGGTGAGATGGAATGTCTCTGCTATGCTATGTGACAGCTGTTCCTACCTAGTATTAGTAAGTCACATTTACCTGGATTTGTTTTGTAGTGCTGAAGAAAATGTGATTTTTTTTTGCTTATTGTAAAATCCTCATTGAGGAGTACTTTAAGGGCCACAGGAAGTCTTAAACCTTTGATACTGCTGCCAAATGGGAGGATTGGAGACTAGCAAACAAAAAAAAACAAAAAAAAAAACTGTAGGCCAGCCCAGGACAACCTTTCCTACTACCAGTAGGAGTATAAAACCTGAAGGATGTCAAAATGCAGTTCAACTGGTGGGCAAAAAAGAAATGCTAACAGGTCCAAGAAAAAAAAAAAAAAAAACAACAGAACTGGGGACTAACGGCAACTCAAAAAGCCACCTGAATGACCTGACACACAAAGTTGGCATTATATTAGGCCACCTGGTAGATCATAGAGCATGCCTAAATAAAAGATCAGGTGGAGTCCTTGCAAATCTGAGAAACAGTTGCTTGATGCCTAAAAGTCGAAGAAGCACTTACAGAGCATAGTAGCGTGTGCCTAGGATGCAACTTGTCTCTTGACAGACCATAAGCTAGGATGATGGTCTTCCTGCGGTAGTAGAATGAAAAGCTAGTGCAGCCTTTTGGGTTCATCCAGCATAAGAAAAAGGAAAATCTGAGAAAAAGGAAATTCTAGGCCTCAACACCACCTTTGTAAATTTGCAAAACCAGAAAGGATTTCTTGTAGCATAAGGCTGAAAGTTCAGACACTCACCTCACTGAGGCATCCAGAAAAGCGTTACAGCTGACAGCCCTCTGCTCCACAAGGAAGGGATCAACCATACTAGTGGTTGTATCTCTTTAAGAGATTTTGACCAAACATGGTTTGACAAATTGAAGTCACATTAAGATCAGTTAAAGGGCAGTACCAGCCAGCAAGAACAGAATTCTAGAAAGGGCTTCCAAGCTCTTCCACGTGGCTCTTGCAAGCAGGAGCAGCAGTGGGGAGATGCTTTCTCAATGCTGGATAGCAGGGATAAAAGTGCGAAGTATGCTTATGTGACACCCTACCCAGCAAATAATGTCAGACTGACTAGAAGGGGAACTAAAAGTGACTTATGCATATGAAGAATCTCCCTGGGCTCGCCTGACTGGCCTCACCTACTAAGTCCTTTATGACACGGCAATCACTGAGGCTTTGCCAGCGGCTTTGGAACTGGATAGCACTCTGCTGCCAACCTTTACCAGAAATCAGTGTGGAAAGTGGCCCTCTCCGAACCAGTGCTTAAAGATCACTTCCAGGCTATACCCTCAACATCCAATTGAGTCTGGACGTGGCATTCTAAAAGCCAGGCTAACCACAACCATTTTGGATAGATGCAATGGAAGAGACAAAGCTTTTGGAATTGTGTATTATGCAGGCCAACCAAGCTAAAGGGACAGCCCTCTACAATCCCATCATACTCCCAAAAAGCCTCCGTTTTTTAAAACGCAGTAATGAGAGTTAATCATAAGAAACAGAGGGGAGGGTCATGTGATCAGTACCCCAAGAAAGGGACCTTATAGGTGGGACAAAAATTATTTTTTCTTAATCGTATACTACAGGACACAGGATGAAATATTCTGGAACCAATGGGATGTCCAAAATCAGTTCAACTAAGTGGCGGAGAAGAAAGCAATTGAACGTCTAACACGCAAAAAACAAAACAAAAAAAAACAACCAAAGCCAGCATCAAAACTTAACTTACATGTGAACCAAAGGCCAGATGAAAGCCTTGCAAATCAAAGAAAGAGGCCTGATGCTGAAAGGCCTAGTAAGTACCAACAGATCTAGTAGACAAATCTTGAGAAAACCATCCTAAAGAAGAGAAAATTGTTTGCTTCTCTCAGGCAAAGACATTTTTTCTCTTTTACACCAGGAAAAAGTTGAGGCCTGCTAAAAGTGGGAGGGGTTATACAGGGCCAGCCTACAGTTATTTTGTTTCCCAGTAGTCAATCCTCCTATAGGCAGCAGTAGAATCTGAAGTTTTAAAACTAGTATCCCTTAATAGGGGTGAAGGAAAATATTAATTTAAAAGGATAAGTTCATCTTGGAACATGTTACGTGTTCCACTCGTATTTAGGGTGGAACATGTAACATGTTCCAGTAGCTGCAGCCTCTCATCCACACCCCTGGGGACAGCGAGCAGGGATCTTCTCACGGCGGCCGCTGCCCACATGCACGTCATTCATTCACTATTACCTGTGGATGACTTGAACTACAAGTACCGTTATCCTTTGCAGGTGATGGCTTGTAGTTCTGAATGGACTGCAAGGTCACTGATGAGTGACCTTGTAGTTCATTCACAAGCCCTGCAGCTTGTAAACAGCCAGCTTACATACAGGTAAAGGCTGAAAGCTGCAGGGCTTGTCTACAGGAGTCTGCCATTGCACCCCTGATCCACTGTGCAATGCTTTCCAGACTCTAAGGAAAAATAATAAATGCACTTTTTTTTCCTGCAAAAATATGTGCATTTAATATTTTTTCCCAAAAGGTGAACTTAGCCCTTAAGCAGGGTTAGAATTTAGGAAGCTATTATGAGGAATAACTAAATGTTTCTAACATTACATAGGAAGTTCAGCTGAAGAAGACTGCTTATATAAGAGCCACATGGAAGTTCGATGTTCAATCTGCTGCTGGCCACTTATGACTACTACTAAGTATACCATAACCTGGATAAATGAGAACCTTCACATAGGCATTTATAATATCATTAAACATGACAGAGGAATCAGAAACAGTTACACCTACCTTCTGTAGGGCCAGCTGGCAACTCGCGGACATGTAAACCTCTTGGAATCTGTCCTTCCATCATATCGTAAGTGCGTTTTGCAGCACTTGCCTCTTGAGTGGACCCAATACTTCGATGGTCCTCTTTGGAGTTTTGAGAGGTTGATCCACCTAAAAAGCAAGGGAGCAGTGTTAATCACACAATCAAAGTGTCATCAGCTGTTGAGTTAAATTAATGAGAGATGTCCAGCATTATTTTTTTCCCCCCTTTGAACCAAACAGTAAACATCACTATAGACCAATTAACGAGAGTCACATCTTAGCATCAAAATAAAGGAAAAGAAAAAAAAAATCACAAAAGAAAAAAAAAAATAAAATAGAAAATGTCCACACGGGTGACACCAAAAGATAGAGGATTCAAAAGCAAATAATAATCCTTGCCTTGTTTTAAACATGAGGAAGACTACCAATAGCAGATAAACCTAACAGGTTAATGTGTAGAATCTTACTAACATAGCTAAGTGAAGAACACTGTAATTAATAATAAAAGCAGTAATCAGTTAGCAGCTGTCCTAGTTTCTAGATTACAAAATAAAAAAACTGACTGGGAGTACATATAATTTTTCTTGCCTGCAGTTTGAATACAATCGTTTGTTAGTTGACAATTAAAAAAATGCATTTCTGTAATATAAAGGTGCTGTAACATATTTTCATTCAAGGTATTCAGAGTATGTTGGACATAACGGAACACTCCATGTGTACATTTGTCAAAACGGTCATCACATTTATTGAATTGTGAAATAAGCTTTGAGTAATTACTATTTAATTACTTTGGAAATTGCAAGAAAAGGTTGAAACCTCACAGCTTTTTATTAACATTGGAGATATTCTCTTACTTCATGTCACATTAGGTTTACCATCTTCAACTTCTCCAGTATCCAGGATGGTGACTAATGCTATTGGAATAGGATGACAGACAGGCAACTGTCAATTTTTTAGCTTTATGGTACGTACACACGATCGGAAATGACGCCAGCAAAACTCTGATGAGAGCTTTTGGTCGGAAATGCGACCGTGTGTATGCTCCATCGGTCTTTTCCTGGCAGAATTCCAGCCAGCAGAAGATTGGGAGCATGTTCTCTATTTTTCGGTCGGGAAAAGTTCTTATCCTAAATTGCGTTCGCCTGTATGCAATTCAGACATGCAAAAAAATCACGCATGCTCGGAAGCACTGAACTTCATTTTCTCGGCTCGTCATAGTGTTGTACGTCACCGCGTTCCTGACGATCAAAAGTTCAGAGAACTTTTGTGTGACTGTGTGTATGCAAGGCAAGCTTGAGTGGAATTCCGTCGGAAAAACCATCCAAGTTTTTTCTGACGGAAATTCTGATGGTGTGTACGGGGCATTAGAATTCTTTTAGACAAAACCCAGCCAGCCACTAATCCCTGGTTACTTTGCACAGAAAAGCTTTCTGGGACTAACATAGCCTATTGTCTTACAGAGTATTCCCTATCTTCCTACACCATCACTGGAGTACATGCATACTGGAAGTGGTTGCAAAAAGGCTGCAGGAGAGCAGCAGCACTGAAATCCAACAAAGGATAAAAAAGTGAACACAATGTTTTTTTAAGAAAAAAACAAAAAACAAACAAACAATTGAGGCACTGTGGCTAAGTGGTTAGCAGTTCCACTTAGCAGTACTAGGGTCATTGGTTTGAAACCCAACCACGGCACTACCTGCCTCGAGTTTACATGTTCTCCCTGTGCCTTTGTGGGTTTCCTCCCACACTCAAAAGACATGCTGGTAGGTTAATTGACTCCTCTCTAAATTAGCCCCAATATATGTATGAATGTGAATTGGAGACCTTAGATTATAAAATCCTTGAGGGCAGGGACTGATGCGAATGTACAATATATGTAAAGCGCTGTGTAAATTAACGGTAGTATATAGGTACCTGTAATAAAAACAATGCACAGGGCTGTAGTAAATTAAATATCATTAATTTAGGGTTTATATGTAATTTAAAGGTGCAGCTATCCTTTATGTTACTTTCACTGAAATTAATTGTGCCAATTACAACTGCAGCCTTTCAATGTATACACAAGATACATTATAGTCTGGCCATAAAACAAAAGGCCCTCTTAAAGGCCTAATTTTTATTTAGGTATTGCAAAGAAAAAAATGTATTATGTAGTTGGTTAATGGCTTCTTCTTCTACATACTCTTGCACATTTCAAGTATAAATATTCTTCAGCCCATTATTTTGTGTTGTATAGTTTCTATAATAAAAGTAAAAAAGATCCTAGGACTTGCCATCAAGTGACAGGATGTGGCCTTTCATGCCTTCATAAATGACTTTACCCTTGGACACTGGTTCCTCACGCATTCTGTCCACCCTGCATGGGCTATTTTCTCCCATGATCTTGGAAATGGTTCCTTTGTAAAGTACTTCTGCCGGAGTGCCCTAAAGATGTGTGGAAATGGATGTAAGAGAAAAACAAAAATGAAACAGAGCAGAGTGGAGTATTATTTGCGATAACCCTCCTGCACCATTTCAATTAACATCAGCCCACAGGGTAGACTTACATGTGTAATGGACCCTCTGTATGATAATTGAGGATCTGGTGTAGGGCGACTACCTGGTAAACCTTTAGTGAGACTTCCTCCTTGAGCTGTACCTGTAATGGAAACACCAATGCCTTTTTAGAACCAATAAAATAATACATTTTTCTTATACTGCTTTTGTATGCATCACCCATGTAGGTCATGAGGTTAAGGGAATCCTAGTATCCCTTTTAGTATGAAATGTAAAAAAAGGATATTTTTTTTATTTTTTAATCACATTTTTAGCAAATCAAATGAAAATACATGAAACGGATACACATATAAAGTGCAGGTGCCTAGAGATGCCTGCAGCAGGCCCCAGGACCAGCTATGGCCAAACTCAACCCTTCTGACAAGTAAACCTTGTGCACTTTATTACAGTGCCTAGGCTTGCCCACCCCTTCCAGTATTGGCTCCCGCTGCTGTCAATCACAGCCACTGAGCCAATGAGAAAGAGAGGGCGGAGCAGAGCCACGGCACTGTGTCTGAATGGACAGAGAGCAGCAGCTCGGGAGCGATCCTGCTTGGGTGCCCCCATAGCAAGGGGTTTGGAGGGAGGGGCCAAGAGCGCCGGCATGGGACCTGAGAAGAGGAGGATCCAGGTTGCTCTGTGCACAGAGCAGATAAACTTTTTTTTTTTTTTTTTTTTAAATAACAAACACAACAAGCCTTTAATATTACTTTAAATCTCTCTTTAACTTAGGAAAAGCTTGTTGGTGGAATAATCATATCAAGTCACCCAAGTCTTGCCTAGAGCTGGATTCACACTCTAGCGGTGAAATGCATTATACCGTGCTTAATACCATGCCTTAGGACAGCCTATTCATTTAAATGGGCATTGCAGCAGCACAATAGTGCAAACCCTGATCTAAAAGGAGAAAGGCAGCACAATGTACCGGCGTATATGTTATAAACACAGGTGTAGAGAAAGAATATTTTAAAATTTGTGGTAATTTAAGAGAAAATATTAACTGTACTATAATGAATAGTACATCTCATGTTACAGAAAAATGCATATAATATAATTATTTCAGACAAGACCCTTACACTAATTGAGCTTTAGCACTACTATTTCCAGAACGTTTTCAGTGCTGTAATACTAGGAAATTACTTGTTTATGCAACAATGTACCCACATGAATTTTATAGTATATAATTTTGTTAGACAAATAGAGCTTTCTTTTAGTGGTATTTAGAGAGGGGGAGGATGGAGATGAGGGGTTAACGGTCAACAGAGTGGCTAAGTGGAAAGCACATCCACCTAGAAGTACTAGGATCCTACTCCGATTTCCACCCACACTCCAAAGACATGCTGGTAAGTTAACTGGTTCCTGTCTAAATTGTCCTGTATGTATGAATGTGAGTTAGGGACCCTAAATTATAAGCTCCTTGAGGGCAGGGACTGATGTGAATGTACAATACATATATAGCCAATCCCTGTCCAAAATCATGCAGCCTCCGCAACATTGCTAGAATACGCCCCTTTTTAACTTATGACACCACCAAGCTTCTAATTCACTCCCTGGTTAGCTCTCGCCTTGACTACTGCAACTCCCTCCTCATTGGATTACCTTTACATAGACTATTCCCCCTTCAGTTCATAATGAATGCCACTGCAAGACTTATCCATCTTACTAACCATTCAGTGTCCTCCACCCCTCTCTGCCAATCCCTCCACTGGCTTCCATTCACCCAACTAATAAAATTCTAAGTACTAACAATAATTTACAAAGCCATCCACAATTCTGCCCCCAGCTACATCACTAACCTAGTCCCAGAATACCAACCAAGCCGCTCTCTTCGGTCCTCCCAAAACCTCCTGCTCTCTAGCTCCCTTGTCACCTCCTCCCATGCTCACCTCCAGGATTTCTCCAGAGCTTCCCCCATACTTTGGAACTCCCCACCCCAATCTGTCCGACTGTCCCCTAATCTATCCATCTTCAGATGATCCCTGAAAACCCTTCTCTAACTGCTTGCCGACCAGCCGCCGTCATACTGCGGCAGGTCGGCACAATCCCGCGAGCTGTCGTAGCTGTATGTCGGCTCCTTTAAGCGGGATAGCAGGCGCTGCACTGCAGGGGTGCCGATGCTCGTGACTGCCGGCAACAAGTGATTGCGGGCACGAAAGGCAGAACAGGGACGTTTATGTGTAAACACACAAATCCCTGTTCTCTTAGGAGAGACAAATCGTGAGTTCCTAATAGCTAGGAACCACGATCTATCATTTCCTCTAAGTCAGTCCCCTCCCCCTACAGTTGGAAACACACACAGGGAACACAGTTAACCCCTTGATCGCCCCCTAGTGTTAACCCTTTACCTTGTAAAGCAAAAAGTTACGCGCTAGAAGCACAAAAGGATAAGCAGCAGTAAACAGTGCGACAACACCAAATAAAACAGAAAAAAATATATAAACTGCGCTAAACAAAGGTTATATGTGTTGAGGTGGATAAATAATGTGATCTATCACCAACAAAAAAAAAAAAAAAAAAAAGAAAAAAAATTTTTTAAAATACACAAATCAAATGAATAAAGTCCAAATTTCCCACGTGGTAGGTATTCAGTATAAATGTGAATGCTGATCCAAATGAGCTATGATTGCTCTTACCAGAACTCCAAAGAAATAAGCGGATGGCAAAAAACCCTTGCCGGGGCCTCTGGGGTATTGGACCAAACAGCACCGTCCGTGGTCAGATCAAAATCCCCTCAATGGATACAGGAAAGAAGCAAACACAAGAAAAAGACTGGCCATAGTGTAGTATGTTAAATGCTGGACATGGACATACGAACATACCAATCACCCAGGTGTGCACATAAAAACAACCAAAAACAGGGGGGGAGGGAAGTGAAAAACCCCACCACCGTGGCTGTAGATTGTGCTTACCGACTCACGGTGATACACAGGCTTTTAATAGGTTAGGAGCTGTCATATAGCTGGCAAGAAGCACCTGGACATACGAACATACCAATCACCCAGGTGTGCACATAAAAACAACCAAAAACAGGGGGGGAGGGAAGTGAAGTTGGAGCGGTGGCTGCTACAGCAGCAGCAGCATCACAGAGAGGAGGAGCAAAGGATCCAGGCTCAGTCGATGATATCACTGTGTGGGTTTGTATCTCTACAGCAGCGATCATACTGCTGCTCCCTTTTGCTGTATTCCGAAGCACACCCAGATCACGGAGGAGAGGCACAACATCCCCTACAATTCTTTTGTCTTTTACCAGAGTGAAAATCTGCCTCTTCTTCATGGAATTGCAGACCACACAGCACCTAAATACCAACCTATAAAGAAGTATACTGACGATGTGGACTTCGTGTAATGAGGACGTATCAAGGTGCTTCTTGCCAGCTATATGTCAGCTCCTAACCTATTAAAAGCCTGTGTATCACCGTGAGTCGGTAAGCACAATCTACAGCCACGGTGGTGGGGTTTTTCACTTCCCTCCCCCCCTGTTTTTGGTTGTTTTTATGTGCACACCTGGGTGATTGGTATGTTCGTATGTCCATGTCCAGCATTTAACATACTACACTATGGCCAGTCTTTTTCTTGTGTTTGCTTCTTTCCTGTATCCATTGAGGGGATTTTGATCTGACCACGGACGGTGCTGTTTGGTCCAATACCCCAGAGGCCCCGGCAAGGGTTTTTTGCCATCCGCTTATTTCTTTGGAGTTCTGGTAAGAGCAATCATAGCTCATTTGGATCAGCATTCACATTTATACTGAATACCTACCACGTGGGAAATTTGGACTTTATTCATTTGATTTGTGTATTTTAAAAATTTTTTTTTTTTTTTTTTTTTTTTGTTGGTGATAGATCACATTATTTATCCACCTCAACACATATAACCTTTGTTTAGCACAGTTTATATATTTAACCCTTTACCTGCCAGTGACATTTTTACAGTAATCAGTGCATTTTTATAGCACTGATCACTGTATAAATGTGTCAAAAGTGTCCGCCATAATGTTGCAGTCCCGATAAAAAAAAAAAATTTAACAACAATGCTATAAATCTATCCCCTATTTTTTAGACGCTACACTGAGAAAAAAAATATATATTTTTTTTAATTGGGATATTTATTATAGCAAAAAGTACAAAATGTTGTGTTTTTTGCAAAATTGTCGCTCTTTTTTGTTTATAGCGCAAAAAAAACAAAACAAAAAAAAACAAAAAAAACGCAGAGATGATCAAATACCACCAAAAGAAAGCTCTATTTGTGGGAAAAAAAGGACGTCAATTTTGTTTATGTGCTCACACGACCGCGCAATTGTCAGTTAAAGCGACACAGTGCCGAATCGCAAAAAATGGCCCGGTCATTCAGCAGCCAAATATTCCGGGGCTGAAGTGGTTAAAGAAGCCTATCCTGCTTCTGACTAATACACTATTTTACTTCCTCCATCAACTCATCCCCCACAGCTATTACCCTCTGTATCAATCCCTTTTAGATTGTAAGCTCTAATGAGCAGGGCGCTCTGATTTCTCTTGTACCAAATTGTAATGTAACTGTAATGTCTGCCTTCATTTTGTTAAGCGCTGCGCAATCTGTTGGCGCTTTATAAGTCCTGTATAATAATAATAAAGTGCTGCATAAATTGACGGCGATATACAAGTATCTGTAATAAATAAAATAAATAATGTGCATAAGGCAGGTGAATGTGTCATACACAGGTCACTACAGAGAGAGGCTGGAGAGGAGATGTACAAGAGTAGAGGGTTAAAAAACAAACAATCTAACCTTTTTTTGCTGCAAGGTTTACAATTTCTACAATTTTTACATGTTATTACTGTGTCTGGCCATTACAAAACACAGAGCCAGTCAGACTGGCTCTGTACATTTTGTCAGTGATCTGCACTGCGCACACACAAGTAGTAACCATAGCGCCATCTTTAAATGATGCTCCAGAAATGTACATCCACCATTTATTAATGTGTGGCGATTATAAGGTGGTTAATTCTTATATTGGTTACTTAATTTTATGAATATTGCTAATCATTATACCTCCTGAAATGACACTAAAGTTGTATAAAATAATCAGAGCAACTTCTTTCAGTTACAAAACAAATTTTAGCTCATTTGGCATGGGAAGATATGTACTAGATTTCCTAACATATCACGCACTGTAGGTCAAGCCAAAAACACGTCACCTAAAATGATGGGTGGCATATTATTTAGAAAAGCTGCATTCTAGAATTTTAGAGGACAAGAAAACCAATTTAACACCTTAAACCCATTTACCGTTTTTAAAGTGGAGTTCCACCCAAAAATGGAACTTCCACTTTTTGGATTGCTCCCCCCCTCCAGTGTCACATTTGGCACCTTTCAGGGGGGAGGAGGGAGCAGATACCTGTCTAATACAGGTATTTTCTGCCACTTCCTCGCATAGATTACCGCGGCGCTTGCGGTGACCTATGCCACTTCCAGCGCCTACACTCTCCTCCACCGCTGTATTCTGTGAGACACAGAACATAGCAGGGACCAGAGAGGACGCGCATGTGCAGTAGGGAACCAGGAAGTGAATCCGCACAGCTTCACTTCCTTATTCCCTTACCGAGGATGGCAGCGGCAGCAGCCGAGAGCAGATGGACGGATCTGCTTCGGCTGCCGACATCGCGGGCTCCCTGGACAGGTAAGTGTCCATATATTAAAAGTCAGCAGCTGCAGTATTTGTAGCTGCTGGCTTTTAATATTTTTTTTTCAGCGGACCTCCACTTTAATGTGCAAGTACACAAAAAGATTTATAATTCTGCTATTAGACCATAGAAATTTTACAGAGAAGCATTAAAACATATGCAACCTGGATATTTATCATCTCACTGAACTGCATGCAGCCATCCTATCTGAACCTGTGATATTAAAGAACAATGTCAGTAAGGCGATAACCAGGGAAAATAGGTGGAGATTAGTGTCAGTGATGTGAACTACATGTAAGCATGCATTTAAAAAGTGTATTATAGATCTGGCCATAGATGAACTGCAAGAGAAGTCGACTGAATGATTGGCTTCTCTCGAACATCAATTTTGAAAAAAAATTTTTCGATCAGCTTTGTAGCCAATCGGCTGCAGCTTTGATCAGTGTATTCTGATAGCGGAGGAGTTCCCATTGTCAGAATACAATGGCACAGTGGGGAGGATTCCTCCATCCACCCTAAATGCGTGGATGGGGGAAATCGGCTAAGTTTTCTTTGATCAGCCTGTGGGCTGGTCAAAGAAAGATAAAAAAATCCATCCAGAGTCAGCTTTACTCTCACAATGACAAAACAATTACAAATGTTGCAAATTACAGTGTAATGCAGACAGATGTGATAAGTCATGCGGTCCTGTAAATGAACATAAGAGTAATTCCTACCCCTGAATATTGAGCTTTCTTGAGGTGTCTGCATAACCAGGTTCTCTGGCTGGCTTCTGGGGGAGAGTTGCTCCTGTTTTACAGCCAGAAAAGGCACTGAAAAATAACAAATGAATAAAACAAGAGATCCATTAGCATATACATTTTTGCTCCTTTTCTTTTGACACATCTTCATCACTAGCCCTATGCCAACACAGGTTTGCTGGTTGTCAGTTGTTTCAGCACCTGCAGTAGGAGGCACAGCTTTCTCCGACACCCCTTCTGTAGAGTTCAGCTTAGGGAATATCATTCACGTGACCATCACTTGCTCCAATTTATTTACAGCACACTGCAGAAAGCACTCAGGTATATAATATGCACAAATGACAACTGGAAGTGAGAAAAGGCAGACAAATCACACCTTAAGGCAGTAGATTTCCAAAAAGAAACCGTTCATCTTAAAATCTGTTCACGGTTCATAGATTTTATCTCTAGCACAGAAATACCTTATGACGACAGTGCCTGTGACACATTCCCCCTTACAAAAGTTAACAAAACAGCATCCCAGCACATTGTAAGCAATAACTTCTTGCAGTTTTTCCTCCCTCTGGCAAATAGGACAACTGACAAAGTAAATGCACGCTATGGCAGAGAGGGATGTAATGTGAGTCTAACAGGCAGAAAATGTTCCCGATACAAATAAATACGTACCACTCCCACTTCCTGCGTGTACACACATATCCCGCTCATCCACTGCACTCATACCTCTCTGAATTTTACAGAGCCATAAAGAAAAAGTGCCACCATTCATTTCCTTCAAAAACACTCCTGTGCAAAGTTCACTGTATTTAAAAATGATCTATTAAACCTTTATTGCAGTAGCAGTGTGATAACAAACTCATAAAAGGAAGTCACCTCCTGGAAGTCTGATGACCCAGGAACAACATGTTTAACCATCTCATTTCCAGCATTTCTACCAGAATATAGCACTTAGACATAGGAGGATAGTTGGATTGGGCTGGCACACTCTTGAACTGGATCCCTCTAGATCCTGAGCGCTGCAGGCTGCTCTGTAAACTTGCAAGGTTTGCTTTGTTGTCTTAACAAATATGGAAATAAAAAGCCAGGGGAGGTGGAGGAAAGTAGCGTAGACGCACATCGCCAATTATGATCGGGACAAGTTTTATAACTTGATCAGTTCATGTCTACCCAGGGAGTTATTTACCAGTGGCCACCTGCCTGCCTTTACAGTTATGAGATTTTGCATCTGGCGGAAAAAAAAAAAAAAAAAAAAAAAAAAAAGAGTCACAGACTTCTATCTCATGTCTATGGGCTGTTTTACTCTATAATCGATTAAAGATACTAATATGCTAAAGATGCAATTTTCTCTTACAAATGTTTTACTGGCATTTAGCACATAATGCAGTGCCATTTGT
The DNA here is from genome assembly GCA_037952925.1 of Lithobates clamitans. Lineage (NCBI taxonomy): Eukaryota > Metazoa > Chordata > Amphibia > Anura > Ranidae > Lithobates > Lithobates clamitans. The sequence goes on from JBBGZY010000438.1 coordinate 5,300,575, forward strand.
CATAACAAAAACATTGAATCTGATAAAGAAAATAAAAAAAATTGCGATCTGAAGTGACACAACATTACAAAAGGCACTAACGGTAAGACCAGTGCACATTGCAAGCTGTACAATTAGCAGGAACACAATAAGAACGTTCCATTAAAGTCATAAGCAACAAGTCAAAGAGAAATTACATGTCTGCTCTACACATCAAATATGTCCAACAGCTGTCTTAACCAAGATCGGCCAGTGCCAAAGGGCTGGTGTAAAGTTAGATCACAGAAAATGAAGGTGAAAAGGAGGAGGTTAAGAAGAAACCAGTAAGGATTATAGGTCGGGGAAGGACAAAGGGAGGGGGAGGTAGGTTTCAGGGGTCTGTGTACCAAGAGAAAGCAAAATGACCACGACCAAGTAAGCCAAATGGTGTTGCCAATATACCTGGTATAGATACAGAGCAGTGGTCCTTGGTGATGTTTACACCTGATTTTTTTAGCTTATTTGTATAATAAAATTTGATCTATTTTTGTACCTTTGTGTTCTCTTTGGTTGCCTTCAAAGTCCCACTAGTACCTGGGGGTACTTTTTGCTCTGTACATGTACCAAGAGAGGTCAGATTGCTAAAAGATAATCATCAAAATGTGAAGGATTGGTGGGGGCTATCCAAGGCTGCCCAACCTGAAGAAATTTATCATGGGAGTCCAACAAAATAGCCAGTTTTACTGCTTCGAAACTAAGAGCGGGCCCTAGCTATTGTAAGGTTAGTTACCGTAAAAAGATGCAATGCTAGCTGATGTTCCAAGCAAAACGTCTCTATAGGTTTAAAAGGAGGGCTTCCCAAGGATTCCTCTTGATAACCTAATGCAGTATATATGTAGGAGGGCATAGACCCAGATCCATATTCTGCCTGCTTTCGGGGAAAACCACCAAATACGTGCCATCGCCCCTGGCTGGGGACATCCTTGAAAGCAAGTCGAGGGGTAGAAAGGAACAAAACAGGCCAGACAAACTGGCATATAGTATCATCAGTATAGATATTTATAAGCTTTCTCAAGAGTCGCAAAATTTCTGAACATTAAGAGAGCGCTAGGGTCATGATCTGCCAGTCCCCTGGAGTCACCCCCCCCCCAACTGACTTTCCTATTGCTGCTAAAAGGCTCGTAGATGGGGTTTCTTGAAAGATATAATTGAGGTATTGGTCAAAGAGATAAGACCTGTAGAGTGTGGACGTGCTTTACAGAGACTTCTGAACGACATCAGGGCATAAGGAGTGTGCTGAGAACAAAGGAGCAACGAGATGAAGTGATGAAACTGTATGTAGCGGAATCTTGTAGGGCAATCTAAGTGCGCCAAACGTCAGGATCCTTTTGGGGGTGAGAAGAGAATGGACATCTGTAAATCCATGTTCGTTCCACCAGCAAAACTGCCCTGGGCTATCCATTCCAGGGGGAAACAAAGGGCAATGCAATGGTAGATGGGACGAATTTAGACCGGCAGAGAATTTAACAGAATCCCAAAGCCAAAGTGTGTGAAGCAACATGGGGCTCAGATGGAGAGCGGTAAGAGGGAGGGAGCCAAGCTAATGAGGAAAGGGGACAGGGAGTGAGTCGACAAGGTTGATAGTGGTCCAGAAGAGGACTGAAATTTTTAAGACACTTGGCTTGCATAGATTTAAAACATAACTCGGGTTTAAAATAAAACACTAACGGTAAACACCAAAAAAATATTTAAACGGCACCATTTTATCCACTTATGTACTTTGAAAATTACCAAATCAATTTTTTACACAAGGGACACCATAAAAACTTAAATCTGTCTTGATATTAGCCTCCTGTAATTCCTCGTACTGCAGCACTGTGCATCAACCAGGGCTGTACTGTTCATTATCACCTTTAATGTGAATCTGCACATTAGAAGCGTAAATTCTGTAGAAAGGGGAGTGAGCTGAGCTGGGAGTAGAAAAATGGTAGCGGCTTATCAGAGTGGGAACCATGTCATTACTGAACAAATTATGTGTCAATCATACACACCAGGAAGACGGGCAACACATATAATCTTCAAAGGCTCAATAGGAGATTTTTTGGTAGTCCACACCCACTGAAAAGCACTAGTGATTATTTGTTCAGCATCTACTCACCAGCACAAAATCTATAAAGCAGCCATAGGCATAAGGGTACTTTAAAGTGGTTGTAAATCTCAGTCATGGAATCTGAGCAAAGCGCATATATCTGTAGTGTTTACTTATCTCTCCAAAGCGCTAAGCCCCTGCTCACACTGAATCCGACTTTAGTCGCACGATGTCAAAGCTGCAGGTCAATGCAACTTCAGGTGCGACTTGGCTGACAAGAGGTCTATGCAAGTCGCACCTCAAATTGCAAAAAATAGTGCAGGAACCTTTTTTTCAAATCAGTGCGGCACCGCAAAGTCGGCGTCGCACGGATTTGAACAGTTCCATTGCCAACAATAGGGTGCGGCTTGTTCTGCGATTTAGACCTGTCAAATCACATGACACGTCGCACCAGTGTGAAAGGGGGCTACGTGTTGTTTCTTTATTCCTCGGTTATCAGCATGAGTCACATCTGAGAAGTTTTGTGGACACATGAGATAAGTGTGTGTGTAAGTGTGTGTAAGTGTGTGTAAGTGTGTGTGTAAGTGTGTGTAAGTGTGTGTAAGTGTGTGTGTGTAAGTGTGTGTGTGTAAGTGTGTGTGTGTAAGTGTGTGTGTGTGTGTAAGTGTGTGTGTGTGTAAGTGTGTGTGTGTAAGTGTGTGTGTGTGTAAGTGTGTGTAAGTGTGTGTGTCTCAGCAGACAGCTTGTCTATTCAAAACAGTGTTCTTCTGCTGTGTGGAGGGGGGGTGTTCCTTTCCTCCAGACAGCTCTCACACAGTGTAACTGCAGCCTCTCTGCCCCCTCCTATGTGCTGTGGACAGATGAAGATTTTAAAAAATTTCTGCCCTTTTGAAGGGGTGCAGAGAGGAAAAGACTGCAGATAAACAAGTAAAACCTATGTAGGGGGATTTGTTTGATCTTTGAGTATCATCTGAGGCGGTTCACTTCAGTGGGTACATGTGAGGGTTTACAACCACTTTAAAAAGGTACTGCAAACTTTTACTAAAATATGTAGTTTAACAAAAAACCTGTGCTCTTAGGAGCATGACGAGAGCCAGAATATCAGGACTGGAGAGCTGCACGACTCCTGACCTTTTTGAGCAGTTATGATATCTGTACTGAGCCAGAGCTACAGTTGTTCACACTTAGTTATAGCTGAAACATTCCAGTCAATGTGTGCTAAAGGCAACAAGACGTGTCAAGGATGATGAAAGGAGTTTGCAGACAAACCGTCATTATAAGTGAACTTTGCTTTATAAAGAGAACTGGAGTTCACCATGGTTCAGTCATGCACAGAAGGAGGTCAGTGACCCGGTCTGCTCAGCAATGTTATGTTTATACTGGACAGTTCTTTTTTTTTTCTGCTTGTATCTGGCAGGCTTACTGTGAACACAATTGAGTGCTGTAAGTGGAATAATTTAGTAACACACTTGGCATTTAAAAGGGGAAGGGAATTTGCGAACAGGAACATTGACAACATATATCTGGTTATAACACAAAGGACAATTTATAAATCAAAGCGATCACATAAACATAACCAGACAGAACAGATTTGAACTTACGCTCCTCACCCAGTTTTTTTGGGTCCACATTGATTGGTAAACCCATTGTGATGGACCCTACAGGGACCTTTGCATGTTCAGAGCTGTATGGAGCATGAAGTGGGATGGGAACACCCTGAAAATAGAAACATTGTTGACAGTAAACATGATATAAAAGATATTGCGATAGATGACACAAGGCTCAGTTAATCCTTACCAAAATTAAAACTCAAAACAAATGGAATGGAATAAATGACATTTTCTGTTATTAGTATCATTAAGGCTGGATTCACACATACTGCAGTGAAAAACGCTTTATTGCATTGTAAAACGTCTGTCACCGCAAGGACACACTAGAAAGAATTGATACCCAAGTGTCCCATTCACACTGCATTGCAACCTAGAGCTGTGTTGCAGCATGCTGCGATAAAATGCAGACACACAGCGCACCGTTCCAAATCACATGGCAATGTATAACACCGCACCACATCATACTTCACATAAAGTTTGTACAAATTAAAACAAAAAAAAAGGAACCCTTGTGATGTGCTGAATTGCATACCACACTCTGCCTCTTACTGCAGCTTGGAACGGAGAGCTGCCAAAGTGGTAAAGTGCTCCAGCAGCTTTGCATGCGCCGTGTGAATTCAGCCTAAATCATAACTAAATCCAAGAACAAGAATGTAGAATATTGCAGCTTACCAGTCCTTAGATGTATTTGCTGCCTTACTTTTTTTAATGCTTTTTATATTTTCAGCAAGTATAGAGAATACCTGTTGATTTTGCTAAAAATGTAGCATCCTTGTCACTTGTGAGCTGCACTGAAAGCAAAAATAATTGAATCTTTCTTCTATATGCTAGTAATCTCCCAATCCCCCATGTAATGCAGATGAACAGAGTAAGATATACTGTATTTTAGAAGCTCGGTCTGGGTGGCAACCATGACTTCCTCTATAGATGCACTAAAAAAGTGAGCATGCAAACTAATTTGCTAAAAAACTAATAAAGAAAAATGGCTAAAAAAAAAGAAAAAAGAAAAAAGAAAACTAATGCAGCCACTACATCTAAGGACTAATAAGCTGCAATATATTACATTTATGTTTTCTGGGTTTAGATACACTTTATCTGGATGGAGCTGTTTTCATTTTATCTGTAAAGTGTGTATTTTGTTTGTACATGCAGTAATAAAACACAGAACACAAGAATGGATTTCAAAAGTCATTAACACTCCCAAAATACAGTACATCTTTGAGAAGAGAGATCCTGCAGAGTCATACACTGTAATGATTTCCTGATATTTTATGGCATTCTGACAAATACTTGCCATATTAATTTTTTAAATAAATACATGAAACTGTACCAGTACATAAAAAAATACAACATAAGCTACAAATAAATTTAAAAAGAAAAATCTGTTGAATTGATAAACACAAATTTGTGGCTAAAATGTAAAACAAAGATACTCGATATGGAATATTTATTGTATAAGCTCCAATGTGTACATCAATAAAAATATACTGTATATAGATTTAGGCCGGTTAACACATGCCTGGGCACTAAAACGATTGGTTTCAGCATGTAGGCATGTGTCTGTTCTGTGCTGGCAGTGAGTAGCAATGCCTTGTGTTGTAACAACCCAAGATACCATTTGCTTTTTTTTTTTTTTTTTTAACTTTATTGAAATGTCAATATGAAATTTTATCTACATCTGTCTACCACAGCAGAGTTGTGGTACAGTGACCAGCACTCAGTTACACTCCAGTGTAATTAAAATGCATCATGTAGGTATTTTAATGTACTCTACCACATGTGTAGCACTGTAGTGTGAATAGGTCACACAGAAAACAATTGTTACTTATGTGCCCCTTGTGGTTGACTGGCATTGATCCGGTGCGGAGAAACGCCAGTCATCACAGATAGTGTGAACGGGACCACTTCTTGAAGCGTTCTGTGTCCTAATGTATGTATGGATGTTTGCATATATGTTATGTGGATTCCTAACACTATTTTGTAGTGCATTATCAGTTTATCCAAATTACTCCTAGGTGCTGAGCAGCCATGCAGTAATGCCCTTCACTGCCGCCCGGCACATTCTACCTATCCACCATCCGAGCAAATAAACAGGCACATCAGTGGTTGCTTGAAAACATCAACTGATTATTCTTAAAAGGGAAAATTGGACTGGTTTGAAAAATCTGTTCTTAACACTATTCCTCCCCATTTGACCAGCAGTACCAACAGTGTCCCATCTCCTCTTCCCATATGGGTTTATGGAGTAAGATCTGCAGTTAGTTTGCTTGTACATCTGACTGCCTTTTAAAAGGCACCTTCTAATTGGGGAAAGAGTCTTCTGCTATTGCTGCTGCCACTGGGCTACTGGATGCTTCCTTTTGAGTTCAAGAGACAGTGGAAATCACCATAGCACCCCTGTGTTAAAGCCTTTCAGGCACAACATCCCATCTATCCTATAAGCCCACACTTACTGAACTGAGGGTTGTAGTCTTTTGAGATAGTATTAAGTTAATAGTACTGAGGTTTTTGTCAAAACTGCTAATTCAATTGATGTCATGAATATGAGAACATAATCAAACCACTATTTAAAACACTCTTGTGCAAATATATATATATATATATATATATATATATATATATATATATATATATATATATATATATATATATATATATATATATATATATATATATATATATATATACATACACACACACACACACGCAGGTAACTTGATGTTTTGCATCAAGAGTAGAGAAAGAAAGGAGGGATGACAAGAAGAAAAATGGCTGCGCCGACCACACGGTGCCCTAGAAGGGGAAGGACAGATCTGTGGTTGTCGTGTCTGCATCCATCCTTCCCCTTCTAGGGCACCACGTGGTTGGCGCAGCCATTTTTCTCCTTGTCGTCCCTCCCTCCCTTCTTTCTCTACTCTTGATGCAAAACATCAAGATACCTGCATGTATATATATGGTCAGTAGACAATGTTTTTCAAAGTTATATAGTGCTTGTCTGTGGACAAACGTTTGTGTTCCTGACAAGCAAAACCCAAATTTGGACCTTAGAGACAAAATAGACTATCCGGCTGGAACTGAATCTTTGTCTGACGACTAAGGTGGAGAAAAATCTTAGATGGAATCAGGCCTCCTTTTACACGCTAAAGGATAAACCAGGTACCATGTTAGCCCGTAATCTAACACCTCAATTCCACCGAATGGTACTCCCTAAGATTAGACATATGAATGTCACCCTGACAGAGAATCCACAAATGGTAATGAAATTATTTCATGACTATTATTATTCATTGTATGGTGAACAGGAGGATGCATCAACTGGAGCCATAGACAAGTTTCTTAAAGATCTCGCCATCACTTCTCTCTCAACCTCCCATCGGGATATTTTGGAAGGAGAAATCACTGTAGAAGAGGTATTGGCTGTAATTAAAACAGCTAAGACTTCTAAAACTCCAGGCCCAGATGGCTTCTCTACAGCATATTACAAGAAATTTGCTACTCAGTTAGCACCCCATCTCCTTCAGTTCTTTATGACAAGCGTGGCCCTTGACGCAGACTCTAATAAAGCTAATATCTGTTTAATACCTAAACCAGACAAGGACCATACTGAGGTGGCCAATTACCGTCCAATATCCCTGATCAATACGGACTTGAAACTCCTGACCAAAATATACGCGAATAGGTTCAAAACATTTTTAACACAATATATTCACATCGATCAGGTTGGATTCGTTCCGGGGAGACAGACCACGGATCAAATTTGACGGGCCATAGACTTAATCTCTGTATTGCGCTCTAATTGGGATGGTGCGGATGCGTGGCGGGGCATGTTATTGTCACTGGACCTACATAAGGCCTTTGGCCTCTATATCCTGGCCTTTTCTGTTTCATATATTGAGGAAATGGAATTGTGGACCGCAATTTCTTAATCTAATGAGAGCTTCATATTCAAATCCGTCGGCTAATATTTTTGGGTATAGTCGTTCGGTCATTGGAAAGTTTGCAAATAAGGCAGGAATGTCCTCAGTCGCCACTCCTCTTGAGACATTGATAACAGCTGTCAGATGTAACTCCAATATCCGTGGCGGCAAAATGCATAAATATGGCCTATTTGCCGATGACATGCTGCTATTCATATCGGATCCTATCACGACCTTACCCAATTTATTTGCCTTATTTTCCGATTTCTGAACCATTTCTGGATTGAAGGTAAATAAACTAAAATCGGAGGCTCTAAATATAAATCTCCAAGACATAGTCTTAGATTATATATGGCCATTCTTTTCCTATAAATGGTATGCACAGGTGCTCCCGTTTCTTGGGGTTAAACCGACTTCTGACATTGCTACATTGTATTGGGCAAATTACACTCCTTTATATGACTCCACAGAGCGTGACCTGAAGACTTGGCAAACCCACGATATTTCCTGGATGGATAGAATAGCGGCCGTTAAAATGACGATTCTCCCTCAAATACTATATTATTTTAGGTCCCTTCCGATTCCGGTTCCTCCTGTTTTCTTCTAGAAGATACAGTCCCTGATCTATAAATTTATTTGGAACAAGGGAGGTTATCAGGTGGCCCACTCTACCCTGTACAGGTCTAAATGGTGAGGTGAACTAGGAGCTCCGCATTTCTTGCGATACTACAGAGTGGCACAGTCAGTCCAGTTATACCAAATTTTTGATGAAAGATATAGACCTGACTGGGTCCACTTGGAGGCACAGGCAAGCCCAACCATTCCCTTATATCTCCTTATGGAAAGAAGCGTCAGGCGGCGTTGAGTCATTCTTTATCCTACTCCTTGTGTTTGTGGGACACAGCATATAAATTTTACCCCTTAAACCCCCCCATTCGCCAGTGGCCCCACTTTTCAACAATTCTCATTTCCCCCCAGGCCAACAGAGTACCCAATTCACCTGGTGGGTCAACAAAGGGCTTTACAGAATTGCTCACTTTATTGATCAAAAGGGGATAAGACAGCTCAGCTACTCTATGCCCCCTACGGAGGCATATTGTTTATGTCAAATTATCCACTTCCTTTCAACCTTAATGAGAAATGAGGTAGATATAACCACTAGGACCCTGTCTGAGAAGAGAGGTGTGAGGGCCAGAATCACAGGGAGGGATTACGGAGTTATATACCATGTTCAACAATCAGGGTAACAAATCTTCCTACCAAACGGCATGTGAAGCGGACCTAGGGAAGATAGTTGAGGAGGAGGTGTGGAAGAAATGGTCGACCATGGTGCACAAAGGCAAACTCAACACTTCATTGGTAGAGGCAAATTACAAAGTGCAATCACGCTGGCACCTTGTGCCTACACAGCTAGCAAAATTATACCCTGGTACTTCACACCTATGCTTTCAGGGATGCGGACAGGAAGGAGATGTGTACCATGTCTGGTGGTCCTGCCCAAAGGTCTGAAATTTCTGGATCAGGATGTTCAACCTGATCTACTTAGTGACGGGACAAAATATACCTAAAGGGGCCAAAATGGGGTTGTTTAGTGATCTACCGGAGGCTAAAATAACTATTACATGCCCATGGAAATCACCTGTAACCAATATTGCCCTGTTGAAACAAGATATCATGGATCTGGAACGGTTCTGTTATACCATATGGAAAATTTCTGGTAGGATGCTGTCAGAGGACAGTAAAGTCCCCCCAAATACGTTATATTCTTGATTATTATGTTTTCTTGATGTTTAACGGGTCAGGGACACTGATCATATTGGATAACGCACCCTTGTTATAACTATTTCATGATGATTATTTGAACGTAAACATTTGAATGATTTAAAATATAAAAACTATTGAAACAAATAAATTTAATAGTACTGCCATTGAAAGCATTACACATCACTATGTACTTCATTATGGTTATCATTGCTAGGTGGAATTCGCCATTATCATTACTACCGTATATACTAGAGTATAGGTCGATCTGAATATAAGCCGAGGCCCCTAATTTACCACAAAAAAATGGGAAAACTTATTGACCCAAGTAGAAGCTGAGGGCAAGAAATGCAGCAGCTACTGTAAGTGGAAAAAGAGGGTCAACAATGCCCATCTGCAGCTGCATGCCTCCCTGTGTCCTGTGCAGCCTACATGTCTCCCTGGGTCCTGTGCAGCCTCCCTGTGTCCTGTGCATGCCTCCTTGTGGCGGTCTGCATCCACCGAACAGCATGTCATAACATTCGGCAGCCATTTCAGTGTTCAAAAGCCGCGCCTCCTCCTCGTCTGTGATAGGCAGAACACTCAATTTCCCAGAAGTCAGTGTTCAGCCTATCGTGGACATCCGCTCCTCCTCATACCACGGATGAGGAGATGTCTGTGATAGGCTGAACACTGACTGCTGGGAAATTGAGTGTTCTGCCTATCACAGACGAGGAGGAGGCGAGTCTTTTGAACAGTGGAATGGCCGCCGTCTGTCTGCATGACACGCTGATCATGTAGGAAGACGGCGATGACGCGAGTATAAGCCAAGGGGGGCACTTTCAGCCTAAAAAAAACAGAGCTGATGACCCAGATTAATTGTCCAATGAGCATACTGGATGTGGAGAGGTGACACAGGAAGCTACATTGCTGAAATAAATCTGTGGCTAAGAAGTATGGCAAAGGTGAATCATAAGAAGGGGCAACAAACACTGCAATTTTTTTAAAATGTAAAAGAGCACATTAGTGGTTTGCCTGAAGTACTACAGCAGATATGTCACCAAGAATTTGCTCCACATGCCTGTGCTTTTTTTCCCAGCTCCAATTTGCATACCTGAGATATGGAGCCCGTGGGTCTTTCAATAGCAGCTGGGTGTTTGCTGGAGGAAATAAGAGGAGGTGGGTTTGATATGCTGTTGATACGTGGTGCCAATGTCCGTGAACCATCATGCAGGTTTAGTGGCACTGACTGACCTGTTTGAAAAAAAAAAAAATGGATTGAGAAAAATCTGTAATAATTATCTGTTTTCAAAGGAAAAGGTTTATTAACCAATAAAGGTTTACAGCAATATTAAACCCTCTGTTTTGTAAGCTTTTTCAGCAGCTGAACGTTTTCATTTTTTTTTAGGGCAGTTCCTTTCTCTTGCAGCATCCTATGGAGCCACTCTTGAATGCAAAGACTAGAGTTGTGTCTCCTTACACTGTGTGTAACAATAGAAACACACAGCCCCCTAGCCCAGGAATGCAAAGGCACCTGCTCCCCCCCCCCCCTCCAAGCTAACAGACTGCCTGGATACTGTTAATTATTTCCTGTGAAGACTAGAAAGTCAGGGAAGCAGCAGGGAGAGAGCAAGAGCTAGCAGTATTGAGGTTGTAAACAGGTGATGGAGTAACCAATGGTTTACTGGGGAATATTTATTTTGTTGTTCTCAATGCACTAAACTAAAAAACACAAAAGGGTTTAATACTACTTTAAATTCTAATATGATCTTTCCTGCATACTTACAATGATCCAGTTTGACACAATGTAAGTATGCATATCTCAAACCTGAGGGACCTCTGGGGAAGTCGACAATACATTGATTGCAGCACTCTTCTGGGTCTTGAGTGAGCTAGAGAGGAGGGCTGGTGACATCAGAATCTTCATTTTGTTTAATTAGAGGGGCTAGTGCCAAGAGAGCGACCCTCTGTGGTCAGTGTGCAGAGGGGAAGCAGCTCAGCATACAGTGGCTTGCGAAAGTATTCGGCCCCCTTGAACTTTTCAACCTTTTGCCACATTTCAGGCTTCAAACATAAAGATATAAAATTTTAATTTTTTGTGAAGAATCACCAACAAGTGGGACACAATTGTGAAGTGAAACAAAATCTATTGGATATTTTAAACTTTTTTAGCAATTAAAAAACTGAAAAGTGGTGCGTGCAAAATTATTCGGCCCCTTTACTTTCAGTGCAGCAAACTCACTCACTCACTAAATGACTGATGGTGATAAATAGAATCCACCTGTGTGTAATCAAGTCTCTGTATAAATGCATTTGCTCTGTGATAGTCTCAGGGTTCTGTTGAAAGCGCAGAGAGCATCATGAAGACCAAGGAACACACCAGGCAGGTCCGTAATACTGTTGTGGAGAAGTTTAAAGCCAGATTTGGATACAAAAAGATTTCCCAAGCTTTAAACATCCCAAGGAGCACTGTGCAAGCGATCATTTTGAAATGGAAGGAGTATCAGACCACTGCAAATCTAGCAAGACCTGGCTGTCCCTCTAAACTTTCAGCTCAGACAAGGAGAAGACTGATCAGAGATGCAGCCAAGAGGCCCATGATCACTCTGGATGAACTGCAGAGAACTACAGCTGAGGTGGGAGAGTCTGTCCATAGGACAACAATCAGTCGTACACTGCACAAATCTGGTCTTTATAGAAGAGTGGCAAGAAGAAAGCCATTTCTCAAAGATATCCATAAAAAGTCTTGTCTAAAGTTTGCCACAAGCCACCTGGGAGACACACCAAACATGTGGAAGAAGGTGCTCTGGTCCGATGAAACCAAAATCAAACTTTTTGGCCACAATGCAAAACGATATGTTTGGCGTAAAAGCAACACAGTTCATCACACTCAACACACCATCCCCACCGTGAAACATGGTGGTGGCAGCATCATGGTTTGGGCCTGCTTTTCTTCAGCAGGGACAGGGAAGATGGTTAAAATTAAGGGGAAGATGGATGCAGCCAAATACAGGACCATTCTGGATGAAAACCTGTTGGAGTCTGCAAAAGACCTGAAACTGGGACGGAGATTTATCTTCCAACAAGACAATGATCCCAAACATACAGCAAAATCTACAAAGGAATGGTTCACAAATAAATGTATCCAGGTGTTAGAATGGCCAAGTCCAAGTCCAGACCTGAATCCAATCGAGAATCTGTGGAAAGAGCTGAAAACTGCTGTTCACAAACGCTCTCCATCCAACCTCACTGAGCTCGAGCTGTTTTGCAAGGAAGAATGGGCAAGAATTTCAGTCTCTCGATGTGCAAAACTGATAGAGACATACCCCAAGCGACTTGCAGCTGTAATCGCAGCAAAAGGTGGCTCTACAAAGTATTAACGCAAGGGGGCCGAATAATTTTGCACGCCCCACTTTTCATTTTTATATTAGTTAAAAAGTTTCAAAAATCCAATAGATTTCGTTCCACTTCACAATTGTGTCCCACTTGCTGGTGATTCTTCACAAAAAATTTTAATTTTATATCTTTATGTTTGAAGCCTGAAATGTGGCAAAAGGTTGAAAAGTTCAAGGGGGCCGAATACTTTCGCAAGCCACTGTAGATCCCATTACTGTAGTAATACAAACCACTACAGTGATTGTCAGTTTACCCAGGGGCCCTTCAGGTATGATATGCAATAAGGATCATACCTGAAAGTTCAGCTTTAAGAAACAACTGTAGGCAACAAGTGAAAACAGTGAATTGGTTTTTGAACACTGCTGTATGTTTTTTTTTTTTCTCAAAATATCGGCATGTAAATAAAGAGCGTAGTACAGTAAAAAGGACACTTCTGAGAAGTAACAGGTGGCCATCTGATTGTCTGATGGAAAGGGAGTGGTGTGGAGTGCATGAAACTTTACTTAGCCTAATGACTGAAACCTTTAAATACATCAAGGAGTTAATAAGGTTCAGGAGGGCTGTATGTTCAATATGAAACCAAAATCAAGAACACGGGGACACGATCTGAAACCAACTGGAGGAAAGTTCAAAACTAATCTTAGAAAAATAGGATTTTTTTCTACAGCTTACCTGTAAAATCATTTTCTTGGAGTACATCACGGGACACAGAGCAGTTATTACTATATGGCTTATAGTCACCTACTGGTGAATGGACACTGGTAAATCAAACAAGAAGTCCTCCCGTATTTAACTATGGTTGCCACCTTTTCTTCAAGCCAAACCCGAACACTCTAGCAGCGCACGGCATGGCACCCCAACCGCGGTGCGATTTTGCCGCGATTGTCACCCGACAAATCGCGGCAAAATCACAAACAGAATTGTGGTAGGCCTGTCACCCAAAAAGTTTTGCTTTGCGATTGGGGTGCCATTATCCCCATTCCCTCCCATTACAAATCTTCTTCCCCTACCAGCACAAATCCTCCTCCCTCCAATACCCCCATGGCAGCCAACAGGGGGTATCATGGGGCCCCAGCACACAGGGGGGCCCGGACAGCAGGGGGTTCGGAGCGGCGGGCAATTACAGAGATTGTGGGGCAATTAGAGGAGGGGGGTGCAAATACAGAGGGGGGGGGCAAATACAGAGGAGTCAAAACATAAGGGAGAGAGAGGCGACAGGCAGCTGCTGGTGGTGCAGAAGTTTTTAATAAAATAAATGCTTAAAAACAATCCACTCACTCCCCATGTCAGAGCTGTATATGTCAGTCTGTGAAGTCGGCTGTCCCATTCACCCCTCCGATCCACACTGCTGTTATCACTGAATCGCTGGAGGAAACAGAGAGCCGCAGGAAACTCATGTGAACTGTCAGCCTCTGATGATGGAGGTGGAGTTAAGCCTCCGAAACGCTCTGATTGGTCACAGCATCCCAGGCTGGCAGCTCACTGCAATTTCCCTGCGTCTCTGTATCATTGGCTTCCTCCAGCGATTCAGTGATAACAGCAGCGTGAATCGGAGGGGAGAATGGGACAGACGACTTCACAGACTGACATATACAGCTCTGACATGGAGAGTGAGTGGATTGTTTTTAAGCATTTATTTTATTGAAAACTGCACCAGCAGCTGCCTGTCGCCTCTCTCCCTTATGTTTTGATTGCTCTGTAATTATAACCCCCCCCCCAATCCTCCTGCTGTCTGGGTCCCCCTGTGTGCTGGGGCTCGTAAAAAGGAGGGCCCATGGTACCCCCTGTCAGCTGGAAATGGTGTCCGGGTGTGAGGCAGAGGGAAACCCGGGCACAGCCTCCTAAACCCGTACTGTCCGGGTCAAAACCGGACAGGTGGCAACCCTATATATAACCCCTCCTGCACAGGAAGTACCTCAGTTTTGTAGCAAGCAATAAACTTCCCAGACAAGAGAGGAGGGGTCTCGGTGTCCCGTGATGTACTCCGAGAAAATGATTTTACAGGTAAGCTGAGGGAAAAAAAAATCCTATATTCTCTATATTGTACATCACGGACACAGAGCAGTCATTACTATATGGGACGTCCCCAAGCAATGTCCCTGAGGGGAGGGAGACACCATCGCAGAAACAGCCACTATTACTGTTTGTAATACGCTGAGACCAAAGGCAATCTCCTCCATGTTCTTGACATCCCCCTGGTAAAAACCCTGTGGCGATACAAACTTAAAAACCAAATAACGGTCTTGCACACCTGGACCACTGACACCTGATGGCCCAAGATACTCCCACACACCTGGTAGAGAATCTCTCCCCAGAAAAAAAAAAAAAAAAATGGGATTTTGCTCATTAAAATTTATAGGCATCATTGATAAACTGGCAGATCCACTGCTAAACATTCGACCTGGATGCTACCTGCCCTTCCTTGGCACTTCTGGCTGAACAAATCAGGATTCCTGACCTGTGCCAACAACTCAAGTAGACCCTGAGTATCTGAACTACCTCTACAGTAGGTAGCGATCTTTCTCCTGCCGACTGTGGATTAGAAGAAAAATAAAAAAGTAAGACACTGCCCTGATTCAAGTGAAAACTAGAAAACACTCCAGGCAATAGAGATGGTTTAGGACGCAACATCACCTTATGATGTGCGACCAAGAACGGCTTCTTGCATGAAAGAGCTGCTAGCTCTGACACTTCACTAAGTGAAGTGATAGCAACCAAAGACGCCATCTTCCGAGATAAGGGACCAAGTCTCCCAATTGGTTCAAAAAATGGCCTCTGCAAAGATAGCCAAGAGCGAATCCCAGTCCCAAGGACACAAGAGTGGCCTGACATGTGAGATTATCTACGCTACACGCTGTATGCAGTATGAATCCAGGAGTGAGAAACAATGGCCTCTGAAAAAAAATGGATAGGAATGAACTCGAACCCTTAATGGTACTTAAGACCAATCTCCTTTCCCCTACTGATTGGAGAAAGAAAATACAATTTCCCACTCATATTCCTGTGGGTGCCACTTCCTGGCTTCCCCCAGGAAAAAAATATTTCCAAGTCCTGTAATCGAGGTTCCATGAAACCAGCTTCCAGGGCTCAACAGTATGGAGATACAGCACTCAAGACCATTTGGTCCCACTGAATTGGGAGTCCTCAAGGAGCGACCCACTCAAGCCTCGCTATTGTCAGTGTACCAAGCCCTCCTGAGCTAATTCAGATAGCACTATTATCAGTGTTACCACCTCCCGGATTTTTCGCAAAAGAGGAGAAGTCGAAACAGAGGGAAAGCATCAAATAAGGGAGAACTGGTCCCAAATGTGTTACCAGTGCATCTGCCCCTATTGCCGGTGGGACTTTCGTCCCAGATACAACCTGTTCCCACTTGTTGTGGAACTTGGAATCTAGTAGATCCACCTGCACAGTTCCCCCTGCCATTATTCTATACCTGGAGTATGTACTAGTGATAGAGACAACACTTGTACAGTCTCAGACAGAATGTGGTTCACCTTCCTGAGCCGCGTGACTCCTGGTGGTTGATATATATGCCTGCAGAAGCATCTCCGGATTACACCTACAACTGGTTTGTCCCAACATCCAGAGCAAGGCGTACTGGCCAAAAATCCAAGATATTGATAGGCAGTATTTTCTCCTGTGGAGACCAAGTTCACTGAACTATAGCCACCTTCAAACCAACTGGAGAAGCTGGCATCAGTGGTTATCTTGCCCATCCCTTCTCCAGATCTCGAAGCATCAACCACCAATTTTAGCTCTGCAATACTCCAGGAACAGAGCCCTCTGGCAATCCAATGCCTGGATCTTCAATACTCCAGACAGAGAGAATGATCCTCTACCAAAGACTTGGAGTAGGACTGTACGTAGGGAACGTGCCTTGACCTAGATACATTTCTGCAGGAGGAAGTTGTATCAAAGGAAAATCTGGAACAGACTGCTTCCTGAACAAAGATTGTTGAGGTAAACAGATTGGCACATCTGCGTTTTCAGTAAGAGCAGTACTGGGCTGGGGGCTTTGTGAACCCTCAGAGCTATGGGCCGCCCGAAGAGCAGAGTAAAAAAAAAAAAAAAAAAAAAAAAAAAAAGACGAATTTTCACTGCAATTTGCAAAAAACCTTTGATGAGCCTGGAAAAAAACAGGACATAAAGATATGCGTCATTGATGAGTATGGACCCCGAAATCTACCTTTCTACGACTCTGTGGCAGACCCCAAAGGCCAAAAGAGGGGTACCTAACCCATCAAGCTTTTGCTGGCTAAAGATGGAGCAAAACCACCTCAGAGACTGCTGGCCTGAGATACTCTCAAACACAGCAGCCTCAGATGCCTCCCTCACCCAGGTGGGGAACAGCTTACAGCATCTGGTATTACTTGGCAGTCTCACATCCATATACGAACCAGGCTTGATCCTGCTTATGCTTCGATCAACAGAGATCAGGAATGATCAAGGTGATGTGGCTGCAGTCCATCTGATGAAAAATGTATGCGTCAGGAAAATATTGCAATGCCAAACACCACAGTGGCTCAGAAGCCTCTGACACCACTGTCCATCAGGTATGTGGACACCGCCAGATCACTGAACCTGAGAGCGGTGCACCTGCCTCCTCCGGCTGCCCCTCCTGGAACCGTTTAACTGGTATAACAGGTAAATAATATAGCAACTATATTAGCCAATCTAATACACAGGCCTAAACCCACGTTGGTTTACTGCTATGCAACCCAGTACGTATGTAAGTATGCAGGTACCCAGGCATGCCGTTATGTCGGTACCCAAGTTATGCAAACATGCAGGTATAAAGTATTCTTGCTATTCATGCATTTATGTATGCAGCCCAAGGCAAATATGTATGTATCCCAAGGCAAATAAGCACATATGTATGTGTCCTAGGCAATGAAGCACACATGTATATACCCCCAGGCCAACACACACACACACACACACACACACACACACACACACACACTTATGTAGTCCCAGGCAAACAGGCCCATATGCATGCAGTCCCAGGCAAACAAGCCCATATGCATGCAGTCCCAGGCAAATAAGCCCATATGCAGGCAGTCCCAGGCAAATAAGCCCATATGCAGGCAGTCCCAGGCAAATAAGCCCATATGCATGTAGTCCCAGGCAAATAAGCCCATATTCCCAGGCAAATAAGCCCATATGCATGCAGTCCCAGGCAAATAAGCCCATATGCATGTAGTCCCAGGCAAATAAGCCCATATTCCCAGGCAAATAAGCCCATATGCATGCAGTCCCAGGCAAATAAGCCCATATGCATGCAGTCCAAGGCAAATAAGCCCATATGCATGCAGTCCCAGGCAAATAAGCCCATATTCCCAGGCAAATAAGCCCATATGCATGCAGTCCCAGGCAAATAAGCCCATATGCATGTAGTCCCAGGCAAATAAGCCCATATTCCCAGGCAAATAAGCCCATATGCATGCAGTCCCAGGCAAATAAGCCCATATGCATGTAGTCCCAGGCAAATAAGCCCATATGCATGTAGTCCCAGGCAAATAAGCCCATATTCCCAGGCAAATAAGCCCATATGCATGCAGTCCCAGGCAAATAAGCCCATATGCATGTAGTCCCAGGCAAATAAGCCCATATTCCCAGGCAAATAAGCCCATATTCCCAGGCAAATAAGCCCATATGCATGCAGTCCAAGGCAAATAAGCCCATATGCATGCAGTCCAAGGCAAATAAGCCCATATGCATGCAGTCCCAGGCAAATAAGCCCATATGCATGCAGTCCCAGGCAAATAAGCCCATATTCCCAGGCAAATAAGCCCATATGCATGCAGTCCAAGGCAAATAAGCCCATATGCATGTAGTCCCAGGCAAATAAGCCCATATGCATGTAGTCCCAGGCAAATAAGCCCATATGCATGTAGTTCCAGGCAAATAAGCCCATATGCATGTAGTCCCAGGCAAATAAGCCCATATGCATGTAGTCCCAGGCAAATAAGCCCATATGCATGTAGTCCCAGGCAAATAAGCCCATATGTATACAGCTTAATGTAAATAAGTACATATGTATGCAGTACAAATGAAAACATGCCAGTATGCTTTTAAGCAATATGCATTTATCGAAGCGTGTGCTTATGCAACCATGCGTTTAGGCAAAAAACAAATGTGTGCATTCATGTAAACACGCATTTATGCAATACGCGCCCATGGAAACATGCATTTACGCAATAAGCCAGCATGCGTTTATGCAACACGTATCTATGCAAACATGTCTCTTTATGCAACCCTGTATCAACATGTATCTTTATGCAAACATTTATAACCATATATCTTTATGCAAAAACATGTATTTTAATGCAAACGTGTTTTATCAATCGTGCACTTGGATTTCAGCAACCGTGCGTTTTAGCTAGTTTGCAAGCATGCACCTGCTTAACTGCACTTGGCCCCATACTAGTCCTGCAGGATTTAACCAAGCACATATGCATCCAATGCAGCCTCTATGCTGTTTCAGAACAGCGGAAAAAAAAAAGCGCTTCTGCATACCAAACACACACTATACTGGAGATACAACTCCTTAAAATGCACCCATGGTCATGTATTTCCAAACATGTTTATACATGCATTTAAGCAACAAGTTTGCAAGCATGTATACTACGCTGCACCTGCCTACTGAGCAGTCAACAACACTTTAAAGTGAACTGCTAACCATCCAGGGGTGTTATTGACTTACAGTTGTACAGTCCCCCCGGATAAGCAGTAAATATGCAGCATATAATCATCACTTGTCTGTCACTCAGTTCTCCCATAGTAAGTACTCACACTTTGTTAGTATTCATAGGCTGCAGTTATGTCTCCAGAGGCCCTGCTGAACCTGTTGCCACATGGCATCATGGCCGCCCTTCCACTTCCTGCCTATATAAAAATAGACCCTACTGAGCGAGCCTGCGCCCTCTAGTGGCTGTAGGAGAAACCGCAGGCCACATGACTAAGAAGTACTGTACTTAATTAGCTTGATTAAACAGCACACTGCCCCCAGTGGCCACCGGGAGAACAGACAGTCAGATCTCTCTTTTTTTTTTTTTTAAAGAGAAACTGCAAAAATGTAGACTTTCCATTCCTGCTGCAGGACTCTGAACATAACAGGAGTCCAATCTTCAACCAATATGGCAAGCTTTGTCATAAAAGATCTTCAGAGACTGGGTCCCCCTTAATGTGGGGTCCACTCCCCTGGACCTGTATAGCACCCTGCAGGAAAGCACCTTGGTCAGAACAAACACTGCACAGGGTTCCATTACACAGGGTCCAGCGCCATAAGGCTGCATGACAGGTAAAACCTTGAGGAATCTTCTCTCCTTCCAATCAGGCTCGGGTACCATCTATTTTGGCTGATAGCTTTTTCGAATGGATTCAGCCGATTGGAGTCCATGATTCTTAATGGAACCGTCCAGACCTCCAAGAGCACATGTCACATCAGTGACCATCCACCTAACAGACACTGGCGAAAAAAACGGAGGTACTTCCTGTGTAAGAGGGGTTATTTGGGGAGGACTTCTTCTTTAATTGATTTACCAGTGTCCATTCACCAGTAGGTGGCGTATAACCCATATAGTAAAGACTGCTCTGTGTCCCGTGATGTACGATAATATTTCTTTATTTTACTGAAAGGGTAGCTGATGCTTGGAATAAACTTCCAGCAAAAACAGCGAGCCAATCATCAGCAAATGGCTTCAGACTTGCTTGGGACAAACAAGCAAAGATCTATACTCAGACAAAAAAAAAAAAAAATGGACAGACTCGATGGACCACCCATTCTTTTTTCTGCTGTCACTTTTCTATGTTTCTAGTGTTCTAATGACACCAGAGCTCTGCCCCACAGCATTATCAACTTCTGCTCTAATCCAGAAGGAAATGGGAAAGAAGGGTTGGCACCCAGTGACTAATAAAAATAAGGAGGGCTTCTAGTGGCCAGCCTGAACGGCCTACTCATGAGAGTTAATTTTCCAAGACTGGGCAAGCTAATGGCAATGCCAGTGGTTCTGGAACTGGAAAGTAGTCAACAGCAAATATAACCAAAGCCAGCCTGGAAAATACTCAAATGTAGCCCAGTTCTCTAGAATCACTTGCAAGCAATGTCCAGTCTAGCAGGGTTCAGTGTCAGAAAAGGTCTGGAAGTCAAGGTCGAGGACAACTGTTCTGGAGAGCTGTGAAGGAGGGAAAGACCACCAGTAGATACAGAGTGACGATTTTTGATTGAAGAAGAAAAGCTGCTAGAAGACATTACAGATAAAGTAGAACTATAGGAAAACCTTTTTTTCCCCATTTTGGATAGCATATGGGAGAGTTATAACCCTTGTCAAATTATTTTGCCATCTGTCTCCCATTTTGGAGATTTTCCTTCACTTCATGTCCCATAACCAAACAGGAAGTGAAAGAAAATCCCTGCAAATTAAGGGAATTCCTTGGGGACCCCCAGGTCAACAGAACTAGTGTCCCCATTGAAAGATTTCCCCTCCATTATTTTTCTGGGAACAAAACAAAATTTGGGATTTTCTTTACTGTCACTTTCAATGATAATGGCAAACAGGACAAATAAAGAGAGTGAATCTCCTTAACAGGGGCACAGACAGCAATGAAAACTGACAAGGATTCTTATCTCTCTCTACTGTAGCTAAAAACTAAAAAAAAAAAAAAAAAAAAAAAAAAAAAAAGTTTTGCCTTTAGTTATACCAGTTGAAGAAGACATCCATCTTCCTAGGACATTAGCAAAAAATCTAAAGCATGATGGCAGTAGGATGGATTATACCCAATGCCTTTTTTTGTTTGCACTGTGTCTTGTGGGTGTCACTCATGTAGGAGTGAGTGAGTATAGGGTTTCAGAATTCCTGTGCCCCTCAACAGACCAGAAAAACATTGCTATTGTGTAGAACGCATGGTGCTTAAGTAACTACAATTTATCTAGTTAGGGTTTGGGCTACTTTAACAGATTGATTCTCACCTTGGGGATTATATGGGGATGCAGCTTCAGGCTGTGGAAGGGGCTTCAATACTTCTCTGGCAGGCACTTGGTATAGTGCAGTAGGGGGCCAAGTTGGCAAGGATGTTTGCTCTGCACTTAATCTTTGACCCTCCAACGGTAAAGTCATGTATACTTTATCTGAATTTGAAAATAAAGGCATTAACAAATCTCATATAGCACCCCAAAGCATCTAACACAACATGCCGTAACTGACTTGCATTGTAGCATACCAAAACATATTGATCAAAGCCTTCTTCACTTCCCTTATTTACATACAGATAATTTACAGCAGCCAGCAATATGTGAATCATCCATAGAAATAAATAAAAAATTAAAGTGAAATGCTAATTTCCCCATCAATAAACATTTAAATGTGCAATATGTCCACATAGCATCAAAATTGGAAGAAGAATATATACAAAAATACAATAACTCTTAAAAAGCAGGTCCAAAATGACATACCGTATATACTCGAGTATAAGTCGTTCCGAGTATAAGTCGAGGCCCTAATTTACTACAAAAAAATGGGAAAAACTTATTGACCCGAGTATAAGACGAGGGTGAGAAATGCACAGCTACTGTAAGTGGAAAAGAGGGTCAACAATGCCCATTTGCAGCATCACTGTGCCCATTTGCATGCCTCACTGTGCCCATTTGCAGCCATAGGTCCCCTGAACTTCAAACTCGGTAGTTAAGGGTTCCTAGATGCCCCCTAGCTGCAGCCAAAATTTGGGGTCTCTGAACCCAAAGGGTCCTGAAATGACATTGCTGCAGATGGACACAGTTGACCAAATTTGGGGCCCTGTATTTCAGGGCCACTTAGTGCTAGGAACCCCAAATTTGGTGTGCAAACCCAGTGGAACTAGCACCATACAATTTCCAAAGCTGGGGTTTCTAGCACCAAGTGGCCCCGAGATACAGGGCCCCAAAAATCAGTTCAGAAAATGTCAAGCACTTTTCTGCAGCAGAAAATGACATTTTCCGAATCAGTTTTGGGGCCCCATATCTCAGGGCCACTTAGTGCTAGGAACCCCAGCTTTGGATATGTTATGGTACCAGTTCCCCTGGGTTTGCACACCAAATTTGGAGTTCCTAGCACCAAGTGGCCCTGAGATATGGGGCCCCAAATTCGGTCCAGAAAATGTCAAGCACTTTTCTTCAGCAGAGAATGACATTTTCTGAACCGATTTTGGGGCCCCGTATCTCGGGGCCACTTAGTGCTAGGAACTTCATCTTTGGATATGTTGTGGTACCAGTTCCACTGTGTTTGCATACCAAATTTGGGGTTCCTAGCACCAAGTGGCCCTGAGATATGGGGCCCCAAAATCGGTTCGGAAAATGAAATTTTTTGCTGCAGAAAAGTGCTTGACTCGAGTATAAGTCGAGGGGGGCACTTTCAGCACAAAAAAATGTGCTGAAAAATTCGACTTATACTCGAGTATATACGGTAAATCTCTTAACAATGTCCATAAATTCTTCTATCTCAGAGCTTTAAACTCCTTGGGTATCTAATCACACGCAAGATGAGGTGATCTCCGCACTTTGCTTTCCTTCTCCCACAAACTCTGCATTCTATCTCTTTTAGAAACGGGCTCTCTTGGTGATGAACCTGAACTATGTACAGTATATACACCAAAAACATAGATGTGAACCATCTGTGCATAGTGTTTAAATGTTTAAAGGATTTGAAGGTAGAAGGTTTTTTTTTTATCTTAATGCATTCTATTCATTATGATAAAAAGCTTTCTGTGTGTAGCAGCCTCCCCAGCACCCCCTAATACTAACCTGAGCCCCCTCTCTGTCCAGCGATGTCCACGAATACCTCGGCCGTCCGGGACTCTCCCTCCTGATTGGCTGAGACACAAGAACGGCTTACGCGGCTGTCAAAGTCAGTTAGCTAATCAGGGGAGAGAGGGGTGGGGCCTAACGGCAGCTCCGGGTCTGAATGGACACACGGAGCTGCAGCTCAGCTTGGGTGCCCTTGCTGTGGGGGCACATGACAGGAGGGAGGGGCCAGGAGCAGCAAAGAGGCACCCAAAAAGAGGAGGATCCAGGCTGTTCTGTGTAAAACCACTGCACAGAGAAGTATAATTTTTTTTTTTTTAAATAAACAAGACTTTACAATCACTAAGTTTGTAGCAGAGCTTTGCTAACCTAATATTAATCAGATGTGTGATACCTTACATTAAACGCATTCTAACCGCAATACATGGGTATGAATGGACCCTAAGATGCGTTATGCATGCCCCAAGATGCATTACCCTTATTCTACATGGAAAGTGAATTTTGCAAGAAACTGCACCAAAAAAGAGCAGGGTTTTATTTTTCAATGCAATGAAATTAATGTTAAGTGGTGTATGTACCAAACAGTAATAGGCTTGCCTGTATTCAGGTATTATTCAAAACACAGGCTTATTTAAACAAACTCTTAGCGCATTGAAATTAAAATATTGAGCGAAGCAGCCACCCTTCTGTTTTGCTTATGGCCATGATGCAAAAATAGGTCCTTGAAAATAAAATCAGTGTATGGTATATCTCTCAGTATTTTATTACATTAGCATATACTGTATATAACTGAAATGACTGCAGTACCAGAACATTAAAAACACAATGAAATAAAGCCCAGGACCCTGCAGAACTTGCAAATGCTTAGGACAAATATGAACACAAGTGGCTTGGATTTAGACTTGCATATTCTATGCGAGCTGCTATCCCCGCTGATTGCTGTAAATATTTAAAATGGTGAAAATGTGCCAGGAGGAAGAGTGGAGTAATAAGTGGAATTTGGCCTCATTTATTCAGCACTTGACTCACCGTTTAGCTATACAATTATTACCCCAATAATCAAACCTCCCAGTTTGTGCCTGAGCACACAAACAGATGAACAGCCCACCAGATAAAACACCACAGCTACTAGATTTCTGACTGATCATACAACGGCTAGGCATAGGCATATTATACAATGTGTATATACACAGTTGGAAAAATAATTATTTGCTCTCCTGCAGATTTCCTAAGCTTGCCCACTTACAAAGAAATTAAGGGTCTATAATTGTTATCATAGTTGTATTTTAAATAATAAAGACAGAAAATTAACCAAAAATTCAGAAAAAAAAATCATGATACAAATGTTATCAACTGAGTTGCAGTTCAGTGAGTAAAATAAGTATGTGATCCCCTACCAACCAACAATTATTCTGGCTCCCACAAACTGGCTACAGTATCTGCTCATGTGGTACACAGATTAGTCCTGTCAATTTAAGAAGGTGCTCCTAATATGGTTGCCAACTCATCCCTTTAAACCCGAACACATATGAATTACACAGGTTCTGTGGCTGATTAAGGTGGTAATTAAACTCACTTGGTGCCTAATCTGCATTTTATCAGCCTCAGAACCTGTGTAATTCAAGGTGTTCGGGTTTAAAGGGATGAGGTGGCAACTCTAGCTCCTAATGACACCTCGTTATGTGTATAAAAGACACCTGTCCACAGAATCTCAACCTCGCCATCATGGGCAAGACCGAGCTGTCAAAAGACGTCAGGAATAAGATTGTAGACCTGCACAAGACTGGAATGGGCTACAAGACCATCAGCAAGAAGCTTGGGGAGAAGTAGACAACTGTAGGAGCGATTATTCGCAAATGGAAAAAAATATAAAAATTACCATCAATCACCCTCGGTCTGAAGCTCCATGCAAGATTTTGCCTCATGAGGTAAGGTTGATCATGATAAAAGTGAGGGATCAGCCCAGAACTACACGAGAGGAGCTTATGAATGATATCAAGGCAGTTGGGAGCAAAGTCACAAAAACCATTGGTAGCACAATGCACCGCCATGGATTGAAATCCTGCAGCACCCGCAAGATCCCCCTAGAGAAGGCACATGTATAGGTCCGTCTGAAATGCTAACTATGACTCTAAGAACACCATCCCTACAGTCAAGCAAGGAGGTGGAAACATTATGCTTTGGGGGCTGTTTCTCTGCTAAAGGTATGGGCTGACTTTGCCACATTAAAAAGCCAATGGACTGAGCCATGTATTGTAAAATCTTGGATGAGAACTTTCTTCCCTTAGCCAGAACACTGAAGATGGGTCGTTGATGGGTCTTCCATATTGACAGTGACTCAAAACATACTGCCAAGGCAACAAGGGAGTGGCTCAAGAAGAAGCACATCAAGGTCATGGAGAGGCCTAGTCAGTCTCCAGACCTTAATCCTATAGAAAATTTATGGCGGGAGCTGAAACTTCGAGTTGCCAAGCGATAGCCAAGAAACCTTAAGAATTTAGAGAAGATCTGTAAAGAAGAGTTGACCAAAATCCCTCTTATATGTGTGCAAACCTGGTAACTACAAGAAATGTCTTACCTCTGTGCTTGCCAACAAGGGTTTCTCAACCAAGTACTAAATCATGTTTTGCTTGGGGATCAAATACTTATTTTACTCACTGAACTGCAACTTGAAAAGATTTGTATCACGTGTTTCTTTTGGATTTTTAGCTGAAGTTCTGTCTCTATCATTGAAAATACACCTATAATAAAAATTATAGACCCTTCATTTCTTTGTAAGTGGGCAAACTTACAAAATCTGCAGGGGATCAAATAATTATTTTCGTGTGTGTATAAAAAAAACACACGCACATATATATATATATATATATATATATATATATATATATATATATATATATATATATATATATATATATATATATACACACATATACATACACACACACACATACATACATACATACATACATACATACATACATATATATATATATACACACACACATATACAGTATCTCACAAAAGTGAGTACACCCCTCACATTTTTGTAAATATTTTATTATATGTTTTCATGTGACAACACTAAAGAAATGACACTTTGCTACAATGTAAAGTAGTGAGTGTACAGCTTGTATAACAGTGTAAATTTGCTGTCCCCTCAAAATAACTCAACACACAGCCATTAATGTCTAAACCGCTGGCAACAAAAGTGAGTACACCCCTAAGTGTAAATGTCCAAATTGGACCCAATTAGCCATTTTCCCTCCTCGGTGACATGTGACTCGTTAGTGTTACAAGGTCTCAAGTGTGAATGGGGAGCAGGTGTGTTAAATTTGGTGTTATCGCTCTCACTCTCTCATATTGGTCACTGAAAGTTCAACATGGCACCTCATGGCAAAGAACTCTCCAAGGATCTGAAAAAAATTATTATTGCTCTACATGAAGATGACCTAGGCTAAAAGAAGATTGCCAAAACCCTGAAACTGAACTGCAGCACGGTGGCCAAGAACATACAGTGGTTTAACAGGACAGGTTGCACTCAAAACAGTCCTCCCCGTGGTCGACCAAAGTAGTTGAGTGCACGTGCTCAGCGTCATGTTCAGAGGTTGTCTTTGGGAAATAGACGTATGAGTGCTGCCAGGATTGCTGCAAAGGTTGAAGGGGTGGGGGGTCAGCCTGTCAGTGCTCAGACCATAAGCCGCACACTGCATCAAAATTTTTGTGCATGGCTGTCGTCCCAGAAGGACGCCCCTTCTAAAGATGATGCACAAGAAAGCCAGCAAACAGTTTGCTGAAGACAAGCAGACTAAGGACATGGATTACTGGAACCATTTCCTGTGGTCTGATGAGACCAAGATAAACTCATTTGGTTCAGATGATGTCAAGCATGTGTGGCAGCAACCAAATGAGGAGTACAAAGACAAGTGTGTCTTGCCTGCAGTCAAGCATGGTGGTGGGAGTTTCATGGTCACTGGGGAGCTACAGTTCATTGAGAGAACCATGAATGACAACATGTACTGTGACATACTGTAGCAGAGCATGATCCCCTCCTTTCGGAGACTGGGCCGCAGGGCAGTATTCCAACATAACGACCCCAAACACACCTCCAAGACGATCACTGCCCAGCTAAAGAAGCTGAGGGTAAAGGTGATGGACTGGCCAAGCGTGTCTCCAGACCTAAACCCTATTGAGCATATGTGGGGCATCCTCAAATGGAAGGTGGGGAGGAGCGCAAGGTCTCTAACATCCACCAGCCCTGTGATGTCATCATGGAGGAGTGGAAGAGGACTCCAGTGGCAACTTGTGAAGTTCTGGTGAACTCCATGCCCAAGAGAGTTAAGGCAGTGCTGGAAAATAATGGTGGCCACACAAAATATTGACAGTTTGGGCCCAATTTGTACATTTTCACTTAGGGATGTACTCACATTTGTTGCCAGCGGTTTAGACATTAATGGCTGTGTGCTGAATTATTTTGAGGGGGCAGCAAATTTACAAGCTGTACACTCACTACTTTACATTGTAGCAAAGTGTAATTTCTTTAGTGTTGTCACATGAAAAGATATAGTAAAATATTTCCAAAAATGTGAGGGGTGTACTCACTTTTGTGAGATACTGTATGCGTGTAGATTGAGAGACCTGCCTGGGTGTGCACCATCACCATGAAGCCTGCTGAATTGCAAAAAGGGATTTTTATAAAAAGATGCCTTGCAAGCAGTGGCTTGGGTGTCAGCTGGTTTGTGATATACCTACCTTCTTTATCGGCAGCTTTTCCTTTTGGGCTACTGATTGTCTCTTGCTCTATTTCAGGTGGCAGATTAGATGGAGGCTGTTTAGCTGGGATTTGTCCATCCAGGGCAGACTCATGTACCTTGGTGATTTGCTCTTGGTAAAGGGCCAAAGCATGATGAGGTTTCACAGAAGCATTTAGAGGAACAATGTCTGAGATGCAGTCGGATATCTGAAAAAATAAAAAATAAAAAAAAATTTATTAGGGAATCCCAGTCCAATGCAAAAATCTGTAGATTGATTTAAAATGAACAAACAGTTATACCACTAACTATAACCATTAACAAAGTCTGTAGCCCTTGCCAAAAAATTGGCAGTGTACAATTCAGCAATTCCAAGATGAAAGAACTCCCATGCATGTGCGGGAATGACGAGATCTTGGCCTGGCCAATGAAAACAAATGAAAATTGGTACCCGGAGACAGACTGGCCAGCAGGGAGCGATGGGATGACGCAGCACTGGAGTGAAGGGAGTTTAGTTCCGTTTTAAAGTAGAACTAAAGCCACAACTTTTCTTTTCATTCTGAATACAGTAAGGGAGGGTTATAACCCGTCAGTTTTTTTTCCCCCTCATTTTCTAAACTACTGCCACAACTGGAAGCTAATGACTAATGAATATTGCAAGGCAATGGATTCATAAACCGTTAAATGCAAGTGTATTCCACAGTGAAACAGAAATGGATCCCACGATCTCCACCCTTTATTTTAGAGCTCTGTTTGCTCCTCAGAGATAAAAATGATCCGAGCCATTTCTTGTGCAGATTGTCTGCTTTAGATCCCATTCACACTTATGAGACTTTTGACATCAAAGTTGCATGACAAGTCATACCCCATGTTTTCCAATGATAACCATTTATATATGTGCGACTTAAAGTCGTAGTGACTTCAAAGTAGCTTTTGCACTACTTTTGTCCGACTTTCATGCAACTCGAGGGCCAAAGAATTCAATGTTAACCGTGAAAGTTGCATGAAAGTCATACATGCAACAGTGGCTCTAACTTTGCAGAGGGGACAACAAGTCACATCGAAGTTGCACCAATCCACAGTTGCATCAAAATTGCACTCCAAAGGCAGAAGTGTGAATGGAGCCCAAGTAATTACACTGGAACACACCTCGACATGGTCTACTAATCCTCCATCTCCCAGTGGGCAAATGCAAAATCACTATCCCAATACTATAAACCAACGCAGGTCTGTGATTTTGATTTACAAGTGTCAATGTATGTAAAAAGATTTATTTTTCAGGATTATGCTTTGTTTAAAATCTTATTTTATTAAAGTTTTCAATTAAAAATACAGATTCACTTATATAATATACATAAAAGGAGTGGGTATACATAGAAAAACTTGTACCATGGTTTAACCACGTGCCTACTGGCCACTTAAACCCCCCTCCTGCCCAGACCAATTTTCAGCTTTCAGTGCTCTCACATTTTAAATGACAATTACCGTATATACTTGAGTATAAGTCGAATTTTTCAGCACATTTTTTTGTGCTGTAAGTGCCCCCCCTCGAAGTTCCTAGAAGTAAGGGACCCCGAGATACGGACCCCCAAAATCGGTTCGGAAAATGTCATTCTCTGCTGCAGAAAAGTGCTTGACATTTTCTGACCTGACTTTGGGGCCCCATATCTCAGGGCCACTTGGTGCTAGGAACCCCAAATTTCGTGTGCAAACCCAGTGGAACTGGTGCCATAACATATCCAAATCTGGGGTTACTAGCACCAAGTGGCCCTGAGATATGGGGCCCCAAAACCGGTTCGGAAAATGTCATTCTCTGCTGCAGAAAAGTGCTTGACATTTTCTGAACGGATTTTTCGGGCCCTGTATCTCGGGGCCACTTGGTGCTAGAAACCCCAGCTTTGGAAATTTTATGGTGCTAGTTCCACTGGGTTTGCACACCAAATTTGGGGTTCCTAGCACTAAGTGGCCCCGAGATACAGGGCCCCAAATTCGGTCAACTGTGTCCATCTGCAGCAATGTCATTTCGGGACCCTTTGGGTTCAGAGACCCCAAATTTTGGCTGCAGCTAGGGGGCATCTAGGAACCCATAACTACCGAGTTTAAAGTTCAGGGGACCTATGGCTGCAAATGGACACAGTGAGGCATGCAAATGGGCATTGTTGACCCTCTTTTCCACTTACAGTAGCTGTGCATTTCTCACCCTCGGGTCAATAAGTTTTTCCCATTTTTTTTGTGGTAAATTAGGGTCTCGACTTATACTCGGAACGACTTATACTCGCGTATATACGGTACTCAGTCATGTAATACTGTACCCAAATTAATTTTTTGTCCTTTTTATCATACAAATAGAGCTTTCTTTTGGTGGCATTTGATCACCTCTGGGTTTTATTTTTTATTTTTTGCGCTATAAAATGAAAAAATATTTTGGAAAAAAAAACATCTTTGTTTCTGTGATAAAATTTTGCAAATTATTCATTTTTCTTCATAAATTGTGGCCACAATTTATACTGCTACATATAGTTGGTAAAAATAACCCAAATTAGTGGATATTATTTGGTCTTTGTGAAAGTTAGAGAGTCTACAAGCTGTGGCGCAAATCGTAAAAAATTGATCACACCTCATGTACTGGTGGCCTATCTCATTTCTTGAGACCCTAACAAGCCAGGAAAGTACAAATGCCCCCCTAATGACCTTTTTGAAAAGTAGACATTCCAAGGTATAGGTATAGTATAGGTTATTTCTCTCACATGGCATGTGTATACCACAAATGATGCCCCAAAATACATTCTGCTATTCCTCCTGAGTATTACGATACCACATGTGTGGAACTTTTTCACAGCCTAGCCACATAGAGAGGCCCAACATGCAGGGGGCACCATCACGTGTTCCAGGAGCATAAATTACACATCTAATTTGTTGACTACCTATTACACTTTTGAAGGCCCTGGAGCACCAGGACAATGACATGTGGCACTGATGACTGATGGCACGTGACACTGATGACAAGTGACACTGATGTGGCACTGATAACAGATGGCATGTGACATCGATAACAGATGGCACTGATATGTGGCACTGATGACACGTGACATGGACAGGTGGGCATGTGTGTTTTGTGTTAGTGTGGCACTGTGTTAGTGTTCAATCACTCACGTTGCAGGTCGCTCTCCCTCCTCACATGCGGTCTCTGTGTGAGGGAGAGCCGGCAATGAGAGGTGATCTCATATTTACATACGAGATCATCTCCTATTGGACACTCCAATTGAGTGCTAAATGGCCGCTGTGATTGGCCATTTAGCACGATCTGTGATTGGCTGTGTCCAAGGGACACGGCCAACACAGATTTCCCCCGATGCACGCCAGCGGTGGCATGCAGGGAGGAAGTAAACAGGAGGACGTCCAGGGACGCCCTCCCGGCAATTGAGCGCCGCTCTGTAGCCGTCTTTCGGCTATAGCACAGGCACGTAGTGGTTACGATGAATTATTTATTGCTCATATGTCAAGGGTGTATATTACTCAATTAATGTGGGATAAGTACCTATTTTGATATTCAAGAAATTTTAATTTAAATTTTTAGCTAGTCATATATTTGGCTTTTGTTTGGGGAATCACATCTTTATGCATATTGTTCGTAGTATATTTGCTAAACGTGGGGAAAAAAAAAAAAGGGCAAAAAGAAAAGGAGGAAATAGGGGAAAAAAAAAATAAAAAAAAGAAAGGGGGGGGGGGGAGGAATCGCTAATGGGGAGGGAGATAGAAACCAAAGTTGAAAGATGTTGGTTTACCGAGACACACTCCAAGGGCAGGTTCCCTCAGGTGAGTCTCTAAACTTGATCCAGTTGTTCCAGGTATGAGAAAAATTTTCTTCTACTCCCATTTCTTGTGTCAGAAACCACTCCAGTTTTCTGATGGAGTCTAGTTTAAGTCTGAAGGAGAGATGATCTGTTGAAGGTCTTTTTCCCAATTCCGTGTATACAGAGGAAGATCTGGATGTGCCAACATCATAAGTATGAGTACAGTAGAGAGACTGTATGTGCAGGTGGTTCCTTCTGGATAAGCAGATATTCCAAGTCGGATGGTTCAGTAAGGATGTCTAGAGGTGTTGGGATAGATCGTATATAAGACAGAGCCTGATGTCTCTGTAACCAATGCATGGAATTGCCTGAAGGCATTGCAGACAAAGAAAATACCAATAGTGATGGATCTGACTGGAGGATTTGTGAAAGTCTCCTATGTTGCTGTTTACTCCAGGAGCCAAACTCAAAATCGGTTGATTGCAAAGCTGGAAAAAAAGCCGGAGTTCCAAAAAAAGGGGTCATGGGGCCTAGATATTTGGTTATACCAAGAGTGGATATCACCCGGTCCCACATATGAAGTGTTTGTCGGGCAAGTTCAACAGGAATTAGAGAGTCTTTGCAAAAAATTGGTAAAGTCCACAGAAGGGTGCAAAGGTCTATAGGGTTCATTTGGCTCTCCAATTGTACCCATAGCTTGGACGAATATTGGTGTATCCAGTCAATAATACATGTAAATATTGCTGCTTTGTGGTAAGTAGAGAAATCTCTACTTACCTCTGTGTTTTGGTAAAGACAACTAATTCTAGGAGTGGGCTGAGTTCCAGACAAATTTGGAAAACATCCAGTGAATTTTGTGAAAATACGAAGCAGGGAGATGGATTGGAATTGCTTGGAACAAATATAAAATGCGAGGGAGGACATCCATCTTAAGACTATTAATGCTACGAAATCTTGGGTGTTTCCTAGCGTAAGAGATGAAGTCCATCTGAATTTTTTGAAATATAGGAAGGAAGTTTAAAGAGTACAA
Source organism: Lithobates clamitans (assembly GCA_037952925.1). Classification (NCBI taxonomy): domain Eukaryota; kingdom Metazoa; phylum Chordata; class Amphibia; order Anura; family Ranidae; genus Lithobates; species Lithobates clamitans. Next base: position 5,333,640 of record JBBGZY010000438.1, read on the forward strand.
TTGTGATACCAAAGCTGGTATCCAAATCACTAAATAATGAATTGAAAAAGAACAGGTCTTGAAAGGAAAAATTATTGAGAGCCTTGTCATAGTCGTTTTTGGTAAGGAGATATTTAGAAGTTCTGTTTATTTTAGTTACCCTTAAAATTACTGACTTCTCCAAATCTCTGAAATTCCTGAAGTATGGCCGAGAGGGAAATATGGGTTGTGTTACAAATAGAAGCAGGTCTTCGGCAAATAGGGCCATTTTTGCATGGAGACGACCTACCGGGATTCCTGTAGTGTTTGGATTCTGACACAAGGCAATTGTCAGGTGTTCCATTATAAGAACAAATAAAAGAGGTGATAGGGGGCATCCATGGCGAGTTCTGTTGGAAATATGGACTACAGTGGACAAGGATCCATTCATCCTAATTCTAGCAGGAGGGGATGAATAGAGGGACATAATCCATGAAAGCATATGAGGGTCTAGTCCAATCTGTTGGAGAGTCAAAGTAACTCCCAGCTTACCTGGTCAAATGCCTTTTTGGCATCAACCGCTAGAAGGCAGAGAGGAATATCACGTGTGTGGGCATAGTCTGACAACAGAAGCGCTTTAATTGTGCTAGCTCTAGCCTCTCGTTCACTGACAAAGCCAACTTGGTTAAGATGTATTAATTGGGGCAGTCAGTAATGGTTGTATTCTGCTAGCTAGAACCTTGGCAAGTATTTTTAGAGCAATTCCTATTGACAATATCGGTCTATAATTCGCACAGACTGAAGGGTCTTTTTCTAGTTTCGGAATAAGCAAGATGTGTGCCTCCAGGGTTTGTGTAGAGAAGATGGAACAGTTTGCTATAAAGTTAAATACCTTAGTCAAAAATGGAATAAGGGTAGGGGCAAAAAGTTTATAAAATTTAGGCGTAAATCTATCGGGACCTGGGCTTTTACTCGCTGGTGTATTAGCAATAGCCCTAAGAACCTCTTCCTCGGCAAGTAGGTTTTCCAGGTTGACAGTTGTATCTATGTCCAAGGTCAGCAAGGATTATAATTACATTTTTTTTTCTAACAGCCACATATCAAATATGACTGTGTTGGCCAAAGCCATTTTTGACTTTGTAAGGCTGGGTTCACACTATTGTGAATTGGATGTGGATTTGTCCGCATTCAATTCGCATGTCAGGAGATTGTGACCGGCTCTCTATGGAGTCGGTTCACACATCTCCAGAGCAGCTCCTGTGCTAATTGCACAGGAGTCCTGTGCATCTTCTGATCCATTTCAGGGCCGAATTCAGACAAAAATTTGGGCTGAAATCGGTGAACAGGGACACACCGGACCCCTGCTGTGAGCAGCTCCATACTTCAGTGGGAACCCAGCCTAAAGCTCCAGAAATCTGATTATTCTTGCAAATTCACCAAATGAGTTTCTATCTGTTTACCCAGTAAAGCCCCTGTACTATAGGGCTTGTGAGAAACACTCATTGTAACTCTTAAAAAAAAAATGATAATAATAATAATAACTGTAATTATTTCACTAAATGTTACATATAGAATTCTAAAATATATTAAAATAGAGCCCTTTCTACAACGTTTACATGGGTGAGCAAATCAGTGGGTAGATATTAAAAGGAAAAGACAGGTTGTTTGACTGCTTGAAACATGTGAGTACGGTGAATGATAACTAGAATCTGACAAGCAGAACAGCTCTTGCACGAGATGCCTTGCTGTGCGTCATCCAATTGCGCTGACATGCACATTAATATACGGAGCCACACACACATACATATGGTCCTAAAACTTAAAACCTGGCTCATATTTCTACACTTTAATGCTTGTTCACATGAAAGTGGCTTCCCTCAGCGTATGTTGAAAGGGGAAAAAAATGTATGCTTTTCATTATGGTGTTATCGTATAGCTGCATTTATGGGCATTTCCTGAGCTCTAAAAAAAAAAAAAATGATCCTCTAGGACAACTGAACTAGACGTGTGGAGCAATAGTGCATTAGGGTACAAATCTACAGTGTACTTTTACTTCAATAAAGGCATGTATGCATATACCTGTGATTGCACAGTTGCATTCCTGCATAGATTAACATATCAGCTGGTACTGCAATCACAATCATGTACTGAAGCATGCCCATTATGTCCCCATATGCATTAATTGCACAGGTATATTGCTGTGATCATGCTTTTAACAAGAGTAAGGTCACAATGAAAGTGCTAGGAGCTTAGCTCACTGACCCTTTTCTGGAAAGTGCTACCATGTCATAGAAATCTGCCTCAGTGGAGACAGAGGGAGAAGAACTGCTACTATGTGGAATCACTTGTAGCAATCGAAAAAAAAAAAAGGGTTTCTGAAAAAAAGAGGCTATGGTCACAAATTTGGTCAAAAAAGAGGCTATGGTCACAAATTGGGTCAAAAAAGAGGCTTCTTTAATGAATTAAAGGAACGATCAAGGCACATAAAAAAGCATTGTCAGCTCTGACGTCAGACAACAGCGGACTTTGGTCTGCTGTCAGCTGATTCTGGGTCACAGGAGAGCACAAATAAGTGATCCCCTGTAACCCACATGAGAAGTATTACCAAAAAAGTTTCAGCCACACGTCTTTAAGTTGCACAATATTTGCCAACTGTTTTTCAAATCTATATTTTTAGTAGAAAATATGCTAAAAGTGCACACAAACAACAAAGTTCCTGTTTTGTTTGCAAAATTAAAAAGTCAAAACTGTGTAAAATAAATAAATAAATACCAACTATGTCAAGCATGTGCCTGTGAAATAAAATCCTTTTCAGCGAGTTTGTTAGGGGACACATAGTGTCTAGTCCCCTGTAGGCAGCACTATAACCCTCTTGTATCAAAATCAACTAACAAAACAAGCTGTTAATAAGATATAACCCCTCCCACTAGGCTCTATTTTTGTGGAAAACAGTAGTAGGAGTCCATCACAAAGACAGAGGGGTGGGATCTGTGTCCTTCAAAGAATGCCAAGAAAAGCATTTTACAGTAAATACAAAAATCCGGGTTTCTTTATCATTATCGGACACAAGGGACCAAGCCCTGTGGCACATCTGCTCACGCATAGGCAGCGGGGAGAAAAAGTTTCGTCAAGGCAAGAAACCCAGAAGTGCTGCTTTACAGCACAAATAAAGTACTTTGTAAAAAAAATATCTATATGTCCATTTAAAAAAAAAAAAGATAAAGGGGGAGAGGGCAGGGTGGTATAACATGACATGTACAATGAGGGTCCACCTTAAGGGCTTGAATGAAAGGCAGGTTGCACCTTTGGAAACATTTTGGGAAGGTGAAAAGGGGGTCTGAACTGTGGAGGGAAGTTGTAACCAAGAGAGAACCTTGAACAGCTCAAAAGCACATTCGCCAGCACAGCGCACATCGTCAAATAACACCCAAATTTGAATAGAATGATCAGATGACAGAGGACAACTAAGGGTCATTTCATCTGGTGGGAGCATTAAAGACCCTGTAGACTATATTAAACACTGGGACAGATTCTTTGAGTGCTGGTATTGATTTATATATTTTCAATTGCCCGGGGGGGGGGGGGGCATTATGTTTCCAGCTGCTGTGGACATTTTTTTTCTGCGTGCTGATACAACTTTTAAATATTCCACATACAGTATGACCAAGTGCCCTTTGTGCCCAGAGTGGACAGAAATCTACCATCAAGATTTTACAGAATACTGAAAGGAATAATTTATCTGGCATCAGATTCAGACCCTGAAGACACTGAGTCAAATAAAGTCCTGTGCCTGATGTCCAATGAATTGGTTTGTCTAGAGATGGGACACGTCTGTCCAATGATGACAGAATATCGCATCACAGGTTTCTGGAATGGAACTGGGCAAAGGGAACTGCCTCAAAAGGAGGCTACCATCAGCCCCTCAAGCAGAAGTGAAGAGTCAGATGGCTACTTAACACAAACCTGGGACTGAAGAGTCTGGACGTTTCTTCTGAGGAAGAAACACCCTGGTTCAGTAAGTATTTAGGACCAGCCCTAGAAATTCCAAGTGACGAGTCAGAACCAGTGACAACTTCAGGAGGTTCTGGATCCTTCCGAACCTCTAACATTTTGACAGTAAGCACATTTTGTCCTGCACAGACCTCTCTAACTGCTCCCTCAAGAAGAGATTGTCTAAGTAGACAACTAGTAGAATACCACAGAGTAACAGGGCCTTTTGGAACACAAATTTAATCATTTAAGGCATTGAGGCTGAGAATAGGGTAAATGCCCCCTTTGGGTTCTTGAACAGTGAACAGACTGGAGTAAAATGTTCCACTGCAGGACCTGGGGCAATGACCTCTTTGTCCAAGAGTCCAGAAAATGCTGGGAGAGTGGCAAGGAGATGAGTTACAGGGGGATAAAAGGTTAGAAAACGAGAAGTTAAGTTAATTTCAAGCTTGTAACCCTGGAATAACACTTACATCCATGAAGGCTAACAGGTTTCCCCCTACTCTGGAAAGTGGGGGCACACCTTTTATGTCAAGGAGGACTTGCTGTTGGGTTTGGCAGACGTGAAATACCAGTGCATTGTTGGAGAGCCAATTGCACCACTTACAAACAAATCAAGTATAGACAGTGCTCAATTTGTTTACTTTCCCACCACAGGTGGCCAAAATCCGACTTCTGCAAACCCAGAAACCGTCATGTCTTTCAGATCAACAACAAAGTGTTGATGTTAATACCGTTAAGCAGTGTATTATGTAAAAATGGTTACCTGAAGTGATGATCAGGGATAAAATATTTTTACACAGAATTCTGAGCCTGAGCAACACTCGGGCTTCATGCTAAGGAAATTAACACTTGCTTTTACTTTCTAATTCCTGGGTACCCAAACCCTTAAACTACTTGTTGTAAAGTACACAAAAACAGTACAAAAACATAAAAAAACTTTTAGTATGCAACAATTTAAAAAAAATGATTTTTTCACCATATTTCAATTAAGGTGAATACTCTGACCTACTGCTTTTTAACTGTGGGTTGTGCCATGCTAAACCAGAAATAGTCTGTCATGAGAACATGTTTGTAACAATGGAAAAATAATTTAAAGGATAAGTTCACCTTTAGGAGCATGTTACATCCATATTTAGGGTGTAACATGCTCCTATTGCTGCCACATTTGGGATGTTGGCAGTTTTTGTTGGCATTCTACCTGGCTCTGTTCTCATTGTTTTTTTTACATGCACCTATTCACCTGCCTCATCCGCAGAGCTCCCCTCTCTGCAACAGCAGGTGGGGAATCTTCTTCTCGCACCCACTGTCACATTTTGAAAACAGCGCAGCTGTGTGGGGCTCCCCCGTATAGCTGCGTCATTCATTCACCAGAATCGGTGAAAGAATAAACTACAAGTCCCACTGCAGACAAACTTGTATTGTGAATGAACTGCGAGTGTAAACATCAGCACACTTGTAGTTCATTCACACTGTCTACAGCTCAGGAACTGTCTGTAGAGAGCTCTAGGCAGTGTGTGCAGGAGCATGACATTGCACCCACGATCAGGGCTCTGCAAGCTCCAGTGAACAAAATAATAAATGCATATTTCTTTTCCTGCAAAAATACGTGCTTTTATTTTTTTATTTAGTCTTTAAAAACCAGCTTCCAAAAACCCTAAAACAAGTGCTCTCTCAGAAATAACAGTTTGATTTGTTATTCTCTATGTTTCTGATTTCAAAGCTGCAGTGACTAAGCCCTTCAATAAGACTGCAGCTACACACAAATGTCTATATTTGCAATGAGTACTAAGAAGAGTAAACAAAGTCACGTGAGTGAAGCCTTTCCCCTGCAGACACTTACTATGGATGGAATAGCAGCCGCTCTCTGCTTTAGTTGTTTCAGGTCCATTGGTTTCTGAGGCGAGGAGTTCACACGCATGTCATTGCCTGTGTTTAGCAAACTGGGCCGGGGAGACAGCAGCCTGTGTACACAAAACACAAAAGGTCAGCCATTTTATTCACACGCAGATTAATCACTACTTATTAAAGAGGTACGGTAACCATTTCTACACCATGGAGTCCTAGCAAATAAAGGATGACAGCAGAACAGCCTGTACAAAGAACACAGCATATAAAGGCTTGCTTATAAATCCAACACAAGCTAAAAGTAAGCTATTGTTAAAATCTGCCTATTTTTTGTTGGGTTGAGCACACTTAAAATTTTTTTTTTAGAATTATAAGTTTTTTGCCTGTTCTTTCCCTGTTGCACTTGGCTTGGAAATCTGCAAGAACTACACAAATGCTTTTTAGAGATTAATCACCACTGTAAAAATCAAACCCTAAACAGATGGAATAAATAGATTCTTGGGATGCAAGTCACACAATCAGCTTGAGGTAGCAATCAATCACTCTCAAATAAAGAATTGTGCGATCATGAAAGATTAAAGTATGTCTGGGGGCGGGGGGCACGTATTCAGTAGATTTTTGCAGTATATGCACATTTCCTGTGGTTTGTCTCTTTTATAAAAGCTGCAAGTACAGAAACGTGCATGTTGATCCTACCAGAAATACAGTGAGCCCTTGAATTCCTGTTTAAATCATCTATAAATTTGTCATTAAGGGAGACAATCCCAGGATGCAGATAACCAAATTGTACTCCCAAAATCTGCTACTGATATAAATGGATGGCTCACCATAGGGAACACATTAACTAACTTACCGTACCGTACGTCTCTTGCATTACTTTTTGTGGCAGGTGAGTGTTTGAGTTTTTGGCAATTAAAAGAACTGCTCCATTCATAAGATGATTGCATTATAACAAGAAAGATGTACATATACTTCTTTTAAATTGGGATTTTGCAGCTTGCTTCTCTTTAAAGAAGAAAATTCTGTACTTTACTGTATTTTGGAGGGTGTTTTGGTTGCTTTTGGTTCCTCACTGTCACCTGACCAGTTATATGGTCTATTTGTGCTGTAAACCCTGTTCCATGGTGGTTTGCTGACACTCGTAGCCAAACACTAAAGCTGGCCATACATGGGTCAATTTCCGAAATAATTTTCTTTAGAAAATCCTAATTAAGAATTTTTGTTCAAATTTTGCACCGTTCGTGGGCCACAGCAATGGCTAATTTTCGTGTGGCCATCGAATTTGAGTAATCGAGCATGTTGGAAAATTTTTTAAAAACTAACGATTTTCACACTCGCTCAAAATTAATGTTTGCCAAGCTTGTTGTATCCCTTTCGTACACTCCCAGTGTCTTTAACCACTTCAATACAGGGCATTTTCACCCCCTTCCTGCCCAGACCAAATTTTCAGCGCTGTAACATTTTGAATGACAATTGCACGGTCATGCAACACTGTACCCATATGAAGTTGTGATAATTTTTTTCCCCAAAAATAGAGCTTTCTTTTGGTGGCATTTGATCACCTCTGCGGTCTTTATTTTTTGCGCTATAAACAAGAAAAAAAAAAAAAAAAAAGGGAGCGACAATTTAAAAAAAACCAAAAAAAAAACCAAAACAATATTTTTACTTTTTGCTATAATAAATATCCCAATTTAAAAAACAAAAACAAAAGAAAAAAAAATCACAATGAGCGTATATTGAATGGTTTGCGCAAAAGTTATAGTACCTACAAAATAGGGGATAGATTTATGGCATTTTTATTATTTATTTTCTTTAACTATCAATGGAGGTGATCTACAAATTGGATACATTTTTGGGACCACTGACAATTATACAGCGATCAGTGCTATAAAAATGCACTGATTACTGTATAAATGTCACTGGCGTAGGATGGGAAGTGGTTAAATATGCCTGATCTAAAGAAATTTCAATGACAACTGTCAATGTATTTTTGGGGAGACAAGGGGCTCAGGGTGAATAGAAAGACATGGTATGCTTTTAGAGTAAGGGGAGACTTAGGAGCTCCAGACCTGCTTATTTTATTTTCAGACTGCCTAACGGTCTCCCTTGATTACTTTTCACACTAAACAACGCCATACAATCTGGATGTAGCTTGAATCCTCTATATTGCCTATGAGACTAGTTAGCCACCTGCTATGGTTACCAGCCAAAGTTCAACCCCCTAGCCTATGCCCTACACTTTCCTTTTCTGTAGGCGTGTGGGCCCCCTTGCACCACCATTGGCAAATTCCGCATTTACCCCTGCCTCATCCCTTCCGATTTTGCATGGTGGACAAATAAGGGGCTTTTGCGTATCACTGATGTTTACAATCACAGAGGAGTCCTATCTCTGGAAACCCTTAAGGAACAACACGCTTTACCACCAGCAGAATACCATCAATACAATCAGATAGCCCACTTTATCTCTTCACTGCAAAAGGTTTTTGAATTATCCACAACTCTAATGGAATACCTATGTAAATGCATTGACACCTGTTTGGAGTACCCATCTAAGGTTTACAGCATTCTGACCTCCACAGATGACAAACTCCCTTATATGGAAAAATGGGAACAGGATATATGGGAGGTCTTGGACCCTGCAGATTGGCATAGACTGACACAAGGGGCTGCAAAATCAATTATAAACAAATCCTCCCTAAGGCTCCATTCACACTAGCGCATTTTTTGATGCATTTTGCATTTTGCAGAAATGCACGGGAATTTTTTAACATGGGTTCCTATGGAACATGTTCACATCAATGCCTTTTTGTTTCTCTGCATTTTTGGAAAGGGTCAGGGACTTTTTTTCATGCAAAATGCAGCGTTTTGCATGCAATAGAATTCAATGGACAAGCATCAAAAACGCAAGTGCACCGTTTTTGCAGCGTTTTTGGTGCGTTTTTGCCGTTTTTTTTTTTTTTTATTTATTTATTTTTTTTTTTTTAAATTTTTTTTAAGACTGTAAAAAAAAAATGTAAAAAAAAATGTAAAAAAAAAAAAAACGCAAATCGCGGCAAAATCGCGGCTCAAAAACGTGGCAAGCATGAAAAAAAAACATCCAAAAACGCTCAAAAGCAACATGCATAGGTGTGAATCGAGCCTAATAAAGGCCAATTACAAGGTACTAATGCAATGGTATATCGTCCCTGCTAGAATTGCCCAATGGGCGCTGGGAGCCTCCCCCCCCGTATCACGTATGGTGAATGTGCCCAAAAGCTCGTAGATTCTGGATCCGAATCTACAATTTTATCTATTCTCTCACAGGGACCAATCTGACCAAGACCCCGCAAAAGGCACATCTCTGACACCCTGTTGGGGGAGCCCCGAGACCCCCCCCAACGCCTAATTTCTTTAATTTTTACAGCAGCCAGAATAATGATCGAAAGATCCTGGAAACGCCCGGTGCCATGTTTTGACCTCTTAAAGAATAAATTGTCCTGGATAATGTTAAAAACGAACGCCTCTCTGCCGAGGACAAGCTTCTCCGATTTGGAAAAAAAAACCTGGGACCCCCGAATAATATACGATATGTATGGTTTATAACCTTAATAAAAACGATTGGAAAACAAAAACGAACGGTTTTCAAATCAAAGGAAGAATCTTGTGAGAAATCTAAAATCGAAAAAAAAAAACGTGCGGGAGCGCAGGAAAAGAAAATTCCCAGAAAAAAAAAGAAGAATCCTGGCCACGAAAATTCTTTTCTGTAGCAACATGAGGTGAAATTCAAGGCTTGGTTGGTCAACTTTCAGAATCAATGGTGGCTCCATCGGATCACAAAATGCATAAAAATTTCTGATTTTCAAAAGAAAATTACTTCAGAATTCGACTAATGTTGAATAATGTATGGCCTGCACTTCAGCCCCGAAAGAATTTACTCCCTTCCTGACCAGAGCACTTTTTGCGATTCGGCACTGTGTCGCTTTAACTGACAATTGCACGGTTGTTTCTTTTCGTGGTATTTGATCGCCTCTGCGGTTTTTATTTTTTGCGCTATAAACAAGAGAATAGCGACAATTTTGAAAAAAACCAAAAAAAAAACACATTTTTTTAAAACTTTTTGCTATAATAAATATCCCCCAAAAATATATAAAAACTTTTTTCCCTCAGTTTAGGCCGATATGTATTCTTCTACATTAAAAAAAAAAAAAAATAATAAAAATGCTATAAATCTATCCCCTATTTTGTAGACGCAATAACTTTTGCGCAAACCAATCAATATATGCTTATTGCGATTCTTTTTTTTTTTTTTTCAAGAATCGCAATAAGCATATATTGATTGGTTTGCGCAAAAGTTATAGCGTCTACAAAATAGGGGATAGATTTATAGCATTTTTAATTATTATTTTTGTTTAATTTTTTTATTAGTAATGGTGGCGATCTGCGATTTTTATCGGGACTGCGACATTATGGCGGACACATCGGACATTTTTGACACTATTTTGGGACCATTGTTATTTATACAGCGATCCATGCTATAAAAATGCATTGATTACTGTGTAAATGACACTGGCAGTGAGGGGGTTAATCACTAGGGGGCAGTGAAGGGGTTAAGTGTGTCCTAGGGAGTGATTCTAACTGTGAGGGGGCTGGACTTCAACACACAGGACAGTGATCACCGCTCTCGATGAGAGAGAGCTGTGATCACTGTCCTGTCACTAGGCAGAACAGGGAAATGCTTTGTTTACAAAAGCATCTCCCCGTTCTTCCTCTCCGTGACATGATAGCGGGCACCCGGCGCACATAGAGTCTGTGGACATCGAGTCCGCGGGACCCGCGGTCACGGAGACCGCGGCGGGTGTGCGCACCTCCGGCGGAGTGCACGCATCATCACTTCTTAAAGGGGACATACCTGTACACTCTTTTGCCTGCCAGTGCCATTCTGCTGACGCGTGCGCTGGTCGGCAAGTCGTTAAATAGCATAAAATGATTAGCTGCATTGCTCCACTTACTACTTTAGAATAACCTCTTGTTATTTTACCTATGGTAGAAGCAATTACAAGCAAACACCTTCTGTACCTCACAATATTTTAGCGGAGGGACTATTGGTTCCCTTTGGCACATCTCACCATAATTTGAGCAGAAGTGAGCTACTTGAGCCACCGAGGAAAATGGGGTCAGCAGAAAAAAATCTATTTAATAGAAACACTTCAAGCCGAGAAGTCTTCACAAAACAAGGCCAGAACCTTATTCCTTGATACAATAATTGTCTCTATAGTTAGCTAAACATTTATTAAGCCTTTAAGTAGTGTGCCTGGAGATCATCTTTTCCTATCAACAACCAGCAAAAACGTATAAATATATGGCTGTCTACAAATATAGATCCTTCAAACAAAGGTGAATTGTACGGAACATAAGGCAGCAGTCATTACTGGGAAAAAGTCTTTCCAGTAGACACTTAACTGAAGAGCACTTTTCAAGGAAGCAATTCACTTCAGGCATACAGACGATGCAGGTGAAATGTTGTTCTCATGAGGTCAGCTAATTGGGCTGCTTTACAGAAAACAAAAAGTTCTGTAATCCAAAGAGGCTGCAGCGGTACACAGGTGCACCTCTCTTCCAGCAAAATAACATACGAATTAGAAGGGGAAATAGCTGGATTCTGAAGAGCTGGCCTGGCACAGCCTCCATCAAGCTTGATGCCTGTACAAGCCTCACCTATATTTACCATGCCCAAGTTGAACTTTTCTATCGTGCGACGGACAGTAGGAACAGATATTTAATGACTGCACATACACTCAGATGCAGACTGAAATGTCTTATATTGATTGCCCTTCATTAAGAGATAGGGTCTAATATGATCTGGCAGATTGCTGACCTGCGCAGCTCTGGCAAGGGTTGATCTTACTATATTGGTTTAAAAACAGTGCCTTTTGCAGCTGGAACCAGTATTTAAGAAATGCAAGCTACACTAATAAAAAGTTTACTATAAATACATTTTGAGCAAAATGGGCACATACTTTAACCACTTGCTTACTGGGCACTTAAACCCCCCTCCTGCCCAGACCAATTTTCAGCTTTCAGTGCTGACGCACTTTGAATGACAATTGCGCGGTCATGCAACACTGGACCCAAATTAAATTTTTATCATTTTTTCCCAAAAATAGAGCTTTCTTTTGGTGGTATTTAATCACAGCTGGGATTTGTTATATCATAGTTTGTTATTAAATTTTGCAAACCGGTAATTTTTCTCCTTCATTGATATGCGCTGATGAGGCGGCACTGATGGGCACAGATGGGCACAGATAGGTACAGTTAAGGCGGCACTGATGGGCAGAGATAAGGCAGCACTGATGGCCGGCACGGATTGGCACAGAGGTACCACTGATAGGTGGCACAGATGGGCACTGATAGCTACCACTGATGTGCAGCACTGTTAAGGCACTGATTGTGGGCACTGATGGGTGGCACGGTGAGCACTGGTAGGCGGCACTGCTGCCTATTGCTAGGAGGCACTGGCAGGGGGCACTGATCTGGCGGCAGATCTCCGTGATCAGGACTGATGTCCCCTCATGGCCGCTGGTGATCAGCTTTTTTTTTTCCTCCTCACACTGTCAGCGCGAGGAGAAAAAATAGCCGATTTCCGGCTCTGTTGACATCACATGATCAGCTGTCATTGGCTGACAGCTGATCACGTGTTATGGGGTCGGGATCGACCCCTTACTTCGATCTGTGATCAGGCGAGTCTCATAGACTCGCTGATCACAGAGCACGCCAGGGGCGCGCAGGCCACTCATGCAGGGGACGACGTCAATGGACGTAGTCCCGGCAAAGCAGGTCCGCGCTGTAGCTGTCATTCGGCTATAGCGCTAATCTCAAGCGGTTAAATATAAAACAATAATAATTCTAGTACTAAGGTTACCGAAGAAACGAACCTGCCACAAGAATATGCTTTTTATTCATTTAAATTTAACGTGGCACATTAAAGTGTTACTAAACCCAGGACCCTGCATTCACTATAACTGGTCTCCCACAGTACACAGAACATGGAAATGCAATGATTTTAGTGAATATAAACTGCTTAATACCTTTTCTCACCAGCAGTACAAGTCTTGTGACCTCAATTAGTTCCTGGTAAAACTTGTAGGAGGAGGAGTTGCAGAGGATTGACCCCTTAGGTTCCACAGTGAGTATAACAAGCATGCTTTACTGCATATACAGACTGATTTTACTGTTGTGGGTTCAGTAACACTTTAAGGGCTAGTTTACACTTGCTTCAAAACACAGCATTGGACACGCATTTTTAAAGCACTCTGAATGCCAATCAAAGCCCCTGTCGCTAAATGAAATGGTTAGCTTATAGTCTTGTTCACACATTATGTTTGGTTTGCGTTGCTTTAAAAAATTATACCCCATGTCGCTTTAGTGGTGCTTCAAAGCCTCCATGGAAGTCTATGACAAAGTGCGCTTAAAGCACCTTTATATTCAGCTTTAGCTTTGCTTTGGAGAAATTGCAGGTATGAGATATTGATACACAGGCAGTGCATCTGCCAAGCTTCATAAAAGCTGAAAAAAGCACCATTGAAGCATCAAAGCACCAAAAACACATAAAAAAAAAAAAAAAGGTATGTTGAAGCGGTAGGCGCTTTAATGTGTGTTGAAGTCGAAGCAAGTGTAAATGAGCCCTAGAAGCCATGTTCTCTCTCTGCCTTTAAGAAAACCTGTCCTGACAAAAGCTAATGCTAGTTGCCTGGCTGTCATGATGATCCTCTTGGTCCTAAAACCTTGAGTGTTTCATCCAGAACAAGTATGCAGGCAAGTACTTCTGGCTTTTTGCCAACTTTCTTAATTTGCATACTTGTTCCCGATTAGAGATGTGCTCCGACGTGTTCAAACAAAAGCTTCAAAGGAAGCTGTCACTGTGGATCCTAATCTCAAGTGGCGGAGGCATTGCCTGCTTGGTGGGGAATGCCTCCACCACTTATGATTGTCTGTCTGCAGTGACAACTTCCTGGCAGGATAGCTCAAGCGGGTTCTGTAGTGTGCTTGAACATGCCTGAGCATGCCCTGTTCCTGATCCGTTACTCAGGAACTGTTAAGGCAAGAGTGTCAGCATAACAGCCTATGTTTCCCTTATGAGAGGATACTAAGACAAATCTGATTTTGCATAGACTTATGTCATACTAATAAAGGCAGATGGATAAACAGGGATGCCTGGTTGCTGGGCAGTGCAGCAAGACTTTATGGTGAATGATCAGTCTAAAGATTCAGTATAGGTTTACTGGCCTCTCTGGTGAATTTGTGTTGACAAAAGCAATATCAACAGATCAGCGCATGAACTATACTTGTTAAGCAAGTTGCCAAACCCTCAGCTCCTGTTCTCTGCAACTGCACAAAAAGGTTACCATTAACATAAGTCACATAGTAGCTAGAACATGTTCACTGTTGCAGATCTCTGCAATCCCAACCTTTTCTGTTATACCTGTTTTTGTCAGAAGAATCCTGTTCTTCAGCTTCATCTGCACTGCAGGTGGCGCTAGAGTCACTGTCTGCATTTGTCTTTCCGCTATGTTTGCTGTGCTTCTTTTCTACTTTTTGTAGTGCCTCTGTGTCTTCCTTTGGTGGCTCTTCTGGCTTCTCAGCCACACCCTCTTTGCAGTCCTCCAGTTCTTCCTGTTTGATTTCACTTTTTCCTAGATCCTCATAGATTTCCCCCCCACATTCCTCCTCTTTTTTCACTGCACTGGGCTCTGGTTCTTCTTTGGTCTCCTCCCCATTACTAGTCCTTTCAGTAAGTTCCTGAGATTGTGGAGAAGTAGAGTTACCAGAATTTCCCGGCACCTCGCTGTCCCCTTCTACCACAGGCTCTACTGTTGGCTTGGCCTCATTGTCTTTGCTCTCTTTGGCTTCTTGTCTTGGTGAAGGAACACTCTCTGTGTCCGAACTGTTGTTAACTGCTGCTATTGGTAGAAAAACAAACATGAATGTACACAGCCAATCCTCAAACTGAAAATCATTTGCAAATATATCCATTGAATGCAATTATAGCTTGCAGTGTACGCTACAAACCTAACACCTACAACGTTGAATATCATATAAACCTGATATTTTACAATAAATAAATCAGATCATATCAATATGTGCTTAAAGAATAACTCCGGGATGGGCAAAAAAAAAAAATCATTGATTAGTATACCCAACTACACAAAACATTTAATAAAATATTCAAAAACCTTACCATTAGGAGAAAAGATGGAATTTTTTATGATGTCATCGCTTTAATTAAAAAAATAACAGCATCTGCCTGGCTGAAATGGAGGTGTAACAGCAGAGATGACATCACATCCTCCCCTCTCTCTACAAAGAAACAAAAACTACAAATTCCCATCACAGCACAGTCAGGTAGACCAACTAAAATTTCAGCCACAGCTGCCAGGAAAATTGTTTGGGATGCAAAGAAAAACCCACAAATAACTTCAGGTGAAATACAGGACTCTCTGAAAACATGTGGCATGGCTGTTTCAAGATGCACAATAAGGAGGCACTTGAAGAAAGATGGGCTGCATGGTCGAGTCGCCAGATGAAAGCCATTACTACGCAAATGCCACAAAGTATCCTGCTTACAATACGCCAAATAGCACAGAGACAAGCCTCAAACCTTCTGGCACAAAGTCATTTGGATTGATGAGACCAAAATTGAGCTTTTTGGCCACAACCATAAACGCTACATTTGGAGAGGAGTCAACAAGGCCTATGATGAAAGGTACGGAGGTGGATCTCTGATGTTTTGGGGATGTGTGAGCTACAAAGGCACAGGAAATTTGGACAAAATTGTTGGCAAGATGAATGCAATATGTCTTTATCAAAAAATACTGGAGTAACATTTGTATTCATCAGCCAGGAAGCTGCGCATGGGACGTACTTGGACATTCCAATGTGACAATGATCCAAAACACAAGGCCAAGTCGACCTGTCATTGGCTACAGCAGAGTGAAGGTTCTGTAGTGGCCATCTCAGTCTCCTGACCTACAAATCATTGAGCCACTCTGGAGAGATCTAAAAACTTGCAGTTCATGCAAGACAGCCCAGAAATTTACAGGAACTGTAGGCTTTTTGGCAAGAGGAATGGGCAGCTTTACCATCTGAGAAGATAAAGAGCCTTAAACACAAATACCACAAAAGACTTCAAACGGTCATTGATGTTAAAGGGGGCAATACACGGGGTATGTAAACTTTTGATCAGGGTCATTTGGGTAGTTTCTGTTGTCAAACACTAACCATGAGTGTATGTATATATATATATATACATATATACATATATATATATATATATATATATATATATATATATATATATATATATATATATACACACACACACACACACACACATATACACACACTCTTACTAGTGGAGGAAGTGCAGAGACTCCTAGCTGACCATATGGGAGGCAGGACAGATCCAGAGTGTTCTGAGCTGTCATTCTTAGGGCACTGCCTTGGTGGGCCGTACGAACCAGGACTCCCAAGTCCACCCACTACAGTGAGCAGAGGAAATACACCACTGCTTACTGGAGGAAGAATTACAAGAGGGCTATGACAAGACCAGCAACCGGAGGAATACAAGGCATATCAGCCAATGGTCTTACACAGAGGAAACCACTGGGAAATAATAGTTTGATTTAAAAATAAACAGGCAATTTCAGAGCAACTACTGAGTGAACCAGAAGATGGAGAACATTCAGTGTAGGTAGGAAAGCAGCAATGACATGTAAAAAAGTTTTTGCCCGGAGTTCTTCTATAAGTATATACCGTATCCTTGTGACCACCAAGCTGGCTATTTATTATGTTGTGAACACTAGAGGGCAATACCCTGGCTCAAAAAGGACAACCCCGCCCCAGGTAGGTAGAAAGGGAACCAGCTAGGGAGGCAGACAGTCAAGATTCCTTTCAAACTCTTCATCACCCGCTCACTAATCTTGAGTGACAGACCCATCTGAAGAATACTTAAAAGTTTAGGAGGTGTAGCATAGAAAGTGATGACACTGGTCCTGTCCAATCACAGCTGATGTGAAAAGGTTATGGTGTGACAGGAACACTGGCAAAATGCAGACACAGCATACTATAGGTTACCAGGGAGTCCCCAATATGTCTGACATTTAGAAGTAAAACTTTTATTACCATAGGGGACCCTTCTTTCTTCTAATCAACTGAGTCTAAAACATCTAAAACACAAGAATAAAAATGTAATGTATTGCAGCTCACCAGACCTTACAGATGATGCTGCATTAGTTCTACCTTTTCAGGCTTCTTTCCTTCATTTTCACCTGGTGAACCAGCCAGTAACACTTCCTGTCCAAAGATGACAACACTCACTCTCTGTACTGTATCTATGGAGGGGCAGTATTGTCACCATAGGCTGCTCTCCTAATTTGGGGTTCAAACAACTATCCTTCTCTTCATCTGCATAATATATATTAGTTCAGAGAAAAGAACTGGTGAGAGCTGAGGTCATTGAGACTAGTTTAGTTCATGGGTGCTCAACCTTTGGTCCTCCAGCTGTTGTGGAACTACAAGTCCCATCATGCCTCTGCCTTTGGGAGTCATGCTTGCATCTGTCAGTCTTGCAATGCCTCCTGGGACTTGTAGTTTCGCAACAGCTGGAGGGCCATAGTTTATGTACCCATGGTTTAGTACATAGGAAGTCACTAGCATACTTGATTAATATCAGAATCAACAGATATTTTCTGTAATTGCAGAAAACTTACTTAGGGGCAAAAAGAAAACGAATGCAGCCACCACGTCTAAAGCTTACTATGCTGCACCACCTAAAATTTGTGTTCTCAGGTATAGACACTCTTTTAATATAACAGATTAAGAAAAAAATACTTAAAAAAAAATTAAAAAAATAATATCTGGACATATTAAGCCACACAAGAAAACAAAGCCTTACGGTCTCCTTCTTCTGCCATTTCCTCTTCATTACCACTAATCCCAGATGCCTCCATTTCTTCATCTTCAACAGCCGGGGTATAGGGGACCTCCTCTTCCATTTGTACAGCTTTCTTTTTCTTGCGCCTGTTGTTGCGCTCCTTCTCCTGGAACAAACATATCCATTATAAAAGCATGCAAACAACTGACAAGCTGATAGTAGCAGCTGAGGAAAAGGGCCATTTATGAATCAAAACTGCAGGTGTCACAGAAGATGACTTCCAATAAGTACTTTACTATAGAGGGAAAGCAAAAATGCTCTATATACAGTGGATATAAAAAGTCTACACACCCCTGTTAAAATGTCAGGTTTCTGTGATGTAAAAAAATTAAACAAAGATAAATCATTTCATAACATTTTCCACCTTTAATGTGACCTATAAACTGTACAACTCAGTTGAACAACAAACTGAAATCTTTTAGGATGGAGCGAAGTAAAAATAAAAACTGAAATATGGTTGCATAAGTGTGCACACCCTTAAACTAATACTTTGTTTAAATTACCTTTTGATTTTATTACAGCACTCAGTCTTTTTGGTTATGAGTCTATCAGCATGGCACATCTTGACTTGGCAATATTTGCCCACTCTTCTTTGCAAAAACACTCCAAATCTGTCAGATTGCGAGGGCATCTCCTGTGCACAGCCCTCTTCAGATCACCCCACAGATTTTCAATCGGATTCAGGTCTGGGCTCTGGCTGGGCCATTCCAAAACTTTAATCTTCTTCTAGTGAAGCCATTCCTTTGGATGTATGCTTTGGGTCGTTGGCATGCTGAAAGATGAAGTTTTTCTTCATGTTCAGCTTTCTAGTAGAAGCCTGGAGGTTTTGTGCCAATATTGACTGGTATTTGGAATTGTTCATAATTCCCTCTACCTTGACTACGGCCCCTGTTCCAGCTGAAGAAAAAAACAAGGAAGAAGGGCGCCACTGAATATATATCAAATTAAATTTATTGTTAAAAACAATATCCACTCACATGTAAAACTGAAGTGTAGATCTCAGATACATCTCGTGACATAGAAAGGAGCGGAGGACTACAAGTGGCAGCAAGTCCAGATGCGCTGACTTCACCTCTCAGACTGAAGATGAGCTGTGTTAAGCCACTATAGTAGTCTGTGAGCACACCACAAAACAGGAGAGCAGAAGACCAATCTAGGGTGGTGTGGGTTCCAGGAAGAGAGGGCGTGGGGGCGTCTGAGCTGGTGCTAGGTGTAAAACGAAAAGTCCCAGCGTCTCGTCCGGCATCCGTGATGGAAGTAAAAGCACGGCCGTGTGATCGGAGCCAGAACGAGGCTTGGATCGCAAACACTGTGGCGCCGAGCTGTGACGTCACTCCTGTGCAACGCGTTTCCGAGATAGCTCTCTCGGAAACGCGTCGCACAGGAGTGACGTCACAGCTCAACGCCACAGTGTTTGCGATCCAAGCCTCGTTCTGGCTCCGATCACACGGCCGTGCTTTTACTTCCATCACGGATGCCGGACGAGACGCTGGGACTTTTCGTTTTACACCTAGCACCAGCTCAGACGCCCCCACGCCCTCTCTTCCTGGAACCCACACCACCCTAGATTGGTCTTCTGCTCTCCTGTTTTGTGGTGTGCTCACAGACTACTATAGTGGCTTAACACAGCTCATCTTCAGTCTATGAGAGGTGATGTCAGCGCATCTGGACTTGCTGCCACTTGTAGTCCTCCGCTCCTTTCTATGTCACGAGATGTATCTGAGATCTACACTTCAGTTTTACATGTGAGTGGATATTGTTTTTAACAATAAATTTAATTTGATATATATTCAGTGGCGCCCTTCTTCCTTGTTTTTCTCTAGCACATTGGACCTGGCTTTTTGGTTCCTTCTGGTGGCTGCCTTGAATGACTCTTACTGTACCCAAATATATATATCATATATGTGTTTGCATGGACCCTGCCCTTGTGTACATAGGCAATGGTATGTAAGGTATATTGTATTGCGCCTTTTTTTACTTGTTCTACAGCTGAAGAAAAAGAGCACCAAAGCATGATGCTGCCACCACCATGCTTCACTGTGATGATGGTGTTCTTTTGGTGATGTGCAGTGTTTTTGCGGCAAACATATCTTTGAGTATTATGGCCAAAAAGTTCAACCTTGGTTTCATCAGACCATAACACATTTTCCCACATGCTTTTGGGAGACTTCAGATGTGTTTTTGCTAAATTTAGCTGGGCTTGGATGTTTTTCTTTGTAACAAAAGTCTTCCGTCTTGTCACTGTACCCCATATCCCAGCCAGTACTTGGCAGATATTCCTGCAGCTCCTTTAACCACATGCCGACCAGCCACCGCGGTTGTACTGCGGCAGAATGGCACGGCTGGGCGAAACAACGTTATGTAACGTTGCTTCGCCCTGTGGCCACTAGGGGGGCGCGCGCCCCCGAGCCGATGCCAGTGCCCGACGGTCTCAATCGCCGCTGGGCTCCGGCGTTCGATCGGTGCACACGGAGAACCCGGAACTGTGTGTGTATAAACACACAGTTTTCCGGTTCTCTGAGGGGAGAACTGACAGATCGTCTGTTATCTTCCCTGCAGTCCACATCCCCCTTCAGTTAGAACACAAACTAGGACAAACATTAACCGCTTTACTGCTTTATTTATTATATCAAAATTTATTATAGCAAAAAGTTTTGTTGATAGCGCAAAAAATAAAAACCGCAAAGGTGATCAAATACCACCAAAAGAAAGCTATTTGTGGGGGGAAAAAAAAGGATGTCGATTTTGTTTGGGAGCCACGTTGCACGACTGCGCAATTGTCAGTTAAACGATGCTGTGCCGAATCGCAAAAAGTGCTCTGGTCTTTGGCCAGCCAAATGGTCCGGGGCTTAAGTGGTTAATGTGGCTGCAGGCCTCTTGGCAGCCTCCCTGACCAGTTTACTTCTCAATTTTGGAGGGACATCTCTTGTCCCTGTCTCTTTGTAACGTCACTGTTGTGTCATATTTTCTCCACTTGATGATGACTGTCTTCACTGTGTTCCATGGTATATCTAATGCCTTGGAAATTCTTTTGTACCCTTCTCCTGACTGATACCTTTTAACAATGAGATCCCTCTGATGCTTTGGAAGCTCTCTGCGGACCATGGCTTTTGCTGTAGGATGCGACTAAGAAAAAGTCAGGAAAGACCTACTAGAACAGCTGAACTTTATTTGGGGTTAATCAGAGGCACTCCAAATGATGGCAGGTGTGTACTGACTCCTATTTAACATAAGCTTGAATGTGATTGCTTAATTCTGAACACAGCTATATCCCCAGTTATAAGAGGGTATACAACCACATTATTTTAGTTTGTTATTTTTACTCCCCCTCCCTAAAAGATTTCAGTTTGTTTTTCATTAGAGTTGTACAGTTTATAGGTCACATTAAAAGATGGAAAAGGTTCTGAAACTATTAAATTATTTATCTTTGTCTCATTTTTTTACATCACAGAAACCTGACATTTTACCAGGGGTGTGTAGACTTTTTATATAAAAAAAAAAGCAAAAAAAATAAATAAAAATGTATATGTATATATATATATATATATATATATATATATATATATATATATATATATATATATATATATATATATATATATATATATATATAATTGTGAGTGGATAACACCACACCTACACAGTTCACAGACCATCATGAACTGAACAAATGCAATGCATGTCACCACACATCATAAAAACAATTGTATGATTCAGCCAGCAAACAAACGTCACCCCTTTCTGTAAATTTTACAGGACTCAGATCAAGTCAAAGCATAAATAAGGTTTAAATGAAGTACTAGCTCTTCCACATGATGCCAGAGCTCTAAGTGTTTGCAAAAAAAAAAAAACCACATCATCAAAGTTGGTGCCGATCGTGAAGAGTGTGGTAGTCCCAGCCGTAAGCTTGCCAATTTTGTCATTAGACTGTTACACAAATGCACACTTCTAAGGCTACTTTCACACTGGGGCGTTGGGGGTGTCTGCGGTTAAGTGCCGCTATTTTTAGCAGCGCTTTTTGCGGAGGTTTTCGGGCGCTAGCGGGGCGCTTTCAACCCCTGCTAGCGGCTGGAAAAGGGTTAAAACCGCCCGCAAAGCGCAGCTACAGCGGCGCTGCCCATTGATTTCAATGGGCAGGGGTGCTTTAAGAGCGGTGTATGCACCGCTCCTACAGCGATGCAAAGATGCGGCTTGCAGGACTTTACCGTCCTGCCAGCGCACAGCTCCAGTGTGAAAGCACGCGGGCTTTCACACTGGAGTGAGAGGAGAGGCTCTTTACAGACACTAGATCACTAAAAATAGCGCCTGTAAAGCGCCTCAGTGTGAAAGCAGCCTCAAGGTTTGTAGGGCAGTTTTTAGGTTTTAAATTATCTATACATATGCTGACTGGTCAATATAAAATCGATCATGCAATAGTATACATAAATCGTAAAAGGGGCACATTATGTCTACAGAGGGCCACCACTTCCTTAAAAGGGACACTGTCATGTTAATGTAGGCCGCCAATGCTTGTGCTCTGGCTGTCATGCTGATGCTTTGACTTCAAAACTGTTATTGACCCGGAGCAGGTATAGAAATAAGTAGTTCTGACATGTTTCAGACATGCAGTGCCGGGGCAAGGTCATTTGGCGCCCAGGGCAAAGATGGCAAACTGCGCCTCCCCTCCCCCCCCGGTGTAGAGAGTACACAGGGGAGTAGGTGGGTAGGGGCATGCACCTAAAACAGGCTGTGATGTACGCATTTTGGAGGATGAAAGGGAGTACTCTGGAAGACGTACTAAGACAGAACCTCCAGAGTGCCCTTAATGCCTCCAGAGTGCCCCACTGGGATCAGTGGCACTAGTGGGAAGAAATGATGGAATCAGGGGCAGAGGAATGGTGGTGGTTTGGGGTGTTGGTGGGGGGGAAGGGATGGGATCGGGGCAGAGGGATGGCAGTGGGGATAGGATCAGATGTAGAGTGATGGTGGTGGGGGGGTTGGGATCAAGAGCAGAGGTATGGTGGTGGAGGGATGGGATCAGAGGCAGAGTTACGGTGGTGGGGGGATGGGATCAGAGGCAGAGGGATGGCGGTGGGGGGGATGGGATCAGGGGAAGATGGATGGTTATTTAGGGGATGGGATCAGAGGCATGGTGATGGGATCAGGGACAGAGGGATAGTGACACTAGCACTAACCTTCTCTCAGTGGATTCCCCCTCCTTGTGCAGTGCTCTCAATCCGGATTCACTATCTCTAGTAATGCTTCTCCTGACATGGGGACACTATCTGCACATCTGCTCACAAACGGGAGAGCTCCTCCCCCTTCACTCGACTGGCCCATCAGCTAACCAGCTGACTTTCTCCTCCACTCTCCTCCTCCCGACTTGGATCTGCTTGAAGGAATGGGTGGAGCGCTGTGCCAGTAACAGTGAGTGGTCACTCAGAGTGCACATTGTCCCGACTCTACTTCCTCCTCTTCTCGGCTCCTCTAGGTCAGTGGTTCTCAACCCTATCCTCAAGTACCCCCAACAGACCATGTTTTGGGAACTTCTCTTAAATAAAATAGCTGTCCAAAATACCAAGCCATTGACTCTGATTTAAAGAACCTGCGCAAGATAAAGGAAAACCTGCAAACATGGCCTGTTGGGGGTACCCGAGGACAGGGTTGAGAACCACTGCTCTAGGTCACAGCTCTCTATGCTCCTCTCCTGCTGAGTCCTCCCAACCCGCCTCCAGCTGGCCTCTCAGTGAGTGATTCTGGGCAGGGAATATGAAGCGCCTGTCTGGGGGAGCATCTCCACTGACAGGGGAGTAAAGAAGTGAAGGGTGGTCTGTTCTAGGCTTGTGCGGGGTGCAGGAGTACACTCGGCACATCATTGCAGGTGTGTGCAGCTATTAGCGTCTGGTGTGTTCACCCAGATTTTAAGAGTACACTGCAGTTCACCTGCGCACCCCTCCCTTCCTCCAGTAAATAGTACCGCCCAGGGCATTTGCCCCTTCTGCACGCCCCCCCGTACCGGCTCTGATTAACAGCATAGGATTTCCATGTTTATGGCTGAAAAGTACTTAAATAAGGCACATTCATTTAAAACACGATTATAGTACTTTGGCAAGTAATAATTTTTTTTACATTTATCTCAAAGAAAAGGTTCATAAAACATTTCCTTTAGCAGAATTAAACCTAAAAATAACAATATAATATATTGCAGCTTACCAATCTTTAAGGCCTCATGCACACTGGATGTAAAAAATGCAGTTTTTAGAGGCCTTTAGAATTTTTGTTTCTGCCTCTAAATGCCCCTCCTTGTTAGTCGATGTGTTCATGCATAGGCGTATTTGAAGAGGAGCATTTAGAGGCAGAAAAAAAAAAAATCACTTGTGCAATCAGGAGAGGAGAATTTGAGCAGAAAAAATGCCTGACACACCCAAACGCTATGTGCATTTCGTGCTTGAGCGCTCATTCATTTCAAAAGGCCAGAATAAATTAATATTCTGGCCAAAGGAATGAATGCCTAAAAGCTTGACGCATCTAAACACTTTTGCAAAATGTGGCATGATTTGTAAGCAGTTTCTCTCTTGCCAGGAGAAAAGGCATTCAGAGGAGCTGGGCAAATGCCCAGTATGCATGAAGCCTAAATGTTTTTTGCCAAGGCTCTCGTGGACATCACTGGATCGAGAGGGGGCTCAGGTAATTATTAGGGGTGTTGCTGCACAAAGAGGGTAAAAAACCTTGTGCCTTTACAACCACCTTAACGGTGGAGGCTGCATTCGTATTCTATTTTTTCTTCACTTTTATTTTCACCTGGTGATTCTGCCAGTAAAACACTTCCTGTTGTAAGTTTTCTCCAATTTGGATGGAGGACCAACAGACTTTGGATTGCAGCATTGTAAATTTGAGGGGGTGGGGGGGGGATATTGGGGTAGTGTTCTACGTACTAGCATATTTAGATGGATTTGAATAACAAATTGAAAGTGGAATTCAATCCTCCCATCGTTTTTCAGCCAAGGATGCTGCCATCTTGGCCTCTGTCTGATATTCAACTGCCATGATGCAGCACATGTGATCAGTCATGACACCAGCCATTTGAAGGTTTGACAATTTGGTTGAGAGCACAACCAATCTAACAGTTACATTCCCAACACATGCCAAGAATGTAACTTTTTTTTTAAACTGTTAAATTGATGGATTCAGTGTCGCTTTAAGTTGAACTCCAGCTAACAATTTTTAAGCAGTGGCAGCGTAGGTGCTCAACCTGTGGCCCTCCAGCTGTTGCGGAACTTCAAGTCTCATGAGGCATTGCAAGGATGAGAGTTACAAGCTTGACTCCAAAAGGTAGTGGCACGATAGGACTTTTAGTTCCACAACAGCTGGAGGGCCACTGGTTGAGCACCCATGAGTTACAGCAAAAGTTTTTTCCCTTTTGGGAAAAAAGGTTTTATATAAATGAATAAAAGCTGGCCATTGTTAACGTCTGTCAGTGTTAAAATGGTTTGTCTCAAGACTAACTGCTGCTTTGTCTAGACCGGTGGTCTCCAAACTGTGGCCCTTTGGGCACTATCCCTCCCACTGATATGAGACACTATTCCGCCATCTGACAACGACAATGGAGCAGTATTTCTCCCACTGACACTACTAATGCTAACTATTCCTCCCCAAATGTTTATTCCCACAAATGCCATAAAAATTTCCACTTGCCCTGGCCAAAATCCAGCGCTCCAAGAATTTGAAGGACAATAAACCGGCCCTATGTTTAGAATGTTTAGAGACCCTTGGTCTAGACCAGTGGTTCTCAACTCCAGTCCTCGGGACCCACCAACAGGCCAGATTTTAAGAATTACCTTGGGGACTTGCAGACTAGAATACTGCAATCACTGAGCAGCAAGTGATATCACCTGTGATGTATTTTAGCTATCTTGCAAACCTGGCCTGTTGGTGGGTCCTGAGGACTGGAGTTGAGAACCACTGGTCTAGACAGTTGGTCTGTAACAGGAAGTTAAAAAAAAACAAAAAACAACAGTTCGGTAAGGTGCGATTTGAGCCCATTCATTTTGAATAGGTTGATCTGCACCAGAACGTAGAAAAAAGTAGCGCATGAACTTCTTTAAAAACGCACAGCAACCTGATCCATTGTGGCACATTAGTACCATGTGATCCAAATGCACTGCGTTTGTGGTATCATTAACTTAACACTGACACCTGTTTCAGATCACAACTACAGTGGTGGGAACGGGCCCTTACTGGTTGGATCATCAGGTGAAAATAATGGGGGAAAAAAAGCCACCACATCGAAGCTGCAATATAACAAATGTGTGTTTTGGGGTTTAATACAGCTTTAAATATTCAGCTGCAAAGTTATGTAAGTGTAGCCTTCATCAACTGAAGAATAGCTAGGGTCTCAGTCAATGAAATCCTTAAACTGGCTGAGAGTCTCCGAGAAGAAGTGAGAGGACTGCATATGGTCCAAAAAACAAACAAAAAAACAAACAAACACGCAGCTTGAAAAGCTAGCTCAAAAATAAAATAAAAAATACAAAAAAGGCACATCTCAAACCTGTTGCACACCCCAAGTATCAAAATGTCTGACAATCACATTTAAGTTATGTGGGAGGGTCTTTGATAAATTAAATCACCTTCTAGATATCATCTTCACGTGATGATGGTCATACCAAAACATGCCATCAATTCTGGGTTCGAAATTAAAAAAAAAAAAGAAAGGAAGAGGGTTTGCTCAAAAATTATCATTTGATATAGCAAAAAGTTGGTCTACTTCAAATGTTTCTTTCACTTTATTCACTAAAAATAGTTAGTCTGAAAACTTCCATTTACAAATGATTTCTGAAAGATACAATTCTTTCATCAAAATCAATCATTTACGGGTCATCATATTGTTCCATGTATGGCCAGCATTAGAAACGACTTTAAGAATGAAGCACAGATTTTAAAAAAAAGTTTCTGCTATAATTAAAGCGGAACTTTAGGTCATTTTTTTCACCTTTCCATCTATTAAATCTTCTGCCCATGTTGTTTTAACTTTGGCTAGTAAAACTTTTTTTTCTGCCACTATATACCTTATACAGCCCACTTCCTGTTTCTGATCAGGTAAAAAGTCTAGGCTTATGACATCATGCACAGCTCTCTCTCACTCTTGTGAGAGTTTGCCAGGAAGGGAGGGGGATGAGTCATAAGAGGGCCAAATGAGAGCTACAGAGCTGGAGGCGTGCCTCTGTAAATCTAGGAATTGAACAGGCAGCAGCTTCAGCTGCCCACAGTTAAAATGGTTGCAGCCAGACTCAGTGGAGGGAGATTTCTGCAGCATATTTGGCAAGTACAGAGTTACAGTATATATAAAATATGCAAAGTGGTTGGAGGGAAGCTTCAGAATGGCAAAGATGTTTTTATTACAAATTATGTGCGCAGACTGCAGTTCCACTTTAAAAATGTTTCTGCCTTCCTTCTTTAAGCCCATTTTTTTTTTTAGAATTAGGAATTATGATGTAAACCTATACTCTGCTTTGTCCAAAGCTGCTAAACTAAGTTCTCCTTTAGAAATAAAGCATCACTAGGTATCAGACAGTACCTTTGGGTAAGTTGCCATGTTGCTACCTTGCTTCCAAGGTAAGCGACAGGAAGTAGGACCTACTTTAGCCAAAACTTTTTGTTCACTTTGTACAGAGTGGGGAATGTTTGGCTGGATGTGTCCAATTGGGAAGATTATCCTTCACTTCCTGCCCTGTAGACAAAACAGGAAGGAGGAGGGAAATCTTTACAAAGTGAAGACAGCTGATATCGAAGATTGGAAGATTTCTCCTCTATTTTTGCACTGATGATTCATAATTGAGGATTTGTTCTAACGTTTATAAGCAGGGGACACAGAGGGGTGACTTTTCCAAGCTGGGATACAGGTAGCAATAAAAAAACAAAAACAAAAAAAAACAACACACAAGAAAACCAGAGGTTGTTACCCTTCCCCACTATCAAAAACAAAGAAACTTTGGTTTTATCTATACTTTCAGTTGAGAAAAAAAATGTAACCATACCAATTTTTGGATCCAATTTAAATGGATTTTGCCTTGAGCTTTTAATGTAGACTGGTAGTAGTGTTGGGTTGTCTAACAACTGGCTAGGACTGTACTGTTCTCAAATGCCTTGACAAAGAGTGCTGTGAATGTTTTCCATTTATACAGATGTTACTTTACAGACTGATTGGCCTTAAAAGCATTTCAAATACTTCCATTTGGAACCTGGAAAACCGCATAAAGATGCACAGCACAAATCTTTTCAATGTTCAAAGCTAATAAATATCATGCGTCTTCTACTTAATCGGAGAACCACTTTTCATTTATTTATTTTGTTTTTAACAAAATAAAAACTCAAAAAAGAGTTGGAAACACAC
Organism: Lithobates clamitans; assembly: GCA_037952925.1. NCBI lineage: Eukaryota > Metazoa > Chordata > Amphibia > Anura > Ranidae > Lithobates > Lithobates clamitans. The sequence goes on from JBBGZY010000438.1 coordinate 5,361,776, forward strand.
TGAACCTGAATTTTAATTGCTATCTTCTAGCTTGAAGAGAGGCAAGAAGACAAACAGTCTTGGAGAACAGCCACATGACTATGAAGTATAATGGTTACTATGGAAAAGGTCTCCTTCACCTCCTCTCTTTCAGCATTTCTCTTCAATGAGCAATTGTTATTGTAGAAAGACATTCTATATTATGATATACAATTTAACCTGTCTGCTGCCAGTGGTCCCCAAAAACGTTCAACGGGCGTGTGTCGACGGGAAGATGCAGATTGCTTTCAGGAGCATTCTGTTTGCTTTTGGAATCAGATGTGTCCGAGATCAGTCAGAAGTTTTTGACAGGCACATCTGACCTGCAGTTGACCTACTGACCTGCATTCACTAAGCCGATTGTGCATTTCTCTTGAATTCCCCTTGGGAGGGGGGGGGGGGAGCTGTTAGAAAAGGACAGAATTCTGTATAGACAGGCCCTAAGGCTCGATTCACATCTATGCATGTTGCTTTTGAGCGTTTTTGGAGTTTTTTTTGTGATGTTTGCTACGTTTCTGTAGCGTTTTTACAGCGTTTTTTTTTTTTTTTTTTTTTACAGTTTTTTTTTAGACTGTATACAGTCTAAAAAAATGAAAAAACAAACAAAAAAAACAAAAAAAAAACCGCATCAAAAACGCTGCAAAAACGGTGCACTTGCGTTTTTTGATGCTGGTCCATTGAATTCTATTACATGCAAAACGCTGCATTTTGCATGAAAAAAAGTCCCTGCCCCTTTCCAAAAATGCAGAGATACAAAAAGGCATTGTTGTGAACATGTTCCATAGGAACCCATGTTAAAAAATTCCCATGCATTTCTGCAAAATGCATCAAAAACGCGCTAGTGTGAATGGAGCCTAAGGCTGGATTCACACCTATGCATTTTTAGTGCTTTTTGCATTTTGCAGATTTTCACTACAGAATGCGTTTCATAGGAAACCATGTTATATAAACTAGTGCAAATCTGCAAAATGCAAAAAGTACAAAAAATGCATAGGTGTGAATCCAGCCTAACAACAGCATACATGCCATTAACAGACTACTGAATTCCTAAATAGCTACACAACAAAAAAAGCACTTGCCTTTTTTTTTTACCTTTTTTTAGTATTACTGCTACTACTGAAGCCTTCATCATACCGTTTTAAATGTTATATGTCAGCTTAATGCAATGAATCTGATCAGCGTGTTAAAGTTTGAGGCTGTGTTCACACAAATTTCTCCGCATCCAATTGGTATAACAGGATGGGCTCTCAATGGAGTCGGTTCACACAGCTCTGAGGCGGCCGCGGTTTGCACTGGAAAAGGGTCCAGTGCGTCTTTGGCTCTGTTTCAGGTCCGAATTCAGGCAAAAATTCAGACCCGATCCCCCCCCCCCCCCCCCGAAACTGAGAACAGGGACCCCCTGCTGCGAGCCACAGCTAGTGTGAACCCGGCCTTACAATCCTTGTTTCTAACATAGAGAGAAAATGCAGTATGTGCAGCCACACAGTCTGCACACTACATATTAGGTTTAGCTTTGAACACTGTTTGTCCTAAAGAAAGAACTGGCATAGAGAAATGCAAACACTTTAATTGATGGATTCCTTCTGAAAAATGCTAGTTGCCTGGTAGTCATTATGACTGACCTACAAGCATGCAGCCAGCAAAATCAGAATTCCTGACCGGCATGTTTATTCTAGGTTGGTGACCCAAATACTGAAGCCAGGACATCAGTATGGCAATTAATGAACTAGCATTTTCAGAAGGAGCTCAGCAATGCCAGTCTATATGTTTCTTTCAGCACATGTTTACTTTATGTTACCCATGGACATAAGATGATAGTCATCTAATCAGGTAATAATGTCATGTCTATGTGGCCTAGCATATGCTTGTTGGCCAACTACACTAAGGCCCGGTTCACATATATGCAAATCAATGCATTTTCAACTGCATCCAATTCGCATAACATGTGAACTGGACTCGCTTTCAATGGAGTCAGTTCACACATATCTGGGCCATGGTATGTTTTTGAAAAAGGGTCCTGTGCGATTTTGGGTCCGGTATAGGTGCGAATTCAAGTAAAAATTTGCACCTGAACCAGTAAACAAAACCGCACCAGACTCCGGACTGCAAACCGCAGCCGGACATGGGTGAACCTAGCCTTAAAGGGGCTCATTAACTGAGCAGGTTAGAAAACCTGTCCAAAAATGGTACCCACCTTTTGTTGCTCACTCCCCATTTTTCCTCCACATTACGGGCCATTTGTGCAGGACAGTGTCAGTTATCAGGGGGAATAGAAACTGGTCAGATTGTTGCAGCATAGCTGGCTATAATATGGGCCCACTTACCAGGGCCATAAATGGAGGAACCTTTTATCTGCTCTGTCAAAAATGCAACTAGGGTTGCATTAAAAAAAAAAAAAAAAACCTCAATCATTTCATGGACTTTCTGGAACCCATAAAACCAGTCCAAAAATGCTAGGACCATCTTACTAGATGCAATTAAGTATGAGTTTTCTCTTAGAAAGGGTTTTTTTTCTATGCCCAATTAGGGAGACTGCCCTTTACTTTCTGTCCCAGAGACAACAGGGTGAAAAAGGAAATCTTTCTAAAGTGAGAGACTTAGGCCAGCCGTACACGGCTGGAACCCGGCTAAGATTCAAACCGTTAATGGGCAGCCTGAATGTACCAAAGTTGATCTGCTGCTATAGCCGCTAGCGATAATCACTGTCTTCTCCCAGCAGGGACAAATTTGCATGCCCCCCCTCCCCCGCTGGGAGAAGACTATAGCCAATTCCCCTGTCAACACGGTCTGTGCTGATGGGGGAATCTTGCAAATTTCTTTCCTGCAACCAGTGGTTGCAGGAAAGAAATTTTGACTGTTTATGGCCAGCCATCTGTCAGGGGTTCCCATTTAGAAATACATGGCCACTATATTTCAGTGAGGACTAAAAATCTTTTTTGATTTCCCATCAATTTCTGTGACAATGGTCAACAGGAGATTTAGAAAGGAAAAGCTGAAGTTAGGCTTTAAGAACAAACGTTTGGAAATAAGTTTAAAAAAACTCGATGGTTTCTGCCATGGTATCAATAGACATGAAGTCAGTTCTGTGCTTAAAAAACATTTATATTTAGGAGTCACACAACATCTGACTGCTTATAGAGGAAAATGGAGGGTCCCATCGGGTCCGCCAGACCTGATCAGACCATTCGCGTAAAAGGGGCCCAAACGCAATGGTTGCTGTTAGCTTACATTTTACAAGCAACTTAAAGATCTAACAAAACGCCGTTGTTTACAATTACAAAAAGATACAGTGGAGTCCCCTTAGTACTTTTCTTATGCCATTGACTAAGGAGAAAGTGATTCACTGGCGCACAAAAAAGCTATGTACAACAAAGGCAAACCTTTTCTTTGACATCAATAAGGCTCGGTCATTATTTTAAGCCAAGAACATGGATGACTAGACAAGGTTTCATATTCAATGGCTTCAATATGGAGAATGAGAATGACAGAACACATTAAGCGTCATTAAAGCGTAGTAAACTCCTTTTTTGCACTCGTACCTACAGGTAAGCCTATAATAAGGCTTATCTGTAGGTACAGTGAATATCTCCTAAACTTGCAGTGTTTAGGAGATCTTCAGACTGGATGCAACCAGTGACATTGGTGCATGTTCTCCAAAGGTCCAGCATACAGAGGGCTCCTGCGTGCATATGTGGGAGTGACATCACAGCGGCTCTGCCCACTCATACAGCCGAAGCTAGCAAACCTGGAAGACTGAATGCAGATGGAAGCTCTGTCAGCGCATCGCTGGAGGGCTTCATTCTAAGGTAAGTATTTCATAATGTGCTAGTATGCAAAGCATACTAGCACATTAGGCCAATGCCTTGCAGGGTATTTTATTATTTTTAAATGCTGCGGTTTACTACCGCTTTAAACAGTGTTTAAGGAAAACTGGAGATGCAGATTTAAATTAACAATTTGCCATCCTGACCAACTTTGAAATAGTTTACATATGTTAAAAATCAGTATTTGTTTGCTAGAAAATTTACTTAGAACCCCTAAACACTATATATTTTCTGAAAGCAGAGGCCCTGGAGAATAAAATGGTGTCAATGTTTATGTTGCATGATGTTTGCACAAACGCAAATTTTCAGGACAAATACACTTTAGTGCACACTAATACAATAAAATACACAATTTTTAGGTAAAATATAAAAGATGATATTGCACCAAGAAAATGGATACCAAACATGTCAATATTTAAAATTTTGGACGCCATGTAATGGTGACAAACTGTGGTACCTAAAAATCTCCACAGGCATTGCTTTAAAAGCCTTTACAGGTTACCAATTAAGAGTTAAACGTGAGCTCTGGCACTAGATTTATTACTCTACGGCGTTCATCGCGATACCTCACATGTCGGAAGTGACGAATCCTCATTGCTTCCATCTTAATTCAACACAGAGGGGAGGGAGGAACAAAATGTTCCTCCTTCTCCTCTGTGGGCAGCTGACCGGGGCTCTCAGGTGGATCAGGGAGAGCCCATGAGTGGCGGCAGACAGTGGTAGGTGGCAGCAGAAGGCGGGCCCTTTCTGAGCCCTGTAAAAGTGATTGGATGGCTGTAGAGCCGCATAGATCACTCTTTAAAAAAAGTGTCTATCTTTATTTTTCTCCTAAAATTTTCAGCACCAAATTTCTTTTTTTTTGGTACTAATAATTTTATCAAAGGAGCAAAATAAAAACAGACACTTTAAGAGAGAGTCTAATGTAAAACATTCTTTGCAATGATAATTCTCTCTAGAATTTATCCTTGAAGTTAATAACGCAGTCAGACAGAAATTAAACTTGTGAGAAAACCCATATTACCTCTACGTTCTGAGAAGGATATAAAGTTTGGAACAAAACAGCTAAAGTGAGTCTAAATCTAACTTCATTCATTTGCAGGACTGTAGAGGCTATTGCATGGTCAAGTGAATTTCTCCCATGACACGTGTGTAGTTACAATCTATTTAAACCAAAACCTTTTGCTGGTATTGTAGATTTGTCAACTAAAAGGTAAAAATTGCTAAAACCTTCAAAATACAGGGTAACAAACCCAGTGAAAAGCTTAAGATTTTTTGTAGATTTATGTTCTAGTTGCCCACTCAATGGCTAAACACTGTAGAAGGTCAGTGCAAAATGAGAAAAAAAAAAGTACAGTATATTTCTGCAATACAATTTTCCTATGTGTTATCCTCTTAAAAGACCCTGCAAGTACAGAAAAATACTGGTTGATCCTCCAGAAATGTACTTGGCTTCTAATATCCTCTTGTGGAATGATACCGCATGTCTTTTTGTGAACTGCAATAGTGTCAGACCTGCCCAGTTGTCAAACTACTGATTCCCTCGCCCTCTCTTCATCACCAAACCATAGGGAATAATAGCTCTGAGAGCAAGAAAATTGAGGGATTTCCTTGTAATAAACACAGAAATGTGCACATCATGGAATTTCTGACATGATCAACAGTTATTTTTTGTTGATCATGCTTCACTTAAACTTTCCTAGGGACCAGTCACACTGCCGCGACTTGTAAGTCACATGATTTTTCCGCAATTTCAGGGAATGCCTGAGTAAACTTGAGGTCTATGGACCTAAACTCGCATCAAAGTCAGACCAAAGTAGTACAGGGACTACTTTGAAGTCAGTGCAACTGGAAGCTGCACAGATCTGAATGGTTATCATTGGGAATCATGGGGTACGACTTTTCATGCGACTCTGACGTCCAAAGTCGCAGGAAAATTTGCACAAGTGTGAAAGAGGCCTTACTCCTCCAAAAATCAGCATTTCTCTGTGGTGGGTATGCAAAGGCCTTTCCAAATCAGCCACAGCCAGATGCCTGTACAAATCAATGACAGGTGTGGCAGCTGTTTGCAGGTACACACACATCCCACTGGTTACATGCGATAAAAGACAGAGGTCTCTGAGCTGCAATTTTTTTATGAATAAAATACGTTTTTAATTATTCTAACATTTTAAAGCTTATATGAGGGTTTGCAAATTCTATAAGCATAATATCTGATTTCCCAACAAAGACAGTAACTGTGAGCAGAAGGAAAACTGACCCACTGACACTGCTGCAGTATCACTTGTCAGTTAGCAGCAATGCTCAGAGATTACCAAACCCCCCCCTAGTTCATACCACATGTGCTTCAGTGCTTTTTTTTCTGCATCCAAAATGCATAGAAAGTAGGTTACATGGTTTTCTATGGCACAGTTCATACTAGCGCTTGCAGTTTCAAGTTAAAAAAAAAAAAATACAAGCTGCATTTTTCCTGCACAAAACTGTACCCGAACATGGTAAGACATTAAAAACGCACCTACATGCATCAAAAATGCAGCTCAGTGATAAAAAAAAGCACCTGTAATGCATCCGGAAATGTGTCAAAAGTGCACATGCAGAAACTCATCCCGAACGGATGTGGAGGACATTTTTGTGGTGTGAACTAGCCCTAAGGCTATTTTACCACTTCAATATCGACAATCTATAACTTTACTGCCAGCTGCCTGCCTCCACCCACTTTCCGCACATTGCTGTGAATGTATTATTTCTTCAATAAATTCCCTCCCACAAGATAAAATACAAGTTTGGTTTGGGAAGGTTTTTTTTTTTAATCTATTAAACTGTATTTTTAAATTTGGTCAATCTTGGGAGCCATCTCAAAATAATAACTCATAAACCACCTCAAAGCCTGTTAAAATAAATCCTAACTGGATGCAATTAGTTTGCTAAAGAACCACGTACCATTAACAGACCACAGGTTCATTTTCATAAAACACCTTTTTACTGACTTCAAATTTATTTTTTACTTCTTAGCATTCCTGATCTTCTCCAGCCACTTCAGCCCCTGTTGGTTGCACATCATTGCTCTGGATTATTATCCTGACAGTGACAAAAGATGGGCTTCAGCCTGTATAAGAGCAGTGTGAACAGCAAACTTTTATGAAACTTTTAGCAAGCTGATTGCCAATTTAAACAAGCTGCTGGCAGGTTTCAGCAGACTTTCAATAAGCTTTAATTAGTGCTGAAGATTGCTCGCAGCTTGTTTAAAGGGGCATGCAGCACTCCCATTAAGATCTGTGTTCAATATTTACAAACTGGAGCAGAAGGGTGGATTAAAAGCATCAACAAGGCTTGCTGAAAGCTCTGCAAATGCTTTGTAAAAACTTGCTGTTCACACTGCTCTTATAGAAGCTAAAGCCTGTATGAGGCTACTTAGGCTACTTTCAAACTGAGGCGCTATAGCGCTAAAAATAGCACCTTTCCTCTCGCTCCAGAAAGCCCGAGGGCTTTCACACTGGAGCGGTGCGCTGGCAGGATGCCCAAAAAAGTCCTGCAAGCAGCAGCTTTGAGGTGCTGCGCTCCTAAAGTGCCCCATCTCATTTAAATTAACGGGAAGCGGCGATTTGCGAGCGCTTTTAACCCTTTTTCGGCCATTAGCGGGGGTTAAAAGCTCCCCGCTAGCGGCTGAAAAGCACCGTAAAAATGACGGTAAAGCGACGCTAAAAATAGCGGAGCTTTACTGCCAACGAACACGCCCGCACCGGTGTGAAAGTGCCCTTAGGCTTCGATTAGACTCGACGCAACATAAATGTGCGGTTAAGATGTGTTTTTGCCGCCCACCAACTGACCTCTTGAAGCTGCAATAGGCAGCGGACGGGTTTGTTTACAAGCCGCAATGCTTGGCGCCCATGGCAAAGTTCACCTGACACGTAGTGATCAACAGGCGGCAAGCTCACCAAATGCTGTACAGTCAAGCATACAGGAAAGTCTGCAATGCATGTGGCTGTGGCACATTTGTTGGCAAATGTGGGTTTGAAACAGGCGGTGAGGAGGCATTGCATTGCTTCATTACTGCCTGTCAGTAGCCTCTGAATCGCGATACGAATGTGATAGAGATTTAAACGCATATCTAAATCTATATATAAACATTAGTGCAGCGCTCAAATATGAAATGAAATGAAGATATAGGACCTAGGTCCACCAAATATTGTGACCACCCAAAGTGACAAAGGATCCAAACGGATTGTGCAAAAATAAAAATATGGAGTCTATAAAACCATGAAACAATATCAAAAACAAAAATAAATGCAAATGAGATAATACAGGAAAAATTTGTGCTTGAGATTATATCACTAAGAGTTCATGAATATATCGGCATTCAATGTATAATAGTCCACCGTAGGAAAGAAGTCCTATAAGTTGAAGAAAGATCACCCATGAAAGGATGCAATATAGTTAAAACTTTTCCCTCGTTGTGTGGTCCGCCACCATATAGTAAGATTGGCACGTTAACTTGAAGGTGTGGACTGATATACTGGTGTGTATTGAGTCAATCATGCAGTTATGAGGAATCACCTCAACAATATCCCGCACTATCAGAATGATGGTATGCAATCACCCCGAGTTGAATGGAAAGGTTCCACCTTCAAAAAGCAGGCTTCCAATATACAGCAGACCACGTCAAATGTTATGATGCAGTTTTACACTATGTGTGGCTGTTTGTTTCCTATACATATGTTCGTGAACTGCTTTCCCATTTGACATGGTCTGCTGTATATTGAGAGCCTGCTTTTTGAAGGTGAAACCTTTCCATTCAACTCTGGACGAGGTGATTTCTATACCATCTGTCTGACAGTGAGGGATATTGTTGAGGTGATTCCTCATTAAGGATGAGTTCATTCTTATTCCTCATAGCTGCATGATTGACTCAATACCCATTAGTATATCAGCCCACACCTTCCGGTAAGTGTGCCAATCTTAATATATGGTGGCGGACCACATGAGGGAAAAGTTTACTATATTGCGTCCTTTCACAGGTGATCTGTCTTGAACTTATGGGACTTATTTCCTTATGGTGGACTATTCTACATCAAATGCTGATATATTCATTAACTTTTAGTGATTTAATCTCAAGCACAAATTTTTCCTGTATTACATCTCATTTGCATTCATTTTTGTTTTGATATCGTTTTATAGATTCAATTATTTGATTATTGCACAATCCGTTTGGATCCTCTGCCACTTTGGGTGGTCACAATATCTGGTGGACCTAGGTCCTATATTTTTTTTTTTCACACATTTATTTGAGCGCAGCACTAATGTTAATATAATTTGTTAGCACTATATGTCTAATGAAGTATCAGCCACCACAATATAGTCTCTGAGCGCAGTTTTTATATTTCTATATGTCTAAATCTAGCCTTAGTCTCCACTAGGGGTGAATATATGACAATGAAGTAGCATAATTAGGAGACTGTTGTCACCCAATAATGGGATGGTGCCAGAACAAGGATCTTCATGTTAGGATCATTAGGTATTACTGTAATAAAAGTTGCAAATTTAAAACAACTTTAGAAATTACATAAACATGTAAAAGCCTATATATTATTTTAGTGATTGGGTTTAGATCTATTTACTGCATCTCAATCCATTTAATCCAGTAATGCATTCATTTACAAAAATATGAAATGTAATTACCTGCACAACAACACAGTGAGAATCGGTGAGGGACCTATTGCTTTGCAAATTGCACATGTAAACATACTTTCAGGAGGGGAGAACACAAAGATGATTTCATCCACGTGCTGCTATTTCTTCACATCAAATCACAAACTGAGTCAGGTCCCAGGCCAGAATGGATTGTTTAATTATGTGCAGCATTCAGAGAGGTCCAGGGTGTGACTATGCGGTCTAGAAAGGCTGCCTGGATTACAAGACTGACTAAACAGGATTACAACTCATAAAAAATAAAAAAATCACTGTCACAATTCCTTTTTTTCTGGCTCAAATACATAGGCAAGCAAATCATTACATATTTGTAGATTGGAATCCAATATGCACCAAAATTTAAAAGCAACCATTTTTTTTAAAAAATACATTGAACACATAGAAATGACAAGCCAATGCTCCTTACCATCTTCAGTTTGTGCTGCTGTAGGATGCCATCTAAGTTCTGCCTCTTCTTGTAGTTAAAGTAGAAGTTCTTGCACTGAGATACGGTTTTGGAGCCAACCATTCTGGCAATGGCAGACCAATTGCGGCCATATTCAAACAAACCTGAGGAGGAGAAGGTAAAAGGATTGGTGAAGTTAATCATTGCAGAGGACGAAGCTGAGTGAAATGAAGGATTACTATGTCATTGTAAATCCCAGACCTTGAACACAAGCCTATTGATACAACAGAGAATGCTCACGCTTGTGAACAAGTAAATCAGTCATTAGCCAGACAAGTTCATGGTAAAATGCAAGACCTACTTATGGAGTGAGGTTAACCCTTCATATTCACAATTCCCAGGCAGTAAGTATTATAAACATATTTCTTAATCTGTCTAAATCAGATTTTACTTGCATGCATGTGTTATATCAGAGAGTACAATGTATATGTTTACAAAAATCAGCTAGGTTTTGATGCTAGGGGAACATGCTCCCCTTTTAGGAAGCCCCCATGCACACTAGGCATTGGGCCCCGATGCATAGGCCTCTGGCATTTAGCTGTGGGTGAAGGGCACAGGTGTGTTGTCCAGCTGCTTGACGGTACACCTAGCAGTACTTATGTTTAGGGCGGTATACACCTCGGGTCGCATGCCCAGAATGCAGACTTCTTGCATTCTGGGCATTTGCCCCCAAGTGCATACTGCCCTAAATGTTCATTAAGGATGAGCTCTGGTGTGTTCGCACAGCCCACATGCAGAGCCCGCCAGGAAGTCGGCACTGCGCTTATCACAGGCAGCGAGACATTTCCCGATCTCTGCAGCCGCGCATCGGGACAATGTCTCACTGCCTGTGATTAGCGCAGCGCTGTGCCGACTTCCTGGCGGGCTCTGCACCTGGGCTGTGCAAACACGCCAGAGCTCATCCTTAATGATTATACTGCTAGGTGTGCTGTCCATCCCCAACTGATCAAAAAGGTGCACAATGTGGCTATAAATCCAACAGTTCCACGGCACTTAACCCTGTTAACAACAGATGTAATACAAACCTGACTCGAATAAGAATATGTAATCAACAGTGTGTAGATACCTATGAACTTCTACATTGTATTTAAATATTACCTGTACAACCTAACAAAACAGCCTCTCTCAAGAGGGCTGCAGCACCCTTGGCTGCTGCTGTATCCAGGTTGAGAAAAGCTGTAGATCGAGCTTTTACTGTGTCAATGTACAGTTGTAGCTCCATCAGTCGCAGCCCAGTATAGATACAGTTCACCCGGAACTGCAGGTGCAGTAAATTAGCATTTGTTAAAAAGGCTTCTAATAAAAAAGGGCTATACATGTGTGTATGTGTATATGTGTTTATATGTATGTCTGTACATTACTTTTAATCCTAACCCCTAATCCCATATGATCAGAACTGCTTTTCTAAGAAAACAGAACTACTTTTTTTTAGAGCTCATTAACAATAGCAGTAAGGTGGTATGTCGCCCCTTTACCACCTATTTTAATCCCCTAAATGTAGCACCACCGTGCTGCAACCACGCATAATAATGCACATGGTTGCAGCACAGGCCATTCAAAAGAATGGGTCTCGTTTGGTGGGCGTCAGTGCCGGGGATACAATAACTGCCCCGGGTGCAAATGATCGTGGCCGCAGCATGTATATAACCCAGGATGCTGCCTCTGCAGGTAAACAGGGAGCAGGTGGGGGTTGTAAAAATATGGCTAAACCACATGGTTTTCCCATCCCCTAATCTCACCCCTTAGACTGGGGTGCCTTGAGACTGAAAATACTTTTTAAAGTCTGAAAAAAGTTTGAGAAACACTAAGGCTGGATTCACATCTATGCATTTTTTGTATTTTGCAGATTTGCACTACAGATCGTGTTTCATAGGAAACAATGTTAAATGGACTGTAGTGCAAATCTGCAAAATGCACTAAAACTGCATAGGTGTAATAAAGAGCTCTCCCACCAAAATGATTATTTCAGTAATAGGTTCTGGTGGGCTGACTGCTCCCCTGGTTCCTTGTATCCTCAGGGAGCTGCTGTAAGGATCCCTGTCACTGTTCTAAGCTCTGTTTCTGACCAGCGTTTTGGGTGTCCGTGCCCAACTTGGGATGTTCACAATACAATAATTGCATTCTCTAAAATAAGAAGTTAATCCAAAAGAGAGCGGGTCCCATCTGTAATTGGAACAGCAGGTATGCAGATCCGTTAACCTAAATGTTGACATAGTCCCTAAGATATAAGAAACGTGCTTTAAACCTCTGAAGTAAAAATGGAGGCTAAAATGGTCAAGGTAACTCTTAAGTGGCCTATTCCTAAAATCTGCAGAGCACTCCATCGTCGTCTATTTCAAATCAAGTTAGTGAAATAACAGCTTAGCAGGTAAAGCCAAAAAGTCTATTAGGATAAGAAGATTAATTCACGCTGTAAGTGGTGTACCTGAATTATTAATACATAGATCCTGATCAAATGGTTAGGATCAGCCATCAGGCTTAAGGAAAAGACTGGAGAAACAGAACAAAGCCTGAAAATATCTTCCTGGTATTATCACAGTATTTAAAGACCATCTACATGTATTACACACAGATATTTGTAAGAATGTACATGATTATTATACTGAAGTCAAGATAGTACAGTATGGGGGCTGTCGAGACTAAAACGACTGCGGCTTAAGTAGCAAAGCATCAATGTTATCTTCCTTGAAGGCTCTTGATTTGAAGCATGTGCATTTTAATGGTAGACCTGTGTTTGCCACAAACTGCATATGATCTCCAGCAATACATTTTGATACAATTTGGGTGACATAAAAAAAAAAAACATTTTTATTTTCCATCAGCTAAAACTTTCATTGTCAATCACTTGCCGTCGTTCCTTTTCTTTCTTTCAAAAAGGAAAAAGAAAACATGGACCGCTAAGGGCCTGTTCACACAAAAAACATGCATTAAAATGCATGAACATACCTGAAGCACGGATATGCATTGCCTACCAGTGGCCTGCACTGTTATGTGCGTTGACACTTTTTTTGCGTGTAAAAATGGTACGGGTCCTTTTAAGGGACAAAATAAAAAAATCGTTTTTCTCCAAGATATTTGCATTGCGATTAAGTGCATTTGTAAGTTTAATTGTGGTAAAATACATTCATGTTGCATGTTAATGCAATGCACATGACACAAATTTTGGGGTGAACAGGACACATATAAAACATTTTTTTATGTGTCCTTGCAGTGATCTGCATTTTTCCAGTGCAATAAAATGCAGGTCACTGTAGTATGTGTGAACAGGGCCGAAGAGTGCAGTCTGTGCTTAAAGTGATTGTGAGCCTAGGCACACATTGATGTGGTGCGGGATTTGCAGCAATTCCTGTGCGTTTCCCGCACTGCATCCGTTCATGTGAACCGCTGTGGGTGTCAATGTTAAGTTAAACGACAACCCAAAAAGTTTTGCAAAACGCACTGCAATTGGCAGAATCAGATCTCATTGGTGTGAACAACCTTGCGATCCGATTCCAATGCGACAAAAAAAGGGGCATGCACCTTTTTTGTAGGGGTGCGGTGTGATTTGAGCCAGACAAAATGAATGGACTCAAATCTCACTGCAAAGAATTGCATGTGATTTGAACAGGAATGCGGTGCGATTCCTGTCCGAATCACATGTGGTTCCCCGCATTGCACCAGTGTGAGCCTACGCTAAAGGATAAATAAAAAAACAACAAACCAGTTTCTACTTACCTGCTCTGTGCAATTGTTTTGCACAGAGCAGACCCAATCCTCCTCTTCTCTGGTCCCCCGCTAGTGCTCCAGGCTCCTCCTCTGAACAGTTTGCTACCATTGGAAACAGCTTCCTATGGTGGCACAGACATTGAGGCTCAGCCCCGCTCTCTCCTCACAGGCTGTGATTGACAGCAATAGGAGCCATTGAGGGGAGAGAGAGAGAAAGACAGCAGCTCTGCTGCACTTGGGCACAGTGCTGGATTGAGATTGGGCTCAGTTAAGTATGGGGGGGGTGAGCAAAACATTTTTTTCATTAAAAGCAAAAGAACGTTAGCTTTTACTACCATTTTAACAGCACAAGTAGGTTTGCATATTAGAAATTTCAACAATAAATGTGGTCTTTAGTCATCTATACAGATATCTACTATAAAAAAAAATACAAAAATGAACAGCTTGCCAGATGTTATCTATATCTATCATATAAATAAAAACTCTACTGTTCAAAGTAACAAACGTGTACTAATAAAATAGAAAGTACAATAGAATAACATTGTGGACATTTTATTGCGTTTAACTTTAGATATAAATGATTAGACATTTCAGCGGGTGGCTGCAGGACAGTCTATACCAGGGATATGCACTTAGTCCGGGGTGGAAAGTAGGGTCCCCCAGGGTTCTGTCCTGGTGCCATGCAGGTCTCCTGCAGATCTGTCAGTGTATCTGTGTTCATCGTATGGGCAAGCAGATACAATGACAGGAAGCAATGAACAGGTGAGAACTACAAGCCGACAGCCACAAAGAATGTTGGGGCTTGTAGTTCATTCACGCACAGAGCTGTGTGAATGAATGACGTGGCCGTGTGGGCGGAGCCCCGTACAGCCACGCCGATTTCAAAAAGCGGCAGCTAGTATGGGGAACTTCTCCCTGCAATGCTGTCACAGGGAGGGGAGGGGGAATTAGACAGCAGCTGCAGCATTGGGAACAGGTTACTCGTTCCATTTTTTTTAAAAAGAAAATTCCTATATGACCTACATACCAATGCAAAATAAACAAACACTTCCTAAATATCTAAAAATAATATTTATGTACCCAGAAGTGATAAAATTTCATGGCAAGGTGTCTACCTGCCTGGAACATTTGCTTCCACTCCCCCTGCATTCCTCATGAGACACTTGTCTTGGGCAAGTGGTTGAAGATGGAGAACTGTGACATTTGTCAAAGCAGCCTTCTCCTAGATAGCTGCATTGTTGGCCATGGAAGGAGGAAGGGTGCCCTCTCAGACCTTACAACTAGTCAGACAGGAAGCACTACTTGTGCTTTGTCCGCTGAGGAACAGAACATATTACTAACATATGACATGAGAATTCTTCCTTCCTTGACAAATCTTCCCTTGGAAGAGTATAATTATGTATGGAAATAAATAACATTTACAGACATCTACTGTGTGTAAAATATGCATGAAAGAATGTAATTGTGGCGAAGAACTCCTCTTTTCTCTAGTCCCTTCCAAACTTTAACTACCGGTACTTCTACCTCCACCCATCTAACAATACTTTTAAGAAAAAAAAAAGTAGAGATGGTCCCAAAGTGTATACTCTGACCAGGCTAGTCTTGAAGGCACCATGTTTCATATACAACTAATTTTTGTATACATATTACACCCTTTAAGAAAGTCAAGCTGGTAGACGCTTATTAAAATATATAGAGATATCTATCTATCTATCTATCTATCTATCTATCTAATATATATATATATATATATATCTCATCTGTGCGTGGATAAAAAAAATGTTAGCAGCAAGCAATAGGCTGATTATACACCATATACAACATACATAATACAGGGAGGGTGCAGCACTAATTCAATGTTCAAAAGTCACTAATGGAAAAAACACATAAAAGTCCACATCTAAAACAATAGCGAGAAAATCTCCACACCGACTTCAGTGAAAAGGATTTGCATGCACACTCGTCATCTCTGTGAGGGGGGGGGGGGGGGGGGGCAAGCCTGCTTACCGAAACTTATTGCCCCTCAAATTATAGAGAGATTCATCAATGGCAATTTTGTTGTCTGCAGTGAGGAGACCTGGATGCAGTCTGGAAGTCTCCATAGTCTGACTTTGACCTGCTGGCCATTGGAAGTGAACTTCATATTTCTAGTGTGCTGAAGATACTGTGGCCTATACATGTATTGCAAAAAATTAGGTTGGAGTAGATGAAGATCTATCTTCTCTCTTCATTAAAGATTCTGCTAGAAAAACTCCGCTGGCACTGTTCAAACTACTGGAAGTGGGGATTTTCCTGCTAGGTGACTACATGAATCACATATTCTAGTGACCTGCAGTGACGGATGACGCAAAGATCATGGTGAGGTTCTGGCTGTTTCATCTGGCCCTTGATTCCTTATATGCTGCTGTTGACCTCTCTATAATTTGAGGGTCAATAGATTCTGGTAAGCAGACTTGCCTCCCCTTAGAGTTATTATGAGTTTTTCTGGCAGAATCTTCAATGAAGAGAGAAGATATGTCTTCATCTACTCCCAACTTCATTTTTTTGCAATACATGTATAGGCCCCAGTATCCTAATAACGCACACTAGAAATATGAGGTTCACTTCCAGCAGGTCAAAGTCAGACTATGGAGACTTCCAGACTGCATCCAGGTCTCCTCACCGCAGACAACAAAATTGCCATTGATGAATCTCTCTATAATTTGAGGGTCAATAGGTTTCGGTAAGCAGGCTTGCCCCCCCCCCCCCCCCCCTCACAGAGATGACGAGTGTGCATGCAAATCCTTTACTGAAGTCTGTGTAGGGATTTTGTAGCTATTATTTTCTATATATAATGTAACTGCTTACCCATACCTCATTCGTTTTTCTGAAACTCTTGGACTTGACTAAAGAATTTATAATGAAAAAATTACTTTAACCCTTCAAGTCATGAATCAATGTAAAACACCATTTAGGCAACCTGGAGAGCTGCAGACGGCACATTTCTTGATCTCACTATAGATGCTAAAGGAAACTACTAAAACTTGCTGTCTTTCAGGTTCGTAGAGTGCACAATAGAGACATTATAAAGTAAACTAATGTGGCTGTTGCAACAGAGAATGCTGCCCATATCATTTCCCAACAATTTTAAAGAAAAATAAGCCTCAGTATCTTACTAATTAATAATAATTAAATTTCAAATAAAACATCTCACCGTCTTTATTAACACCAAGACAATGTTATTCTTTTAGTTAAAAGAACTTTATTATTTTGTTTGAAAGGCATTTAAAGTTATATTACATTCATGTTGCATGTACTCTTCACAATCAAGTTTAATTAAGCTGCTGCATTTCTTGGCACAGCCTTTACTGGAACACTTCCCAACAAAACCACTAAACCCCAGCTGCTACTATCTCATAACATCCTACAGTCAGAGTTATACTGTATTGCCTTACCTGCAGCCAAAGCTACCTCATGCTACTCTTGACACACACAGGACTTGTGGAAATCAAACTCCGCCATCTCTCAACACTAGACCGCATGCTTTATTTACAAGTACACAAGACACAAAGGGGAGCATCTTCACGTTTCAGCCAGGAAGGTTGTGAGCTCGTAAGAACAGAAGAGATCCGAAACCCCAGATATAAGATTTCTTTCTCATTCTTTTTTTTTTTTTTTAACCAATGGGTATTCTTCAGTCACTTGTGATGAATGCCAACATAGGAAATGTCAGTTTTATTCAGAGATTAAAACGCAATGAACCCAACAGTAAGCTTGACAATCTTTCCTAGATTTTCGTGTAATCTCTCCACTTCCTATCCTCATTTGAACCTCTATCCAGCTATGTGGGCCAAAAGCAAAAAAAAAAAAAAATAAATAAATAAAACCACACACACACACTTTGTGACAATGAAAACATTTCTACCGAGGTCACCTTGATAAGGAGAGGATTCGGTAACTTCTGTAGAGCTGCATATTGTTTGTTTACTGCTGAGCACCATAAAAATGTAATTCCATCTCTGTACCGCTGTAAAACGGTTAAGCAGGGCAATGAAGTTCATACATACCTACAGTTAGTGTTCATTATCTGGATATTTTTTTTTTACAGCAGATTTTACCCCAAAAGCACACATTTAATACTTTGCAGCTTACGTATGCTTAGATGCAGCGCATGCATTAGTGTTCTTTTTTCTGTTATTTTACCTTTATTTTTGTCTAGTAAGCTTACGAATCGTTAACACACTACCTGCCTCTGGGTCGCTACGCTCTCTTCTCAACTTATCTTTATGTATTGTAGAGAGTTATGGTAGCCGCCCAGGCTAGACTTCAGGCATGTCTGCATCTGTTCATGTCCATTATAATTGGGGGGGGGGGAATTAGTAGTTAATAAAAGAAATGTAACCACTTGCCGACAGCCTCACGTATGAGTACAGCAGAAGAGCGGCTCTCCTAGTACGTGGCCCGGCACTTCCGGGTAGGGGATGCGTATGCCGCCGCCGTGCTGTGATTAGACACAGCGGGTGTCGGCCAATGGAGGTCCGCTGGCACCCGTTGATCGGTGAGGAGACACACAGAACAGAGCTCTGTCTATGTAAACATAGTACACAAAAACACTGATTAGGGACACATTTAACCCTTTGATCGCCCTAGATGTTTAACCCCTTCCCAGCCATTGTCATTAGTACAGTAACCGTGTATATTTTTAGCACTGATCACTGTATTAGGGTCACTGGTTTCCACAAAGTGTCAAAAGTGTCAGAATATCCTCAGCAATATTTTAGTTTCACTATAAGTTGCTGATTATAAAAAAAGAAAAAAAAAAAAAAATTCTAGTAAATATACACCATGGTTTGTAGTTACTATAACTTTTACACAAACCAATCAATATACACTTATTGGGATTTTTTTTACTCAAAAATATGTAGCAGAATACATATTGGCCTAAATTTATGAAGAAATTATATTTTTTTCTATTTTTTTATTGGATGTTTTATAGCAGAAAGTAAAACATTGTTTTTTTTGTTTTGTTTTTTCAAAATGGTTGGTCTTTTTTGTTTAGATCGCAAAAAATAAAAAACCCAGTGGTGATCAAATACCACCAAAAAAAAGCTCTATTTGTGGGAGAAAAAATTTGCTAAATTTCATATATGTACATTGCACAACGGCGAAATTGTCAGTTAAAGTATTGCAGTGACAAGTGGCCTGATCATGCGGGGGGGGGGGGGGGGGGATATTTTGGAGAGCAAGTGGATAACACTGGTTTTGTTTCCAGTTCACCACACAGGAAGTGACACAAGCACTGTATTTCTGGTAAGCTCAGCAGGATTTTCTGTACTTGCTTTAAATGTTCCAAGCCTGAAAAATGAAAATTATTGAAGCCACCGCATCTAAGAGTTGGTAAGCTGCAATATTTTACACCCTTGTTTTGGGGTTTGGATATGCTTTAAGTCCGTACTGGCTCTTGAAGTTTACACTTTGCCCTCTGTTAAATGAGTATCATAAACAATTGCCATATTTTTTATTTATTTTTTAAAATACTTTGGTTTACATTTTTTTTTATCCTTTCTTGCATTCTTGGTGCTGCTGACACTTCCTGTCTGCATGTACTCCAGCAATAGCTACAAAGGTTTCCTGAAGCTGACAAGTGGACCATGCCTGAAAAATGCATGTTGAAAGAGCCATTAGTAATCTGCATTAAAAGCCAAGGTGACAATGTAAAAGCATAATAATGGAAAGAGACTGAACATGGGCCTTTGTGAATGCTGCAGATTTAACCACTTAAAGACCAGGCCTTTTCTGAAACTTTTTGTTTACATCTTATTTTTTTGCTTGAAAATTACTTAGAAATATATATACATAATATATATATATATATATATATATATATATATATATACCAGAGGCCCTAGAACAGTGTTTCTCAACTCCAGTCCACAAGGCGCACCAACAGGTCATGTTTTCAGGATTTCCCTCAGATGAAACGGCTGTGGTAATTACTAAGGCAAAGAAACTGATCAAATCACCTGTGCAAAATAGTGGAAATACTGAAAACATGACCTGTTGGTGCGCCTTGAGGACTGGAGTTGAGAAACACTGCCCTAGAAAATAAAATGGTGGCTGTTGCAATTTTTTTTATGTCACACGGTATCTACACAGCAGTTTTTTAAATGCAACTTTTTTAAAAATATTTGGTAAAATATAAAATATGATGTTACACCAAGTAAACAGATACCAGTCACACTTTAAAATTGCGCATGCTCCGTGCAACAAATTACATAAATGTTATTATTCATAGGCGACGCTTTAGAAGCCTTTACAGGTTACCACTTTAGATTTACAGGAGGTTTGGCGCTAAAATGACTGCCCTAGATCAGTCGCTAGGATTGCTTTAAAAAGAAAGAAAACCGCTGGCTGAAAAAAACAATACCGGGAGCTAACATGTATGCAGCTGTGGGTATTCTCGTACAATCACTCAAAGACATCGTTACCAGTACGTCGCTGGTCATCAAGTGGTTAAATAGAAACAAAAAAGGACTTTTGGATACTGGCATACTGTTTAGCACCTCGAGTTATTAGATCTCTCTGGCCCACCATAAATGATATGTGCAGTGCAAGCTGAGTGGGGCTCCAATAATTTCTAACCCAAATTTACCACTATAAAAACTTTTCATGGTACAGGCACAGATAAAATACAGACTAAAAAAATATTGGTAATATTATTTTGACATTAAGACCCCTTTCACACTGGGGCGGTGAGGGCGTTAGCGGTAAAGCGCCGCTAGTTTTAGCGGCGCTTTACCGCTGTTATAGCAGCACTTTGGCACAGCTAGTGGGGTGCTTTTAACCCCCCCCAGAAGGGGTTAAAAGCGCCCACTTAGCGCTGCTTTCAAAACGCTTTTACAGCGCTTTGAAAGCGGTGCCCATTTATTTCAATGGCCAGGGGTGATGGAGGAGCGGTGTATACACTGCACCTGTACCGCCCCAAAGATGCTGCTTTCAGGACTTTTTTTCCTGTCCAGCAAGAGCACCGCCCCAGTGTGAAAGCCTGAGTGCTTAGGAGGCGCTTTTCAGGAGCTTTACAGGTGCTATTTTTTCGCGCAAAAATGCCTGAAAAGTGCCCCAGTGTGAAAGGAGTCTCATAAAATATTACCTATCATCTTTATAGGTCAATTATTGGTCCTTTTTGGGGGCTGGATTCACAGTAATGGAGAATATCTTTTGTATTATGATGAACTCAATTTACTATACTGGATTAGGACTCATTAATTCTTTCTACATATATTCAGGGCGGCCTCATTTCCTAGATAGACTTTCAATAGGAATTACTCCCTCATACCCTAATATAATTAGCAGTTTGATAGGTACCAGTATATATCCTGAGAATAAGCATATGTGTAAATTGACCCTCTTATAGCGTTAAAGAACGTTTTATTTTGAATTCTAAAACAGAATGATCAGCCTCATTGCCCTGCTATTAGCCCATTATTGGAAGATGCATTGGTCTAGGATATTTCAACTCTGGTATTTGATACCCTTCATTAGTGCTTAGGTGGGTTATGTCCATTAACGTGGGATTAAACCCAAAATTAAAAATGAAATATATAGCAGCTTACCAATCAATCATTACATGTGGTGGCTGCATTGGGTTTTCTTTTAGCTTTTTTTCCCCCTCGGTTTTCACCTGGTGATCTGACCAGTAAAAAACCTCCTGCAGTAAAGTGTCCCCACTCTGGATGAAGGGCACAGGGGGGACCTTTGGACAGCAGAATTTAAATTGAAGCCAAACGCTAGCTAACAAGATGTAAGCAGTTACAGCAAGAGGGTTTTTTTTTCCTTTTAGGATAAAGGATTTACATAAATAAAAGCTGATCATTGTAAGCACCCCTGTCAATAATGAATGATTTGTCTCATCCCTGTAACTGTTACAGCTGCAAGAGAACTTGCTCTAAGAAATGAGAAAGTAATACTTTCGAAGTAAGCTGCAATATAATGTCGTGTACACACGACCAGACTTTTGACAGCAAAGGCCCGACAGAAAGAATCCGCCGGACAATTCGATAATGTGTGGGCTTCATCGGACCTTTGTTGTCAAAAAAAAAAAAATCAGACAGACTTTAGATTTAGAACATGCTTCAAATCTTTTTGACGGACTCGACCCCGGTCGAAAAATCCATTCGTCTGTATGCTAGTCCGACGGACGAACGACGCCGCTAGGGCAGCTATTGGCTATTGGCTATGAACTTCCTTATTCTAGTCCGGTCCTAAGTCATCACGTTAAAATCAGTCGGACTTTGGTGTGATCGTGTGTAGGCAAGTCCGTTGCGTCGGAACTCTGTCGAAAGTCCGTCAAAAAGTCCTTTGTAGTTCAGTCCGTCAAAAGTCCGCTCGTGTGTACACGGCATAAGAGTTTGCTTTCGAGTTTAATACTACTTAAAGTGGTTGTAAACCCTGCTACACCACTTTTACCTACAGATAAGCCTATAGTAAGGCTTACCTGTCTGTACCATGAACCTCTCCTAAATTTACACAGGCACGCTCGTGACGTTTCTTCAGTAGCCGTGTCATAAACCGGCAGCTCACGCACGCATGCGCGGGAGTGATGTCATCGCAGCTCCAGCCAATCACAGCGCCGGAGCCTGCAAACCCGGAAATAACTTCGGGAGACATGTCGCTGGACACAGTGATGTGCGGGGACTGCTGCAACAGCTTCAATCTAAGGTAAGTATTTCATAATGAGCTAGTATACGATGCATACTAGCTCATTATGTATTTGTCTTGCAGGTTTTTTTTATTCTTTCTGAGTTTACAACCACTAACTATTTATACTGGCGGGGTTTCTATGACCCACTAATAGCCACTCTTCTCCCCCTTAGGGCCAGTGGTTTTCAATGGTATAATTCACACCAAGTGTCTGCAGTTTAATAAAAAAAAAAAAAAAAAAAAAAAAAAAGTAGAACATGCTGCATTTTTCCTGCACTGGACTGTACCGGAACGCTGTAAAACGCATCAGAAACACACGTGTCCTTATTTAAGATTAAGAAAAAAAGAGGGGGGAAAAAATGCACTGGACTGCATAATAAAAAAGTGCATATAGAAAAGCATCTGAAACGCATCCGGACTGAGTTTCTATGGTGTGAACTGTCCCTTATACTGTTTATTTTTCTTAGTGGCCCCTTTCCCTTCATGTACTTTCATACTCTCTCCACTGTACACCTGCATTTTTTTTTTGTCCTTGCTAGTTTGTGTGCGATGTTGAGGAACTACGGATCCTTGATTGCTCATTTTCTTACCTCTCTACATCAGGACTGATGGATTGCTAAGCTATTTGATAGCGTCTGTGGGATACTACAATGTGAGAGACATTCAGAAGCTAGGAGCAAGGGGACCTATATACACGTGTGAGAAGGGGAATTTTTTTGTGTGTTCTAGGTCTGTTTGTATTTCCTTTTTCTACCTAATAAATGTTGTGATTTTAATCTATTCTATTTGTAGTCTGATAAAGTCCATATAACCATTGTCTTGAATTTAAATTTACACTAGGATGTATATTCCACTTCTTTTTCAATGCCGTCACCCATCATTTGTTATCTTTTATTATGCAATATCTATAGAACAGTGCTGTCAGGAACAGAACACCACCATTAGTCCACCCAGTTGCACTGTTTTGCCGCATACACACAACTAGTTTTGCTATCGGATTAAACTCCGAAGGTTAATCCGACGGAATTCCATTCAAGTGGTCTTTCCTAGACACAGTCAAACCAAAGTCCGACCATCCAGAACGCGGTGATGTACAGCACGTACGACGGGACTAGAAAAGGGACTAGGAAGTTCAATAGCCAGTAGCCAATAGCTTCCGTCTCCTCATACTTGCTTCAGAGCATGCAACGTTTTTGGTCCGTCAAAACAGCATACAGACTAGAGGTTTTTCCGATAGGAATCGGTTCCGCCGGAAATATTTACAACATGTTCTATTTCTAGGTCCGTCAGAATTTAAAAGAAAAAAAAAAAAAAAAAAAGTCTGATGAGGCCTACACACGATCGGAATATACGATGAAAAGCTTCCATCTGACTTTTTCTGTCGGATATTCCGCTCGTGTACCAAAATAAAAGAATGCATTTACCATAAATTCAGATAAGTAATGATAAAGGCAAGCTATCTTCAAAAAAATCCAAATTATCTACCAGTTACCCTGAATGGTTCCCGCAATCAAATAAAAGCTGGACAGATTCCAAGTACTTATTTTTTTTTATACATTTAAATAGCACTAACACATGAGCAGCACTTTACAGAATGCATATATACATCACCTTTGAGAAAACTCATCTCTGAATAGGAGGGCCCTTTATCTCAAAAGCATAAACCCATGCACTATGGAAATTCTGAAAGTACACACAAGAAACTATAGCACAAGGGTGGACAAATTTAAGGCACCTGATAGCCATTTTGTTTTTTGCATACAATAATTAGAACTGTGCTTTAAAGTGAACATATACTCGATTTTTAACTGTAGGACAGTAGGATTCCTGTATAAGAGCACAGAAAACAAGATTAATATTATCTTTAAAAAGGCATCAAAGCCTGTTTTGTGCCACACTCTTTGATTTAATTTTATGTTTCTGAAGCCTGATTTTCCTTGACTTTCCTGGCAAGCTCTATCAAGGGCCTGTTCACACCAGCCCATGTGCACTTACTCCGCAGTGTATGGGTTGTTACAATGCATTGCACGGTTTAATTTTCTCTTTTTGTAAAGCCCAACTCTGGGAAACGTAACATTATCTACTGCAGTGGGACCATGCACGCACTTCAAGGGTTATTTTCTCACATACAGTAGAGGAAATTATTTAAACCCCTACAAATTTTGTAAGTTTGCCCACTTACAAAGAAATGAAGGGTTATAATTGTTATCATAGGTGTATCAACCAAAAATCCAGAAAAAAACAAAACACATAATGTTATAAATTGAGATGCAGTTCAGTGAGTAAAATAAGTATTTTATCCCCTACCAACCAACAATAATTCTGGCTCCCACAGACTGGCTACAGAGATTAGTCCTGTCAATTTAAGAAGGTGCTCCTAATGACAACTCGTTAGGTTGATAAAAAAAAAAAAAAAAAAAAAGGAGACACCTGTCCACAGAATCTCTTTCTTCCATTCAAACCCCGCCATCACAGGCAAGACCAAAGAGCTGTCAAAGGACGTCAGGGATAAGATTGAAGACCTGCACAAGGCTGGAATGGGCTACAAGACCATCAGCAAGAAGCTTGGTGAGAAGAAGACAACTGTTGGAGCGATTATTCGCAAATGGAAGAAATACAAAATAACCATCAATCGCCCTCAATCTGGAGCTCCATCATGAGAAAAGCGAGGGATCAGCTCAGAACTACATGGGAGGAGCTTCGAATGATCTTAAGACAGCTTTGACCCCAGTCACCAAACAAACCATTGATAACACAATACGCCACCATGGATTGAAATTCCACAGCAAACCGCAAGGCAGCCCTCCTCAAAAAGGCACATGTACAGGCCCGTCTGAAGTTTGCCAATGAACATCTAAATGATTCAGAGAAGGATTAAGAGAAAGTGCTGTAGTCAGATGAGACCAAAATTGAGCTCTAAAGCATTTCTTCAACTCACTGTGTTTGGAGGAAGAAAAATGCTGACTATGACCCTAAGAACACCATCCCTACAGTCAAGCATGGAGGTGGAAACATAATGCTTTGGGGCTGTTTCTCTGCTAAAGGTATAGGCTGACTGCCACATTAAGGGGCCAATGGATGGGGCCATGTATTGTAAAATCTTGGATGAGAACCTTCTTCCCTCAGCTAGAACACTGAAGATGGGTTGTGGATGGGTCTTCCAGCATGACAATGACCCAAAACATGCCGCCAAGGCAACAAGGGAGTGGCTCAAGAAGAAGCACATTAAGGTCATGGAGTGGCCTAGCCAGTCTCCAAACCTCAATCCTACAGAAAATGTATGGAGGGAGCTGAAACTTTGAGTTGTCAAGCGACAGCCAAGAAACCTTAAGGATTTAGAGAAGATCTGAAGAGAGTGGACCAAAATCTCTCCTGAAAGGTGTGCAAACCTGGTAACCAACTACAAGAAATGTTTTACCTCTGCTTGCCAACAAGGGTTTCTCCACAAAGTACTAAGTCATGTTTGCTTGGGTATCAAAGACTTATACAAATAGAACTGCAACTCAATTTATAACATTTGTATCATGTATATTTTCTGGATTTTTGATTAATATTCTGTCTCAATCATTTAAAATACACCTATGATAAAAATTATAGACCCTTTCTTAGTGGCCAAACTTACAGAATCTGCAGGGGATCAAATAATTATTTTCCCCACTGTAGATCTAGGGGACACAGAAAATAAGAGTTGATCTGACCTGATCCTCCACACTGCTAGACTAATCCCTGCAGCGTCTTTCCTCCCAGGTCCTGACATTATCATGACCAATGCAAGGTCCATTGCATTGAACATGATACTAAGGGACAGTCCACCACTGTAGCATGGATAAAGCAGTGCCACCTGCCAGGGAAGCGGAGGATCAGGTAAGTAAAATGGCTTCTCTTCTCCCCTAGAAAACACAAGCAGTTGACCCTTGGCGTACAGGCTTAGTCCCACTACAAGGGATAATTTTAAAGTTTCCTGGAGTTGGACTTTAAAGTGGTTCTGAAGGCAGAGTTTTTTTTTTACCTAAATACTTACCTGAGCTTAATCTTGATCCAGTGATATGTTTGAGAGCAGTGTCTCTCTCGCTCTCTCCTCACTAGATAGAGAGGCAGGAGCCATTGGTGGGCAGCCGAGTCGCGCGCTGTGTGTCAATGGAGACACAGACACAGCTCAGGAGCGAGCATGCACCATTACAGACACTGAATCCTTCTTTAAAATCTATGCAATGCAACTGTCCCTAAGGATGCCCAGCATTGCCCGTGTTACAACCATCAAGAGAGTGGAAAACTGTATAAAGTGTAATAATTTTATTGTAAACTCATTAGGAATGGTATTGCACTTACATTGACATAGAGAAGTACAAGCCAAAAGAAATCGAAACCAGGAGCACCAGCTTGTGTTCCACCTGCGTTCCATAAAGTGGAATTGACGTCACCAGGAGTCCTGCCCTATACGTGCAACATCAGGGACTCCTGAGAACAACTACTTGCTCTGTTAATATATGGTTTACTTTCTAACATATACAGAAGGGCTGCGCTAATCACATATCTCAACTCAATAAAGTGCCTTCCAACGTGACAAAGAAATAATATGTTCACATGTGTTCTACTTCCGGATTACCAATCCACCACCATGCTAACGCAAAGGTGCTTGCCAAAGAGCCATGAACCCCTATTTTAGAGAAGTCAAACTGAGCCTCATGAAACCAAAATCCAATGGATATTATCCACCATTCCACATAAGAACACACACATATTTTATTTACACATATATATATATATATATATATATATATATATATATATATATATATATATATATATATATATACACACATATACAAACACACATATATACATAGCGTATATACATACCATGCACAAAGAGAAGAAAGAGCCAGATGCTCCAAATAATGTAAAACTCATGGTAAAATTTATTAAGTTTAAAAACTCACATTATAAGAAGCAAACAGCACTCTAAAGAAATCACCCTTCTGGGACGCTAACCTAGTACATACACAAGTGTAGTGATATCACAACGTACAGCTCTGCCCTACGCGTTAAGTCATAAATTACATGAATACATGAAAAATGGATACAAAATTTTCCTATGTTCCCACTGCCCACTGAAATACTAAACACAAAACATAATCATGAAAAAAAAATAAAGGATCACTAAAGCCATTTTTTTTTAAAATGACAAACATGTTATACTTACCTCCGCCGTGCAGCTCGTTTTGCACAGAGTGGCCCCGAACCTGGTCTTCTAGGGTCCCTCGGCGGCTGTCTCGGCTCCCCCCCGCAAGCACTCAACACTTTCATGCGAGCTCCCTCGCATAGTGTTGAGTGCTTGCGGGCGCGCTCCCGTGATACAACCGGCGGCCATAGCCGCTCACTGTATCACTCGGCCCCGCCCCCCCGGCGCGCCGCATCATTGGATGTGATTGACAGCAACACGAGCCAATGGCTGCGCTGCTTTCATTCCATCCACTCTAGCCAATCAACGGCCAGGCTGAGCGGCGAAGAGGATGTCGGGAGCGAGCGCGGGACTTTCGAGGGGTCAGGTAAGTAAAATGGTGGGGCTGGGGGCGGGGGGGGGGGCGGTATTGTCAGATGTTTTTTCAACCTTAATGCATAGAATGCATTAAGGTGAAAACTTTTTCCTTTACAACCCCTTTAAATCACAATAATGAAGTTATCACTAAATATATGAATTCACAAGACACCATAAAATAGAAAATACATAATTAAAATAATGTGAGATGTTAAAAAATAATTAATAATAAAGCTAAGATCACAATAGGAACCCTATAATTTAACGGTTGCCCATTACTCTTTGCAAAATACCTCAAGCTCTGTCCGATTGGATGGAGAGCGTCCGTGAACAGCAATTTTCAAGTCTTGCCACAGATTCTTAATAGGATTTAGGTCTGGACTTTGACTGGGCCATTCGAACACATGAGTATGCTTTGATCTAAACCATTCCATTGTAGCTCTGGCTGTATGTTTAGGATCGTTGTCCTGCTGGAAAGTGAACCTCTGCCCCAGTCTCAAGTCTTTTGCAGACTCTAACAGGTTTTATTTTAAGATTGCTCTGTATTTGGCTCCACCCATTTTCCCATCAACTCGGACCAGCTTCCCTGTCCCTGCTGAAGAATAGCATCCCCATAACATGATGCTGCTACCACCATGATTCACAGTGGGGATGGTGCGTTCAGGGTTTTGCTTTTATGGCCAAAAAGATCAATTTTGGTCTCATCTGACCAGAGCACCTTCTTCCACATGTTTGCTGTGCCCCTCACATGGATTCTCGCAAACTGCAATCAGGACTTCTTATGGCTTTCTTTTAACAATGGCTTTCTTCTTTCCACTCTTCCATAAAGGCCAGATTTGTGGAATACACAACTAATAACTGTCCTGTGAACAGATTCTCTCACCTGAGCTGTGGATCTCTGCAGCTCCTCCAGAGTTACCATGGGCCTCATGGCTACTTCTCTGATTAATGCTCTCCTTGCCCGGCCTGTCAGTTTAGGTGGATGGCCATGCCTTGGTAGGTTTTCAGTTGTGCCATACTCTTTCCATTTTAGGATGATGGATTTAACAGTGCTCTGTGAGATGTTCAAAGCTTGGGATTTTTTTTTTTTTTATAACCTAACCCTGCTTTAACCTTTTCCACAACTTTATCCAAGAACTGTCTGGTGTGTTCCTTGGCCTTCATGATGCTGTTTGTTCACTAAGGTTCTCTAACAAACCTATGAGGGCTTTACAGAACAGCTGTATTTCTACTGAGATTGCACAAGGTGGACTCTATTTACTAACTAGGTGATTTCTGAAGGAAATTCATTCCATTAGATTTTAGTTAGGGGTATCAGAGTAAAGGGGGCTGAATACAAATGCACGCCACACTTTTCAGATATTTTTTTGTAAAATATTTGTAAAACCATTTCTCATTTAACTTCCACTTCACAATTGTGTGCCACTTTGTGTTGGTAAAATCCCAAAAACACACATTGACCTTTTTGGTTGTAACATGACAAAATTTGGAAAATTTCAAGGGCTATGAATACTTTTTCAAGGCACTGTATATCCATTATAGTGCAAGCGGCTATCATTTTTTGTTATTCCATGGATATAGGGGTCACCGCTATATTTTCCAGTTCTACCTGATGATTTGTATCTTGTTACTGCCTGCTTGTGTTGGTTGGTCACTCAAAATGAACCAATCCTTTAGAGCAGGGGTCTTCAAACTATGGCCCTACAGTTGTTCAGGAACTACCATTCCCATCATACCTAGTCATGTCTATAAATGTCAGTGTTTTACAATGCCTCATGGGATGTGCAGTTCCTCAACAGCTGGAGGGACGTAGTTTGGAGAACCCTGCTTTAGAAGATATCAGTTTGTCTTATTTATGTTTAACAATAGCAATTGATCATCCAAATTCTCAGTACTGTGAGGTTTATTAAAGAAGATAAAAAAAAAAAAAAAAAAACGCGTTTGGCAGTACCAGGAAAGACCTTTTTTTGACAAGGATGTCTAGATACATGTGCAGCTACAGAAACATTTGTGGTTATGGTCTAACATGAGCAATTGAAACATGGCTTTTTTTTCAGTCCCACTCATTCTCATAATTACACTCTTTAAACTTGTTTTTATGGTTCCTAGTATTCCTTTGGACAGAGAAGATGTAGGAGAAAAGGATGGATGAGTTAGAATGAGGATTTATGTTTGGGGATCTGATGAGTTGGGAGAGATCAAAAGAGTAAGGACAGGGATTCAGTTTCAAAAACATTTAGAAACCATTTAGGAATCACTTAAAGCAAACCTGTACTTTGACTATCCTGGACAAAATAAAAAGGTTCACTGGACAGCAGGCTACCTTCAAATACTGACCTACCCATCTCAACAGAAGCTTTTCTGATGTACAGTCATGCAGGGAAAGGGCATATACATTTTCAGTTTCAGGCCCTACTCTTTATCCGGTCTTCTACACCAGTTCTCATATTTCATAAAGATGATGACAGAGGTCATTGCAACATTGAGTCCATCAAAATAATTTATCTAGATAACTTCCTGATTAGACACCAACACGAAGCTTGATTATGTGATTCCTCCTTTCTTCGTCTATCTTTGGAAACCTTGCCCTGGGCAGAAAAATCATCAGCCTCATTCCACTATTCACTTTAATTTTTTTTTGCCAACTTTCTTGGCAGATATGATCTGAATTAGTCAGAATATTCACTTGGTTATCAGACCCTGCACATGTAGATCTGTTTGTTTTGACCACCAATGCTTAGGTTTTCTGTTCTTAGTCCCTGGGAAAGGGCCATGAGGGTATATGCTATCACTTATGCTTGCCAGTTCTCTCAGGCAAAGGCATTCCCTCAGCTCCAGTTGCTTCTTTTGGTCATCCGGAACATAAGAATAGACAAGGTCAGCGAAATTCTTGATGCCTTCTATTGGCCTCAGTTCTCAGTGCTCCTTTAGCTGTCTAATAAAAGCCCTTTGGCACATCTCCTCTGATCCAAGGGTAGTCTGATGTCTAAAGGTCCAGTGCTAAATCCTGAAGTAAGTCTCCAGAACTTCTTTCACATTTCAGGGCTAAATTGTAAAATCATGAAAGTCACTGATATGCTCCAACAGCCAAAGTTCTGGGCCACACAGGGTTCTTTCCTGGGGCCAAAAACTTCAAGTATGAATGATAGAAAAAGTCATCCAGCTAGTATTTTCATAAATAAGTCAACAGGGACATGCAAACTTCTCACAGTTCTGGTTTCCTTTAAAGTGTATGTAGAACCTGAACTTTTTTTTTTTTAGTTTTATAATAAAATGGTCTAAGGCACATTCATTCACTCAAGTCTTCTTCACAGTGTAATCGATAGCAACCACTAAAGTTTTGAATATTTATGTAAAACCAGCAAAAGTTATTCTGCGTTTGTCAGATCATCACAGCGGCAAACAAGCACGAGGTAGCAAACTATTTACATCAGTGGCATAGCTACAAACATATGGACCATCCTGCTATTAATGGTTCCAGGTGGCGTCTGATAGCTTTCCAATACTTAACCTTGAGGCAAGGTGCTGTCAGAAATCCACAAAAGAGGTGCACAGAGAAACTGCTTCATGCATTCCACACAGTTGGTAAAGTGATTTGTAGAGCACCAGGCTTACACTAGCAAAAGTCACTGTGCTCTGCTCATCGTACAGCACCTATTTTAGTGTTCTCTTCTGTAAATGTGTTTTTGCAGGATTGTTTTCATTTGCCCCACTTCAAACAGGGGCCCAGTCACATCTATGGCTGTTGTAACACCTAGTTCTGCACCAATGCTTCACATTTATGTATAAATTGGGGACTGTAAGTTTACCAATTACAAACACCACAAATACTTGAATCAAGATAATAGCACAGAGACCTGTTGCGAGTGCTACAACATGATTTCATAGGCAGCTAGGAAATACTCTTTAGCCAGACTTTCTCTGATAGATGATCCACGGTCTTCTGGTTGCCAAAGAAACGCAATCGGAGTAAACATATTTTTAGAAAATGCCATCAATTCTTAACTTTCCAACTCTAGAACAGGATGACACACTGCTTCATTTATCATCAAGTCTTTAATAAGTACTGTCTGTACCGCTCCACAAAGTCAAATACACACATCCAACCTTTAATTCTCCAGCCATCATTTTCAACTGCAGGGTTGAATGTGGGCAGTGACTGAGATAGTTCAGACAATTCTGAATACTAAATTATGAATTAAATAAAACCCAGTGTAATAAAAATCTAAATGACCTTTTTTTGTTTGTTTTCTTTTGTTTTATATCTACAAAAATGTTTTACGTAGTTCTATACTTTCTTTTTATTACAGCTTCTCTGCTGAGTGCTGCATTCATGAGCTTTGCTAAATATCCAACTCCAAATTCAGTACATTACATATGGACAAATGGCATTTTCAACAAATTTATAAAACATTAACAGAATGCAAAAAAAAAAAAAGTGTATATATATTTCTGTAGAACAGCCATAGATATTCCACACAGGAATTTGTAAAACAGCTACAGACATCGAATCGTACAGAAATATAAAGCACCATACACCATAATAGCAGTAAGAAAACTGTGAAACTTACTTTTGCCAACTCTTCTCTAGCATAGAATACTCGCAAAAAGACACTTGGAAAGTTTTCTATTAACCCTTTCCATTGCCACAACAAACATCAAAACATTAAGAGCAATTAAAGGATTACATTCCTTGATTACAGGACTGCCTTATCAGATATGATCCACAGGATTCAAACTATACTCCATCCCTCAGATCTATTTAATAAGATGAACGAAAAAAAAAAAAAACAATTTCCAGCCACCACTACACAGTCCATTTGCAGAGACCATCTTAAAGCTTTAATGTTTCTGAAGTAACTCATCTGCAATGTGTTAGCCCAAGTCACAGCAAGATCTTCTGCTATTTTTTTTTTTTTAATATAATCCGAGCTTCTCACTGATGCGAGCCGAAGTAAACATCCACTATCGAGTTGGATGTGAAACCAGGTCACTGTCATTGAAACCTACTGATGGATGCCCAGAAGTTGTCAGGGACACATGTTCTGTCCTCTGGGGCTTTTAATCTGCTTTTCTCTCGGCTGATTCTCCTCTCCCTCCTCCTTTACCGCTCTGTCTGCACAGAAGTCCCTCTCTCATCATCATTTTCATCTCTGGGACAACAGACCAAAGCTTGTTCATCTCTTTCTTTTCCATCCAAACACTAAGCATTTAAACAAGTCCATGTCCATCTTCATGGGGCACACTACGTTATTATCTCTGACAACCTCCAGTACACACAGCACTTATTCTTAAAAAGCCATATATGTTCTTCTGAGCTTTTCAATCCTATCTGTGCTAAAAATCTCCTGGACTAGGAAACTGAAATTCGCCCAACTTTTGAACACGCTTCATTCACCCTATGCTGCTTGCTCTTACCTGTCTCTTGCAGCAGCTTGCCAGGATGAAGGCCGATGCAATTTTTTTCTCAATATCCGTTGCTGCCAAAGAAAATCTGAATATAACCACTAAACGAGTAGATAACAGCACTGCAGATGCGCAGCTCCTGCCAGCTGGGAGACTGATACTGTTGCTATGTGGAGGAGTCACAAAACGAGTGCTAATCGCTCTCCTGCCTGACCTGCGGGCTCATCTTGTCTGAATGTGACCTCTAGACAGAGCGCTAATAGCACAAATGTGTGGCACAGACCCAGGTTGTCAAAGGGTGCGGCAATCTTGGCACCAGACTTCCTACTCTCACTTTTTTTGCCATTCTTCCTCCCACCTCACAATCTTTGCCCTCTTCTCTCTCACTCTGAATGCAATATAACATAACAAAGCTGTCTGTTTTGTACTGAAGCGGTTATTCAAGTGTATTTAGCATCCTTCACTGATGCGTGACACAAACCTACAATATACCTCTTTTTCCCAGATTATATAAGCAGACAGAAAAACGCTGTCGATCGTAAACACATACAAAAAGACAAATACTAAGCAATGCCAGCAGTTATTATACTGTTTATACCGCTACAAATATTCTTTTGGACCCCATTAGTTCACAATATTCTACAAATGCTTCTAAAACAAATCCTTTTAAATAATGGTTTAGTCATAGCTTATGACTAAGCACTCTTTGTAGTGCGAAACACGTAAGCTTTGTTCCACTTTGCTGTGACCTGTATTTTGGATGTCACCTTATTGAATAAAGGCAAAATATTTTTGGAGTGCGGCTGTCTAGAATTTCTTTGATATAGAACAAGTTATAGGCAGAGACTAAATCTCGTGTCTCTGCCTCAAACTTGTAACATGTTATCAAATTTGCCAGCCTTCCATTTGCCCTGGTGTCAGACGGCCATGAAAGTCGATAGGCATCCCCCCACTCTGCCAAGGCAGGGGCACCCCCTCATTGAGATGAGCGCTTGTTCCCAGATTTGGCAGGTTTGAAGGCCCAGCGAAACAGCATTCTAAGTTTGGACTTGCAGCACCGAAGGCTTACCTGCAGAAGCTTTGGGCTTCTTTTCCTCAGGTTAAAGGGTACTCTTATTCTCTGTAACCTCCTTGATGTAGGTGTCAAGGGAGCTACTAGAGAGGTATTCCCTGTGAAAGGGCATCCTCTCCCAAGAAAGAAAAAAAACAAAACAAAAAAAACAAATAAACACAACTCTCTAGCAATACCCACCAAACTGAGCATGTGCAGCCTGACTCCTAATGCTCTGTTCTATCAAGAGATGGGTTGGAGTCAGTTGAAGATGAGGATCGGAGAAGACAGGATCACACGCCTTTATACACAATGCTGAGGATTAACCCCTTGGGTTCCACAGTGAGTATAACAAGCATTTACTGCATATACACACTGATTTTACTGTTGAGGGTTTAGCAACACTTTAACTCATCCTGTTACACTATGTGCCTAGGTGAGAACCTAATGCAGGGTTCAGGGTCTGAAGCACCATTACAGGCCACCCTACATCTTCTACCTGGCAGGGTCTGCCCCCCGCCCCATGCTAAGGAATTAATCGATCTGGAATGCTGCAAAAAAGGGAGCCTCGATGATGATGTAGCCGATGAAATTACTAGAAGTAAGGTAGTAAGGAAAAAAGTCGTTTTGCTTCTTTCAAAGATACAAGACCTAAGGATACTAGTAAAAAAAAAAAAAATTAGACTTGCTGAGAGTGGGAGGGGATATATTAGGGCTGTCCTTACAGTTTTGTTTACCAATGTCTAATCACCTAAAGGCAGCTGCATTATTCATGGTCTAAGACTCTTATCTTGTTTCTTGTAGTGTACGGTTAAGAAAAAAAGTATTTTTAATGCTGTTTGAGAAATTATTTTCGCGTTCTCTTCCAATACCACAACCAAAATTAATGGGATATCTTCCTAGTACACAACCACATGACGAGGTTCCACTGGATCAAAGCACAAACAAAATGTTGAACTAAAATCCACTGCAGTTTGCAAAACATAAAAGTGTAGAAAATTTCATCTAGCTAACCCTTCCTCCAGCCATGAAGATATCAGCCCATATTTGTATCCTATAGAGTGTAGTGAAAACAAAAAAATAAAGATCTGTACAGGCTCAGATTTAGGGCTATTAAATATCAACTATATTGGCAGCCATAGGGATTTGAGTGGGGCCACCAGATGAACAAGATGAATGCCAGGGTGACAAACACACTCAATAGGATATAGCTTTATATCTGTTTTTGTGCCAAATGCTCATGTCTGACTAAAGTATGTTTTTAATGGCAAAATATAATAAAACCTGTATTAATATTTTATATATACAATAATCCGTGCTGTTTTTCCATTTCACCACCTTTTAGATGCTGATTTGAAAGAGTGCAACATCACCCACATTTACCTCAATTAAATAAAATATGAACTTGAGCCCCTAGTGCAGGTTTTAAACATTTCTGATCCCATAAAGCAACCTTTTGCAGATGCTTTTTGCAATCAAAAATATACAACACATTAAAACTGCTACACTGAGTAATTCTATTAGGATCTAGGTGCAGCCATCATTATTACAGCCTATTCTTTCAAACAATACTGGTATTTAAATGTTACATGAGCAGCAGATTCTGGCACATACACCAACACATCCTACCCACCGGCTGCAACACGCTCTGTTCAGTCCCATCTTACATTTGTGTTTACAACAGATTTATTGCTGTACAACATTGGACAGGTCAAGGCAAGCAAGGAGTGATATGTGCGATGCCAAAGAAACAAACTTGAGTCATCCTAAGATCCTTCTAGCAAGCGGCACAGGTAAGAAAAATATGTTCTACACAGAGCAGAAAAAGCCTTTGTTTGATCAAATGTCTGGGGCCTGGGCCAAAGCAACGACTTGAAGTTGATACGATACACCGCTACCTATTGCTCTGCCAGAAGTGGCTATCTTAGATTTGCAGAATGTCATTCGGGGATTTATAAAGGATTAAATTACTTACCCTTTTGTAGGATCTCATCTGTTAGACCCAGGAAGCTTTGCAAAAAGAAGACACCAGGTTTATTGTGCAACTGTTATGCTGCATACCCACGGTCGGAATTTCCGACAACAAATGTTCGATGTGAGCTTGTTGTCAGAAACTCTGACCGTGTGCATGCTCCATCGAAATTTCCGACAACAAAAATTTGAGAGCTGTTCTCAAATTTTCCGACAACAAAATCCGTGTGTACACAATTCCAACGCACAAAGTTCCACGCATGCTCGGAATCAAGCAGAAGAGCTGCACTGGCTATTGAACTTCATTTTTCTCGGCTCGTCGTACGTGTTGTACATCATCTCGTTCTTGACGTTCGCAATTTCCGACAACATTTGTGCGACTGTGTGTATGCAAGACAAGTTTGAGCCAACATGCGTCGGAAATAAATCCAGGATTTTGTGGTCGGAATGTCCGATCGTCTGTACGTGGCATTAAAGTGTATTTCCAGTTTTACAGTCAAATTTGAGAAAAGATGTCATGGCAGACGGCAAGCATTTCTGAATAAGCTGGGTAAGCGGGAGTCTGTCTCAAGAGAAAGGCTAAAGACTGGCTTTGCTTCCACTTATTAAAATGGTTGTAAAGCCTTAAGGTTTTCCACCTTAATGAACTGTATGCATTAAAAGGTGAAAAACCTTTTGTGCTGCAGCTCCCCCCAGCCCCCCCCCCCCTTCTTACCTGAACCCGATCTGATCCAGCGACGTGCACAAGCGCAGCGGCTCTACCCGCTGTTGCTCTCCTCATTGGACAGAATCAATCATAAGCTGTGGCTTGAGAGCGGGGGGCAGGGCCAAGTCCCAGTGAGTGTCCTTGTCAATAGATGCAGCAGCAGGACTCAGGAGCGAGCCCACACAGGTGCCCCAGTGGAAAGCGGCTTTCCACAGGGGTACCCGATCAAGAGGAGAAGCCAGGAGTGCCGGCGGGGAACCCCAGAGGAGGAGGATCGGGTTGCTCTGTGCAAAACTATTGCACAGAGCAGGTCATTATAGATAGCTTTGTTATTTTTAAAAAAATCATAGATTTACAATCACTTTAAAGCTGAACTCCAGGTATTTTTTTTTTGCACACATCTTAGACCAATGTAGACATACATATTCCACACCTGAGGGAACCCTGAGGAAGTGGAGAATAACTGGAGTAGCTGTCACTACCCCAGTGATTCTCACGGTCTTCTAGGTTTTGTGTTATGCGGCTCACACAGACGCTGTTGAGAGAACACCTTGTCTTCTGATCCGCCAGACAGATGGTGAACGGATCCCCCATCTGTCTGTTTTTTAGCAGATTGGATCGGATGATGGTGGGTGTAAACAGACATGTCAGTTTACATCTGCCGCTCTATAAAGGGCAATGGATGGCCCGATTGGGTCCTCCTAAAAAAAACTGACAGGCAGACCAGGTGGGTCCACCCATGTGATAGAGCCCTAACTTTATCCTTCTCTGGCACTGTTCTTTTGCACGTGGCTGCCATACTAGCTACATTTGTATAGTTCTCCCAGAAGACCTTGAATACCCTCTCTCTTTGCCCCCAACAATGGTGGTCCATGGGTAGGTGCAATTACAGGCAAAGAGACTGCAGTGCACACAGAAAAAGTGTAAGATTCTTGGTTATTCTGGCTGAAATGAACTACATAAAACAAGGATTAACCGTAAACTGAATGGACTCTGAAATGAATTAAATCGGCCTTCCTGCTTCCTTACACGCCAAACCCACATTACAACACTAACCAAACCCATTCAGTTTAAATGATTGAATGTTCTCAGCTATAGAGATGTTAGAACAAACTTGGCCCATTAAAACCTGACTGTTCTCCTTGCATTCCAGTATCAAAAATAATGAAAGACTTTCAACACCATAAATAAAACCAGAAGCTTCTGTACATTCACCGATGACTAGTATTGCTTCAGTTCCATTCTAAAAGCTTGGGAGAGTGGCACAAGGGTTAGCCTTCTACTGAGCGGAGTTCATTTTGGAACCAGATAGAAGCCAGCAGCACTTTCCTGTGAGCTGTCACTGTTTATTCTACTCGTCATGGTGTTTGTCTAAGAGAGATCTTGCCAAGGCTATGATCCCTTCAGCAGACTGCAGATTTCTTGGAGGTGCTGTATTACTCATCACATCTCACAAGTCATCTGTTCTCTAGAACATCGCGCAGCACAAGACACAATTCTGTTTGGAGAGGGCTCTGAGAATATTTATTAGCCAGTCACTTGCACAGGATACCAGAAACATTTAAACAGGGCATTTTTGCATAACATCAGCCTAAAGAATGTCTTACAATCAAGAATAAACAGATTTCTATAGGCATTGTAAAAGTTCTCTGCAAGTTTTTTTTAGGTCTAGGTGTAGTGCTTGTACAAGTTTTCAGCATAGAGTATAAAAATGTAGAAATACAGCTATGATCTCAATAAAGTGAGGTTTTTATTGATTTCATAAAAGTCACAATCCATAAAAAATTAGCACGACACATTGCCATGTTTCTAAAGAGTATAGATCACATATGTAGACACGATTTACCTAATTCGATTGCAATAGATAACCAATTAGAATAGCATTTCTGTGAATACTGGTGATAAATGAAAAGTTGACCCAGTGGCGTAAATTTGTATACTCGGAAGAGTATGCTGGACTAGTTCTGAAGGGAGGACACATCCGGAGAACTTCTTTGCCTGGATGGAGGGTTGACTGCTGAACTCCTACCCCCCCCCCTCTCCTCTTCTTTGGGCCCCCTCGGGCCATCTCTTACTCTTTTAACTTTGCATAACGCGGGTTTTCCGCAGTGAAATGAAAACGGAGACTCCCCGATCTAGACGTACAGCGTTCGCATCTATGTGAAGTCAAGACTACAAGTGCATTAATTCAGATGTAATGTTATTCTCTTTTGTATTGTTGTGTAAGTCTATTGATCCCAGTATCTGGAGTCTGCCTCTGTACTATACCGTGTGTCTCTCCCCTTTTGCAAAAATAAAGTATTGGAAAAGTTGGCCCAGAATGTAGACAGTACAGCTATTTAAAGTGTAATTCCACACAATAATTAGTGCACAACTTTAAGAAAACCTTGTAAATGCGCTAACCGCAAAAGTCCATGTAATACATCTTAAAGAGGTATTAAAGGAACAAAAAAAAAAAGGCTATGTTGCAGCTTACGAAGGGCTCATTTAGACTGCAGATTAGTGGCGTCCTCTGGTAGATGCGTGTGCTTCCACCTTGGAGCTGCATGCAGATATCCCATAGATGTGGATGCACCGGCATGGACACAATAACTTGTCAAAGTTTGACATG
Source organism: Lithobates clamitans (assembly GCA_037952925.1). NCBI lineage: Eukaryota > Metazoa > Chordata > Amphibia > Anura > Ranidae > Lithobates > Lithobates clamitans. Next base: position 5,401,434 of record JBBGZY010000438.1, read on the forward strand.
CTGCAGGAGCGGGTGCACAGACCCAAATGCAAAAGGACACTAATCTGCTGTCGGAATGAGCCCTAATCCATAAATTTGGTGACTGCATTCGTTTTGTCAGGTTTTTTATGGTCAGTAACAAACTTTGTTTTAGGGTGTCTCCACTGGATGGGGGAGCAAAGGAGACACCTTTGAACGGATGAATGGTTGTTTTGGGGAGAGGGTAGAACCCCAAGGCTTGGTTCACATGAGTCGCATCCGTCACACAACAGGGATCCTGTGCATGCTGCTTCACCGTTTCAGGTCCGATTTCAGCCCGAATTTTGGGCTGAATTCAGACCTGAAACGGACCAAAAAGGGCACACGTTTTTCCTGCAAAACGCACCAGACCTGCTGTGGAGATATGTGAACCGGCTCCATTGAGAGCCGGTCATATTCTCCTGCTATGCAAATTGGATACGGAGAAAGCCAAATCCAATTCACAGCCTTAAAGTGGAAATCCAGCTTAACCCCTTCCTGCTGAGCGTACGCAGATATGTGGCCTCGGCTTTCGGGGGCAGCTGCAGGCATCATCCCGGTACCGTTTTTTAGAGCGGGCGATTGGCTTTCCAGGTATAACAACCGATGCGGGTAAAAGCCGCTCGATTGTTATCCCGGAGGAGCGGGAGGGGACGTCCCCCTCCGGCCGCTCTGACTGTGCCTCCCGTCCCACCGGGAGACCCGATCCGAGATCCGGCACTTCCGGCGTCTAGCCACAGACTAGAATGAAGCTGTAAACGGCTTTGTTCCAGTCTCCTGAGTGTAAACACAGAAGAGACGTCATAACGTCACTTCCAGCGCCGGATTTAAAAAAATATACAGAATCGCCGTTTGACGATCTGAATACTTTGAAGTGCAAAGGAGGGATTGGAGGTCTTTTAGACCCCCGATCCCTCCATAAACAGTACCTGTCACCACCCATTATTGTCACAAGGGAAGTTTACATTCCTTGTGATAGCAATAAAAGTGATCAAATTTTATTTGTTTAAAAACACAATTTAATAATATAAAAATGAATAAAATAAATAGGAAAAAAAAAAAAATTTAAAAAAACGCCCCCGTGAGCTTGCGCAGCAAAGAAAACGCATACGGAAGTTGCGCCCGCATTTGTAAACTGTATTCAAATCACACATGTGAGGTATTGCCACGATCGTCAGAGCGAGAGCAATAATTCTAGTACTAGACCTCCTCTGTATCTCTAACCTGGTAACCGTAAAAAAAAATTTAAAGCGTCGCCTATGGAGATTTGTAGGTACCATAGTTTGTCGCCATTCCACGAGTGCGTGCAATTATAAAGCGTGACATGTTTGGTATCTATTTACTCGGCGTAACATCATCTTTCACATTATACAAAAAAATTGGGCTAACTTTACTGTTTTGTATTTTTAAAAATCATGAAAATGTCCTTTTTCCCAAAAGGTTGCGTTTAAAACACTGCTGCACAAATACCGTGTGACATAAAATATTGCAACAATCACCATTTTATTCTCTAGATTCTCTGCTAAATATATATATAGCAAAAAATACGGATTTTAACTTGTAAACACCAAATGTCAGAAATAGGCTTAGGCATGAAAGGGTTAAATCTAACAAGCCTTAAAACTGTTCCCTCCCCCCTCCTAACACTTATGCTAACTAAGCTGTGTAAGAAAGAGGTATATATTTGATATACTTTTATTTTCAGGCCGTTTTGGTCTTGTCATGTGATCCGGCTCCCATGAGTCAGTTAGCAGTGGCTGCAGGGAAGAGGAGGAAGTGCAGACAACAGATGGGTCATTAAAGCCTATAGATCACGTCACCACTCCAGGCTTTACTAGACAACACGGGGAGATCACATGACTGAACTGGAGGGGCCTGAAGATAGGTAAGTATATACAGTATCTCACAAAAGTGAGTACACCGCTCACATTTTTGTAAATATTTTATTATACCTTTTCATGTAACAACACTGAAGAAATGACACTTTGCTACAATGTAAAGTAGTGAGTGTACAGCTTGTATAAAACAGTTTAAATTTGCTGTCCCCTCAAAATAACAACACAGCCATTAATGTGGAAACCGCTGGCAACAAAAGTGAGTACACCCCTAAGTAAAAATGTCCACATTGGGCCCAATTAGCCATTTTTCCTCCCCGGTGTCATGTGACTCATTAGTGTTACAAGGCATCAGGTGGGAATCAGGAGCAGGTGTGTTAAATTTGGTGTTATCGCTCTCACTAGACTGGTCACTGGAAGTTCAACATGGCACCTCATGGCAAAGAACTCTCTGAGGATCTGAAAAAAATTGTTGCTCTACATAAAGATGGCCTAGGCTATAAGAAGATTGCCAAGAACACGAAACTGAGCTGCAGCACGGTGGCCAAGACCATATAGCGGTTTAACAGGACAAGTTCCACTCGTAAGTGGCCTCGCCATGGTCGACCAAAGAAGTTGAATGCACGTGCTCAGCGCCAGATCCAGAGACTGTCTTTCGGAAATAGATGTATGATAGCTGCCAGCATTGCTGCAGAGGTTGAAGTGGTGGGGGGTAAGCCTATTAGTGCTCAGACCAAACACTGCATCAAATTGGTCTGCATGGCTGTTGTCCCAGAAGGAAGCATCTTCTAAAGACGATGCACAAGAAAGCCTGCAAACAGCTTGCTGAAGACAAGCAGACTAAGGACATGGATTACTGGAACCATGTCCTGTGGTCTGATGAGACCAAGATAAACTTATTTGGTTCAGACGGTGTCAAGCGTGTGTGGCAGCAACCAGTTGAGGAGTACAAAGACAAGTGTGTCTTGCTTGCAGTCAAGCATGGTGGTGGGAGTGTCATGGTCTGGGGCTGCATGAGTGCTTCTGGTACTGGGAAGCTAGTGTTTATTGAGGGAACTATGAATGTCAACATGTACTGTGACATACTGAAGCAGAGCATGATCCCCTCCCTTTAGAGACTGGGCACCGCAGGGCAGTATTCCAACCTGATAACGAACCCAAACACACCTCCAAGACGACCACTGCCTTGCTAAAGAAGCTGAGGGTAAAGGTGATGGACTGGCCAAGCATGTCTCCAGACCTAAACCCTATTGAGCAACTGTGGGGCATCCTCCAGGTGGAGGAGCGCAAGGTCTCCAACATCCACCAGCTTTTTGATGTCGTCATGGAAGAGTGGAAGAGGACTACAGTGGCAACCTGTGAAGCTCTGGTGAACTCCATGCCCAAGAGGGTTAAGGCAGTGCTGAAAAATAATGGTGGCCACACAAAATATTGACACTTTGGGCCCAATTTGGACATTTTCACTTAGGGGTGTATTAAATTTTGTTGCCAGCGGTTTAGACATTAATGGCTGTGTGTTGAGTTATTTTGAGGGTACAGCAAATTTACACTGTTATACAAGCTGTACACTCACTACTTTACATTGTAGCAAAGTGTCATTTCTTCAGTGTTGTCACTTGAAAAGATAATAAAATATTTACAAAAGTGTGAGGGGTGTACTCACTTTTGTGAGATACTGTACATTTTATACAACGGGACAGTTTTAAGGCTAGTTAGGTGTAAGTTGGAATTCCACTTTAAAGCTAATCCTCAGCTTTTAGTGAAGTTTAAATCGTCTGTTTGAACCAAGGTGGTCTAAGCAAACTATTACCTTCACTACTAGACTTGCCCGCTGTGTGCGCAGCCTAAGCTGTATGTAGCCTCAGCTACGCACAGTATACAGCACTGTGTTCCAGCAAAACGGAATGAATACAAAGTCGAAGATCATGATATCATTCCTCATTACGTTTTAGATTTTTAGAGTGGGGAAGGATCAGAACCCATGTTGGGTTTTTACTGATATCTGGTGCTCTATTAGAAAGATTTCACCAGATAGAAAATCACAAGCACACTGGAAACACATTTTTCTTTATTTGTAGTACAGTAGTGTAAGGCTAGAACCCGTCGGCTTTATTGCTGTCAGACATTTTTCCTCACTTCTTGACTGTTGAAACCAATGTCAGCAGGGCAGGAAGTGATGGGAAAATCTCTCTAACAGAAACCTGGCTAACAGTAAAAAAACTTGACATTGGTTCTAATCCATAGACGTGCGCAGGGGGTGTGCCTGTGGTGCCAATTCCCCCTACTACCCCAGCTTCCCACCATGTTGCCATCCCCCTCCACCCTCCCCAGTGCTGCTGGCTTCGCACCTCTCTTCCTCCCCGGCTGGATGTTTCAGAAAGGGCAGCGGGGGAAGAGGCTAGTACATATGTAATTTACTGACCCCTTCCTTTTATAAATGAACACTCTCGCTCAGTGGGGTAATTAATAACTGAAGCATAGTCAAATGGTGTTTACTATGATGCGCATAGGAGTGCACACAGGGTATGCCGGATGTGCCTGGGCACACCCTAATCACCTAGTGCTCAATAGCATTATTGCTCTGTGTGGCAGCAGGGAGATCAATGTGCCTGAGCCATATATATGTAGATACACACACGCATGTGTGTGTTTGAGCTTTGGGGTGCACACCCTAATGCAATAGGCTGCGCACATCTATGTTCTAATCCTTTCCTACTACTTCCAAAAAAAAATATTGTTGGATATACATAAATTCAGTTTAATTCACTGCAGCCAGGTTCCAAATAGCTCCCCACATTTGCTTTGAGTGGGTCTGCATCCTGAATCCTTTTTAACGTCATCTCCTTCTTCAAGAATACACTTTGCAGCCACTTCCCAGGTCGGTTTGGTTACAGTAATAAAGTAGATGCTCTGAACCGTGTTACTGACATGTCATTAGTGTATGTTAAAATAAAAAACTCAAACAGAAACATCTGATTGGCTGCCGATATTTTCAGAGTTCTTATAGATTCCAAACAGTGCCATTATCCCTTGCTAGGTGGTCATATTGGCACCACTTAACGTTGAATAAGTGTACTAACAAACTCACATCATATGCTTACTTTATCGCAGGTACATTCTTTTCACTGTTAAAACGCACTTCAGAGGCTCGCATGGATTTCCTGAATGTGAATCAGACAAGCTACAAGTGCTATATTTAACATTCAATAAAAATTCTTCCTGCTCCAAACAAGACCAAAGATATATTTTATAAAAAAACACTTCTTACACATAAAGAAATCTTGATACTGACACTGCAAAGCTTTGTACTCTGGTATACTGTATGTAGAAAACAAAGTACATCCTAGATCTCTAAACACTCTTAATGTGGAAAAACCATTTCTTTTGACTGGATGGTACAAGTCTACAATCGTATTGCATTACCTGAACCAAAGTACTCCGACACAAAGATAAAAGATGCTAAACTTAATTTAGGATAATCATACAAGGCCTCATGTTTTCATAAAATTCAACAATTCAACAAACATGATTGATAATCAAAGCTTTAAACAAAACATCAATTTCCAACTGGCCGAAATGCAAGAAATTGCAGAGAACGTGGTGCACTCCAGATGGTACAATGGCAAAATTTAAAATCAGACTTCAGGAATTAAACAAAATCTACCCTTGCAGTAGGGCTCCCTGTACTGCAAGGGTCTACAAGGGAGCTGGAGGGGCTGCATTTGTTTCCTTACCCCTGTTCTGGTTGGCTCCAGTGCTCTCCTCCTCTCCCTTCAGCGCTCCATGCTGTGGGCAGTCTTTCAAAGTTATCACATACAATGTAGAGCTATCAACTTTGCATAGTACATGGAAAAGGCATCAGTGTGACCACAGCCTAAAACACCTTAGAGAGGAGGCTTTGCGGGACCGTTTGCAACTCTGGATGGACCCTGCTGGAAGACATGTAGTACTACTTATTCTTGCCTCTCTTGCCCCCATTGTAGAAGTCAACCATTGAAGTTAAGAGCGGGGGGCGGCCACAAGGGTGGATTTTGTGTAATTCCTAGAGCTGGGCTTTAAAGTGATTATAAGGTTAATTTGACAGCAACAGGAGCCGATGTGCCTGAGTCCAGTGAGAAGGAGAGCGGAGAGAGACGGTGCCTAATGGTCACATACAAATAAAGCGACGATTCAGAGCATAAAGCAGCCCTATATCAGGCAAACACTATTGCAGACATGCACCATATTTATATAGTGAAATAGGACAAATGGGACAATCAATTTGGCATACAGATAATTGCCACAGTACCCTGACTTCTCAATCCTTGGGGTGTTACTGCTTAGGTAGAAGAGATGGTTCTATCCCACTGGTCCCTTTTTCTATCTATCTATATATATATACACACACACACACACACACACACACACACATACACACATCTGCAGGAGTCACTGTGGCCTGATGAAATGGCTTCTTTAGGCTCCAAAACATTGCTCTTTTTTTATATGTGACTAATAGATAGCTCTAAACTGAGCTTGTAATGCTTTTGTGACTGAAATGTCAGTCTAAATGAATTCACAACAGGCTGGAAACTCATTCTGGAAGGCTATTCGAGACAGACTGCTAACACATGTGATCATGTACCAATTAAATAACAGTTATGGGCAGGCATTGAGATTACGTGTACATTGCTCATTGGCCAGAGTGGATAATCCAACAGTCAAAATCAATACATACAATTATTTGTGAAAACTTGTCTGAAAGGTTGGTTTACACTTTAAGAGCCAACTGTACCTAAAACAGTGTCTAAACTTCAGTGTTATATATTAGCAAACTAAATCACATGCTGACATCTTACACTTTCTAGTGGTTAAAGTGTTACTAAACCCACAACAGTAAAATCAGTCTGTATATGCAGCATAGCATGCTTGTTATACTCACTGTGGAACTTAAGGGGTTAATCCTCTGCATTATGTAAAAAGGTCGTTTCATCCTGTATGAACAGATCCTTCCCTCCTGCACTGTCTATCTAGGGAAGGCCAGCTAATACAGGCAGAGTAGCCAACCTGCACATGCTCAGTTGTGTCTCATGCTGGAGAGAACAGTTTCTTGGTCTCAGAGCTAGCCAGGTCACATGATATTGACATCACACATGTGGGTGTGTATACAGGCTGAAGTGAAAATTGACATGTTTACATGATAAACTGTGCAGTTTATCATGTAAACCGTGTTATACAGATCATCCAAAAAGGTATATAGTGGAAATATTTTAATGTAAAAAGAAGATTTAGAAGCTGTGGGTACTGTGGGGGTGGGGCGGATGAACTATTTTCATATTGCTGGGTTTAGTAACACTTTAATCCACAAAATCTTTTTATGTAATTCAATACAAACAAAGAAAAGCAACCTTAAAAAATGCAAGGCGCATCAAAAATGTCTTTAATGTAAACATGAGCATTTATCAATTCCGTCATGCAGCTAGTCAAAGCTAAACAGGAGCAGCAAAACAGATTATGCAAAAGATTGACTATTAACTTCATACCAGCTTCATTCATAATTTCCTCCCTAATTTAAGGTGTTACTAAACCCAGGACACTTTATCTGGTCTCCCACAGTACACAGAACATGGAAATGCAATTATTTTAGTAAATATAAATTGTTAAATACCTTTTCTCATCAGCAGTATATAGCAGTCCTGTGGCTTCTTACAGTGTCCAGCCGAGCACTGGGTAAAGCTTGTAAGAGGCGTTTTCATCCTCCTCTGACTCTCATACGAGGCTGCATGATACCTGCTTTCTGTCTGGACAGTGCTGATTGGCCCTGTGCTAATCAGATGCACCCTCCCCTCAAAAAACGCTCTAGCAATACACACCAAACTGAGCATGCGCAGAATGTCCCCAAGGCTCTGTACTATCAGGAGATGGACTGGGGACAGTTAAAGAAGGGGAGGATCAGAGAAGACAGAATCAAACAACCTTTTTACACAAAGCAGAGGATTAACCCCTAAGTTCCACAGTATAACAAGCATGCTTTACTGCATATACAGACTGTGTGAGTTTACATTAAACTGAGATGAAATATTAGCTGCCATTGCAGGTGGCCATCTGCACACACTGATTACCTGTTGCATAAATGTGGATGAGATGAGTAAAAGATGCCTTCATCTCCTGTTCTCCACCTGTAGAGAGCTCCTCAGATGTGTTTCGACCTTTTCAGGACTTAATCGTAGAGGCCTCTCCCGGTAACAGCAGGAGAGCCTGGGAACCGCGGATGGAGGGGGGCACTGCGCTGCCGGGTCTGTGAAAGTGACTGTCTGCTCCACTTCCAAGCCTGGAGGTGGCTGGTGAAAATCCACACAAGCTAATGGCTACTACTTTAGCCATTAGCTTGTTATTAAAGGTTCCCTTTTTGGACCTACTACCTACGTCCAAACAGCTGAACTAGTTAAGATGGGTATACATGTTGAGTTTTTTTTTCTTTCTAACTAGCGGGTTGAACGAAAAAAACCTCACAAATCCTGGAATCAACAGCAATTTTACTGTTGTGGGTCACACTTTAATGTAGCAGCAAAGCAAAATAAAACCTGCTCTAAACATTTTCTAATTTTTTATTAGTTTGGAGTATAAATCTGTCCCATCACCAGTGGTTAATCTTACGCGTGTCTTTGCAAATCTGTTTGTTTGCTGCTCACGATTCCACATTGAGAAATTTAGGGTGGATATTGTTAAAGCGGTGTTCTGTCCAAAAAATATAAAAAATTAAAAGCCAGCAGCTACACCTACGGCAGCTGCTGGCTTTTAACAATAGGACACTTACCTGTCCTGGAGTCCTTACGGCTTCACGCCGGGAACCCTACTGCGCATGCGCGAGGCCATGCTCCTTTCTCCTACTGGCCCGGCGACAGGGTGAGGAGGAGGGAGCCCCGCAGTGATGTCACGGGCCGCAACCCGGACTCCCGGAAGTGGGAACAGGATACGTGTCAAAGAGAGGTATCCTGTCCCCCCTCCCCCCTGAAAGGTGCCAATTGTGGCACTGGAGGGGTAGAGGAGACAAATGAGCGGAAGTTCCACTTTTGGGTGGAACTCCGCTTTAAGGATTGTGGTAAGTTTCTCACGTACCATAATGCCTATCACCTTTTACCTGGCAGCAAGAAAAATGAAGTCTACCAATTTCCTTTGGTGTCTAGGGAGGTCAGAGACAGGCCTGTGTAACAAGGCTTTCCAAGGGTTATGGATTTAATTATAGTTCAAGAGAAATCCAATCTGATTGTACATGTAAATGAAGAACGGACAAGCTTTAGGACAGTTCCACCATATATGTGTTAAAGTGCCACACTCCCCACAACCCTGGAAGCAAAGGAGAAGCACTGGGAATGAATTTAGCAATGCAGTTGGGAATAATATATCAGCAAAAAAGCACCTTGTAAGAATTTTCTTAAGCAAAGGTGTTAGGTGAGAATTTCTCCATGGCAGTCCAATCCATGGCAGTCTTATCTACAGACTCTCCTAGGTCTCTTTCCCATTTCTCCACGGGTAGGTGATTCAACCAGCTCACCAAGGTGGTATGGGCAGTATATAAGGTGCAAAAAAGGTCCATTTATGGGGATCCTTCAGACAGCATTTTCAAACAAGGTCAGGTATATTGGCCAACTACATCAGTACTGTTTGACGGCAGTACTGATGTAGTATCTAACCTGCACATATCAAAATGTTTCCGTATGGACCAGTTTCCAAAACTATAATGTATGGGAAAGATCTGATTGAACAAGATAAATGTACTTTAAAGCCAGCCACAGACAGTTCAAATCTCAGCCGGTTTAGCAGGGACCTGCCGATTTTCAAACCATGTATGGGCAGGCTGATTGTACCCTAGTTGATCGATCACCTTAGGTACAACCTACCTGTTGGATTTTACATGTAACTCTTGCTAGCGGCTATTATAGCCACTAGTAGTAATCAGTGTGTTCTCCCGGTGGGGATGGCTCCAGGAGAGCACAATGGCTTTGCGGGAGGGATTCCCTCATCACCACAGTCAATGTTAATGGGGAAATCAAGTGATTCTATTTCCTGCAACCCATTGTTGCAGGAAAGGAAATTGTTCCATCTATGGCTGGCTTAGGCCATGCAGAAGCCACCAGCAGAGGCCATCTAGAAGCCACCAGCAGAGGCCATGCAGAAGCCACCAGCAGAGGCCATGCAGAAGCCACCAGCAGAGGCCATGCAGAAGCCACCAGCAGAGGCCATGCAGAAGCCACCAGCAGAAAATCAAAGTCCCATTTCCTTAAAGAATATAGGGCATACTATATTGAGGGTCATAAACTGTCCATATTCCCAATGCAAATACTCAGAAAATCTATTGCATATACTTTGCTAAATGAGAGGCAGCCTCCTATGCATTTAATTGTGTCTCTTAAGTTTAATTAATGCTTCCCAATATATGTGAACACTGTATATGAACGTACACAGGACTTTCCCTTTAAATGTAAAAGGCTCTCCCATGTAATACCAAACATTAGGTAGTATAGAAGGTCTTGTATTTCTGAATCATTCTGTGTCTCACATGGATGCTACAAATAGCATGAAAGAAGGGGGAGGAAAAAGCTGACGGTTTGTGACAGCACATAGCAACCCACTCATAACACCACCATAATCCTACCCACCTTTCTTTGCAGTTTCCATTTCCTCTTCTGTCCAGCGTGAACTTTCATTCATCTCCATCGCAGCTGTGAAACAAAGAACAATTAAAGCTTAATAAAAAGAAATGAAGGAAAAAAATAAATAAAAAAAACTACAGTACACATACTGATAAAAACCTTACCAAGCAAATACCAGACATGCGTTCTCTGAAGTTAGCTGGGACAGGCATCCACATTTTTAGCCATGCTAGTGGCTGATTTGGAGCATGACTCACAGCAAAACAGAGGGCAGACGTTTCAGGTCAAGTGGTAACAACATAATGAGATCCAGGGGCTTCAGCTGCGAGATGCTCTTGCCAGTGTACATTTTTCGAGAAATTCAGTTTCTCAGGCTGAAAACATTCGCTACCATTCCACTTCAAATGGCCCATGAAAGAGAGAGCAATGGGCTGCGGGCACTTAAGTATACTGCACTGATTGGACCATGATAAAACATGAACAGTTCACGTAAAGGACAAACACAGGACAAGAAAAGGGGAAAGTTGCGGAGACAATTAAAAATAGCTGAGCTCTTCATGCAGAGCGTCTGCTGCTGCAAGCCCCTGACAACTATTAGCCCCGGCCCTTTGGGGAACGCGCAGGAACATCCTTTCCAGTTCACTGCCTCGGATTTCAGTTGGCACCTCTCTTGGGCACATCACAAGTAATTTTCTTTCATAAGACTCCCCACAGCCACAAGATGGTAAGGGATAGCACACCAGCAACTTATGTCTGACATACTGTGCGATAAAGAAGAAGCGCGACACCCACACAACGCAGACACAGAACAACACTGCAGCAAAGGTAGTAAAGTCTCTGCAACAGATGGCATTCTTATGTATTCATTAATTAGTAAGGAACTAAACTTTCCATTAAAAGTGCAGTAAATGCTTAGTGTGCGATACTAGGAGCAGGCAGACAAGTAAGAATCCTTCACAGCACAAGTTAAATAATACGTTGTCAGTTTGTCGTCATACTAGAAATTGTAAGCGAATGTGAAAGTAACACCTGCCTTTTCCTTACAACAAAAAAAAAGGATTCAAATATCCTGTTCATAGGTTATCTCAAATAGCAAAAGCAAACCTTTAACCCGACCATTGAGAAGCAGCTTTGTGTAAATAGTGTGCAGAAGGAAAGAATACAGCAGATCAATTTTGATACCTTCAGTATCCTCTCTAGCAATAAGTCTCAAGCAGCAAGTCTGCAGCTATGTCCAGATGCAAAGCAGCTAGCTGATATGCATACAGCTCCCAGCATATCATGTGCACTTGGTTCTTTCCTTTATTTAAAGTGGTATTAAAGGTTTTTTTTTTTTTTTTTTAAACACGTCATACTTACCTGTTCTGTGTAGGGGTTTTGCAGAGTAGCCCTGATCCTCCTCTTCTCAGGTCCCCCCGCCGGCGCTCCTCTCTCCTACCCCTTGACTGGTGCACCCAATAGCAAGCCGCTTACAATGGGGGCACTAATGCATGCTTGCACCTGTACCCCACTCTATGCGTCCATAAGGCACATAGAGGCGTGGCTTGGCCCCGCCCCCACTCTCTCCTCATTGGCTTACTGTCTGTGATTGACATCCTCATTGGCCATCTCAGCCAATGAGGAGAGAGAGACCTAAGATGGCCGAGGCTCCCGTGTACATCGCTGAATTGAGAGGGGGCTCCAGATAAGTATTTTTAGAATGCATCAAGGTAAAAAACTTTTAGCCTTTACAACCACTTTAAATCGCTTAAGTGTGCATTACTCATTCTATGAAAAAACTAAGGTTGATCGCTTTTGTTCTTTTTTATACATTTTTTATTTTAACAGAAACATTACTAGTCCACAGAACAAGAGATAGTTCATGACCATGACAGAGCACACAATACAAAGCGAGATCTTCCCATAGTTAAGTACGTCAATGTTCTTCTGTACATCAATAACATCAGCTTATATCACATTATATTAAACCTATGCTGTGAACTTCAGCGAGCAACTTTGTTTCACGCAAAACTCTAGGCCTAAAGAGGGGGGAAGGAGTAAGGGACAGAGGGTGACCTGGTCACCCCCCCCCCCCCCCCATGGCGTATAGAATGAGCTTAACATGACGACAAGGCTACTGCTGAGAGGCTAAGGGGGTCTGTTCTTTGTAAAAGGAATGGGGGAGTCTAGACTATATTTCTCATTTTGCTCTCACAGAACCATACTAAAGTTCTCCATTTCTTGGATTTCAGTTAGCTCAGCTAGCCAATGAGATTTGGTTGGCAGGGTGGTACTTTTCCACACGGGAATACACGCCTTCACAGTAGTTAAAAGCCGTTTTAGAAGTGATATTTTTTTGATGGACAGAGGGGTATCATGTAATGAGAAAGCTTGGATCGCTTTTCAGAGTGCAGCTAAGCAGTTGCTGTCAGGCATTCAAGAGACAATCCTGGCGTATCTTGAATTCCTTGTATTCTTTTTTTTTTTGGCTGAGCAATTTTTTTATGGGATTATTGTGCAGCAATTGGCTGATGGTAGCAGCATGACCCGACTAACGTGAATGGCTGAGTTTGCCAGTCGATGCTACCTGGGAACTTGACATGCTGTGTTCAATTTAGGCAGCACGTGAAGGCTTTAGGTGGGTGCTCAACCACCCCCTGCCCCAAACCCACCATTGTGGAAGAGGACTAACAGTTCAGATAGGCGAACAGAAATGTAATCTATTGCAGCATACCAGCCCTTGGATGCGGTGGCTGCATTCGTTTTCTTTTTTGCAAGTACAGAAAAATACTTGATGATCTTGCCAGAATTCCAGTGTCCTTCTACCTTCCTGTGCACTGATCTGATATCAGAAACAGTGAATCAGCACTGTCGCCTTAGGATAGAAAGTAGGTTACTGGCAGGCTCACCAGGTGTAAAAAAAAAAAAAAAAAAAAACACTGAAAAAGGAAACCAATGCAGTCAGCACAAATAAGGAATAATAAAAGTGCAGATGGGCAAATCTCCTACTTCCACGACTGTATTTTGACAGCAGGACCTGCCGGCTCTGAAAACACCACAACAGCAACTGCATGTGACTGAATACAGCCACTGTGTGGCCAACATTTTTCTGGCTGGGAGGGGTCCAATATGGTCACCCTTCGAGCAAATTTCATCCGGTTAATCAGAAATCGCATGAAAGTCATAGTGTCTAGCTCAATTTACCTTCTTCCCTATACCCGCACCTCTGTGGTTATCACCAGAACACGTGTCCCCTCTGGGAGAATTCCCTTCACTCCCTGTATATAGTAACAACTCTAAATGTTGAATTTCCTCTAGCTTTCTATCAGCAGTCACCAGGACAAAAAGAAATGCATCTTCCAAAGGTTTTTACCCTTCTCCAGTCTCAAATTAGAATAAAAATGTATCTGGAGTTCCAGTCTATGTGCATTATACGGAGGGCCGGCCCTCCTGTATCAGGCACAGACTAAATCCATTCAACAAGGCATGTGGGAAGAGAGGAGACTCTTTAAATACCCTGATCATACAGTTGTGTATTATCTAAATATTATCTGTACAATTACATTTATAAGCAACAATTGTCACAATGAGCATGGCACATAGCAAAACATATAACTGTCCACAAACGCTACACTACTAGAGGTTCCTCCACAATCTACTTCCAGATATGACTTATGCCCTGTACACACGATCGGACATTGATCGGACATTCCGACAACAAAATCCAACAGATTTTTTTCCAACGGACGTTGGCTCAAACTTGTCTTGCATACACACGGTCGCACAAAGTTGTCGGAAAATCCGATCGTTCTGAACGCGGAGGCGTAAAACATGTACGTCGGGACTATAAATGGGGCAGTAGCCAATAGCTTTCGTCTCAATTTATTCTGAGCATGCGTGGCACTTTGTGCGTTGGATTTGTGTACACATGATTGGAATTTAAACAATCGGATTTTGTTGTCGGAAAATTTTATATCCTGCTCTCAAACTTTGGGTGTCAGAAATTCCGACGGAAAAAGTCCGATGGAGCCCACACACGATCGGAATTTCCGACAACACAATCCGATCGCACTTTTTCCGTCGGAAAATCCGATTTGTGTACAGGGCATAACAGTTGCAGCATATATGCAGCAAAGGCTTTCTCCCTTTTCTTCACTGAAAATAATTATCAGTTATCCCTTCCATAGATGTTTTCCTACACGTTGGAATATTTCTTAGCGCAACAACTGTTTCCAGAGATCACAGGAGCAGTCACATAATTTGCTTTTATTGAGCTGTGTATACTCATCTGCTTGGTCAAACAAGAATTTTGTCTGCACATTTCACAAATACAACGAGTGCCCACCAGTGGTCTAATTATAACATTGCATCTGACTACACTATGCTAATGTTCAGATAATGACACAAGAAAAGGGGAAATACTAAGGCTGGCCATCTGTCTGATCGGCTGCATGGGGGGGCCAGAGGAGAGATTTGGGGTCTAATAGACCCCAAATCTCTCCATAAAGAGGACATGTCACAGACCAAGCTGTCTCAGGGGTTTGGGGGTTCTAAGTAATTTTCTAGCAAAAAAAGTAGATTTTTACATGTAGGAGCAAAGTGTCAGAAATGGCTGGGTACAAAGTGGTTAATGCACCATTTTAAGAAAAAAAATAAGGTAATTTTGACATTTATGGTAGCAACGCATCTCAAAAAAGTTGGGATAGGGCAACAAAAAGCTGACAAAGTGGTACTAACAAGGAAAAGCTGGAAGAACATTTTGCAACCAATTAGGGTAATTCGCAACAGGTCAGTAACAAAATTGGGTATAAAAAGAGTATCTTAGCAAATCAAAGTGTCACAGAAGTAAAGATGGGCACAGGATCACCACTCTGGGAAAGTGTCAAACAGAATAATGTTCCTCAATTTACAATTGAAAAGATTTTAAATACATCATCATCATCTATAGTACATAAATATCAACAAAAGATTTTGAGAATCTGGAGAAATCTCTGTGCACAAGGCCAAAATTAAATATTGCATACTCATGATCTTCAGGCACTGCATTGACAAAAAAAAGTCAAGAATCTGCGATGGGCATCACTGCATGGGCTCAGGAATACTTCCAAAACAAACAGTCTGTTAATACAGTTGTCCGTGCCATCCAAAAATGCAAGTTAAAGCTCTATCATGCAAAGAAGAAGCCATATCTGAACATGATCCAGAAACACTGCCTCTTTTTTGGGTCAAAGCTCATTTAAAATGGTCTGTTGTAAAGTGGAAAACTGTTCTGCGGTCAGACTGACATTCTTTTTGGCAACCATGGGTGCTACATCCTTCGAACACCAGAGGATAGGGACCTTCCCGCTTGTTATCAGAGCTCAGTTTAAAAGCCTGCATCGATGATGGTATGGGGGGTGCATAAGTGCATATGGAATGGGCAGCTTGCACATTTGGAAAGGCACCATCAATGCTGAAAGATTTATCCAGGTTTTAGAGGAAAGCTTTGCATATGCCAGCAGGACAATACAAAACTGCATGCTGCATCAACTGGTCTGCCTGCAGTCCAGACCTTTCACCAATTAAAAATATTTGTTGAGCAGTTAGAATCCTATATCAGGCAAGAATGGGACAACAGTCCTCTACAAAACTCCAGCAACTGAACTCCTCAGTTCCCATACATTTACAGAGTATTGTTAAAAGAAGATGGGATGTTACACCGGAGGTAAACATGGCTCTGTTCCAACTTTTTGGAGACGTGTTGCTGCCATCAATTTCAAAATTACCTTACTTTTTTTTCTTAAAATGGCACATTTTGTCAGTTTAAACATTGGATGTGCTTTTTTTAAATTTTATATTGTAAAAAAAAAAAATATGGGTTTATGAGATTTACAAATCATTGCATTCTGTATTTATGTAGATTTTACACAACATCCCAACTTTTTTTGGAATTGGGGTTGTACAATGATTTTAGGATGAAAACATGAAATATACTAAAGTAAAAACATGTAAACACTTATTCTATTTAAATATGCATTAAAATAATGCAATGTGTTTTTATTTTCCAATAGTGCTAGCCCTGGGCTGATCTTTTTTTTTGTTTTTTTGTTTTTGTTTTTAACACCCCCCTCCCCCTTGCAAGAATAAAGTGGCCACTGTGCTGGATTGTGGGTGTGGTGTGGTCTAACAGTGGGAGGAGCATGGTTAAATAAAACCTGCAGCCTAACCCCCCCAACCCAGAATCCCGTTCCAGACTAACCCACAGTACAGACCCCTTCCCCCACCCCTAATCCCCAGTACAGAACCCCTCACCCAATACAGACATCTTCCCCCAGTACAGACTGCCCGTGCCAACCTAACAGCCAGCAAGACCTCCTGTTCGTGACTAACTCCTTAGTACAGACTGTCATCAGCACAGATGGCCCCCCCCCTCCCCTCTTAATTGGCATTTCAAGGTGAGGCTGTGTTCTGTCAGACTAAGAGACCTGTCAGAATTAGTAACGGAAGTGAGGTTCCGTTGCTGCCATCTTGCTACACCCCCCACTCCTCCACAGTAAGGATACACCCATTTCACACTTATTTTTAACAGTAAACGCAGCTTATAAAAGGTCAAATACAGTATTTATAAATCCGACTGATTATTTAGATGTTGATTTTTAAAAAACAGCAGAAAACCTGTTGATCTCACAGGTTTGCTAATCTGACAGAACACCTCTGCTTTTTTAATTCAACATGTAAACAGTCCGATGGATTTGCAAATACTGTATTTGGCCATATATGCTCCGTTTACTGTTAAAAATAACTGTAAAATGCAAAACTTTGGTGAGTGTATCAAGATGTTCGCCTGCCCCCTTCTTGGTATATCCTTACTGTGGAGGAGTGCGGGGTGTAGCAAGATGGCGGCAAGGGAACGTCACTTCCGTTACCATTTCTGATTGGTCGTCATATGTGACGGAACAGCTGCAACACCCGAGTATCAGCACTGGGTTCAGGCCACTGCTCCAACATTGAGGTGGGGCCAGCAGTATGAGAAAATCAGGCTCTAGCTCAGTGCTGTTAGTCTAAAGGTGGGTATACTCATTACAAACCATTGATTGTACAGTCTCCTTTAGGTTTATCAATTATGTACCAGTATTTGAACATACATTATATGAATTATATGGGGAGCCCCATACACTACACAGTTGTTTGTAATTTTATAAGACTGAACAGAGTTTGTACAATCAGATCTAAACGCAATATAGTATATTGCAATTGACAGTCCTAGTATGTGGCTTCATATTTTTATTTTTTCAGGCGAAGTACATTTTTTGCAAGTACACAAAAATACCTGCTGATCTGATCAGAAAACCAGTATCCTTGTAACTTCCTGTGTATGGAAATGACATTTCAAACAATAGTATCAGGCTTCCCAGCTATATTCTGTGAACTGCAGATCACCTAACCTTATGCAATGGAGATAAGGGGAGGAGGAGGTGTTTGTAGTTCAAGTTAGGAGAGAAGCCTAAGATGACAATGCTGCTCCCCAATAGATACAGTGCAGCGAGTGAGCATTGTCATCTCAAGTGTTACTGGAAAGATCACCAAATACAAAATTACGGGAAAAGCCCTAAAAAGAAGCTAATGCAGCCACCACATCTAAGGGCTAGTTAGATGCAATATTTTAAAATGTTTGATTTTGGGATTATATAAGCTTTAATTGTGGCCTGCGTACAATCTTAAATGAACTTCCTGGCATGATTTTTTGCTTGCTGTTCTGCTTAAAACATCACATTTTACATGGATTATGGTCCCATTTCCACAATTTTTCGTCAAACTCACCGGTTGTAATAAGTTTCTAGTTTTAAAATAACCTCTAACCATTAATTCTATTACTTTTATTTGGAAACATCCACTTCACATTACAGCAACTACGTGCCATGAATAAAACAGCAAAGGCTGGCATTAAACCTTATGCTTTATAAACATGAATGCTACAGACGTCACTTATTAAAGAAAAGCCGCTTTTTTTTTTTTTTTTTTTTTTCTCAAAAGGTGAGATAACATGCAACAAACAGGGATCATTGGTTAAAATGTAACGGTCTGTTCACAATGTAAATGTCTCCACTTCTGCAGCAAGCACATGGAGCACATAGGAACAAAGGTCAAAGGGATGCTGAGCAAACCATCTGCAATTAAGAGAACAGCTCTCTGCCAGCCTACAAGAAGAATTCTACTTAACTCATTGATGAGCGGAAAGGTTCTTCCTCCCAAAATGCCTGCAAAGTGTATAGGGCTAAAACTGAGCTCACCAATTACACAGATTGCAAACTTTTAATATTCAGATTGTGGCTGCATCTGAACATTTTGTCTAAGTGCTTTCATCACAATTAATGATGATGGATTAGGCTTCCGTGACAGCTATTAGAGAAATAGCCTCGGTTACATTGTACCAAGTGTTTGATTATGTATCGCTTCGCTGGAACCAAGCCATTTCTGCTGTAAGATTTTACAGTAAATGAAAATTATCTTATCAGTCTTTACTGACTGTTACAGACAAAAGGAGAAATCTCTGTTCCTGAGCTAGCAATTCAGTTTGATGCTACAGACAGGGCTGGTAAGAATCTTGCATTAGAGCAATTCAAGGGGAATTCCAGGTACCTGTAATCCATCTTGTAGTCAATTTTTTAAGTGTATATAAAACCTAATAATGATCTTCTCTTATGTACGTTCTCTTGGTCTGCTAAATATACCACTGAAATTATTTTGATTAATCTGTTTGACAAAGTGAAAAAAAAAACCCAGTGGATCCTGCTAGAAATCCAGGGGGGTCCCTACCTTTCTTTAGTAAGCCGATACTGAAATCTCAAAGTTATCAGCTCTCAATAACTCTCTCTGTGGACTACTAAACACCTCTCCCTATGTTATTAAGAGAGGAGAAAAGAATGTGTAGTTCTGAAAAATTCTAACACACTTCCAGTCCTGGAATGACAATGCTGCTCCCCCATAGATACATTGAGTAAGCACTGTCACCCTAGGACATGAAGTGTGTAACTGGCAGGATCACCAGATGAAAATAAAGGAAAAAGCAGAAAAAAAAATAAAAAAAAATATGCAGCCACCACATACATATACATACATATGTAGTGGGCACCTACTTTTAAGTTTCTTGTTAACTTTCTATTACAGGTAAATTTAGACAGGCTGATGCTATTGCAGCAGGCCTGTTTTGTTGATTTCCATTGGAGTGACAGGTGGTTTATGTTTATGTGTTGGTCTCGGCCAATCATTAATTGGCTTGGTAATCCCGGGACTCTCTTATAAAAGCGGGGTCACATAGTGCCGGGGGAAGTTCCGGGTCCGAGTCCAGTCCTGCTCTGAGGAGCGAGAGAGCCAGCCTGGTTTCTGGAGGGGCAGTTGGAGGTTTTCCCCTCGGGGGAGTCAACGGAGCTTCACCTTAGCGAGAAGGGTAGAGATCCAGTCCTCATGGAGGAACAGATGACATCTTGCTGCGTTTAGTCGTGGATGTCGTAGGCCGCCCCTGCGGGGAGGGGAACGGGCCACAAAGAGGTAGAGAAACTGAGAATCATTGCGGATGAAGTAGCAACAAAGCGGAAGGAAACTGGGCGATCGATCATTTATGAGTGGCACATGGACTGTTGATCATGTGAGTGAAAGCCCAAGGGAAAGGTACTGCCAGAGACTGAGGGTTGTTAGTGCACAAGTCCGTGAGATGGGCAGAATGGCCTATGACTTTGAGTTCAGCATTGCCCTGGGATTCCAATCAGTCAAGCGGGAGGAGTTATTCAGATGGTACTTCCAAATTAAGCTAAAGGAGAGACAATGTCGGTGGAAAGTAGTGGTAAAGAGGTAGCGGTGAAGCTGCAAGCACACATGTAGAGATATGGATCGTTCCTTTTAAAGTTATCCAGATGAAGAAGTTATTCAGATTGACTCTTTATCAACTCATTCTCTATCAAATCTACTTCCATCGTCCCTGATTGAAGAGATCCTTTAAAAATGATTTCTTGACTACCCGCAATTGTACTCAGATCTTCCTGTACGATTCATTGAAAGATGACAATGTAACTAAAGAGCATCTCAAAGGAAGTCCTTCTCCCATCCCAGTTTATGTTGATGAATAAAGCATTAAGAAAAAGCATTAAGGACTGTGACTTTTAAATCTATGGGCTGCGAGGGTTGAGTAGTAAACGTGAATTATGGATATAGCAAATATTAAGCCGCTCCTTCGGGGGGTAAGCGCTACACATATATAAAAGGACTGTTAAGCTGCAATATGTTAAAAAACATTTTTTAGTTTAGTTATACTTTCATATTTTGAAACTAGAAAAAAATATATCAAGCAATGCACACACACTGAATACAGTATTCATACCCCTTGAAATTTTCCACATTGTGTCATGTTACAACCAAAAACGTAAATGTATTTTATTGGGATTTTATGTGATAGACCAACACAAAGTGGCAAATAATTGTAAAGTGGAAGGAAAATGATAAATGGTTTTCAATATGTTTTACAAATAAATATGTGAAAAGTGTGGCGTGCATTTGTATTCAGCCCCTCTGTGTCAATACTTTGTAGAGCCACCTTTCACTGCAATTACAGCTGCAAGTATTTTTGGGGATGTCTCTACCAGCTTTGCACATCTAGAGAGAGAGAAATGTTTGCCCATTCTTCTTTGCAAAATAGCTCAAGGTCTGTCAGATTGGATGGAGAGCGTCTGAACAGAAATTTTCAAGTCTTGTCACAGATTCTCAATTGGATTTAGGTCTGGACTTTGACCAGGCCATTCTAACACATGAATATGCTTTGATCTAAACCATTCCATTGTAGCTCTGGCTGTATGTTTAGGGTCGTTGTCCCGCTGTAAGGTGAACCTTCACCCCAGTCTCGAATCTTTTGTAGACTCTAAACAGGCTTTCTTCTAAGATTGCCCTGTCTTTGGCTCCATCCATCTTCCCATCAACTCTAAACAGCTTCCCTGTCTCTGCTGAAGAAAACCATCCCCACAACATGATGCTGCCACCACCATGTTTCACAGTGGGGGTGGTGTGTTCAGGGTGATGTGCAGTGTTAGTTTTCCGCCACAAATAGCGTTTTGCTTTTAGGCCAGAAAGTAAAATTTTGGTCTTGTCTGACCAGAGCACCTTCTTTCACGTTTGCTGTGTCCTCCACATGGCTTCTCACAAACTGCAAACGGGACTTCTTATGGATTTCAACAATGACTTTCTTCTTGCCACTCTTCCATAAAGGCCAGATTTGTGGAGAGCACGACTAATAGTTGTCCTGTGGACATATTCTCCCACCTGAACTGTGGATCTCTACAGCTCCTCTAGAATTACCATGGGCCTCTTGGCTACTTCTCAGTTTAGGTGGACAGCCATGTCTTGGTGGGTTTGCAGTTTTGCCATACTCTTTCCTATTTCGGATGATGGATTGAACAGTGCTCCGTGAGATGTTAGAAGCTTGGGATATTTTTTTTTTATAAACTTCTCCACAGCTTTATCCCTGACTTGTCTGGTGTGTTCCTTGGCCTTAATGATGGTGTTTGTTCACTAAGGTTCTCCAAGAAACCTCTGAGGGCTTCACAGAACAGCTGTCTTTATACTGAGATTAAATTACACACAGGTGGACTATTCTATTTACTAATTAGGTGACTTCTAAAGGCAACTGATTCCACTAGATTTTAGTTAGGGGTATCAGAGTAAAGGGGGCTGTATACAAATTCATGCCACACTTTTCAGGTAATTGTAAAAAAAAATTGGAAAACCATTTATCATTTTCCTTCAACTTCACAATTATGTGCCACTTTGTGTCGGTCTATCATATAAAATACATTTACGTTTTTGGTTGTAACATGACAAAATGTGGAAAATTTCAAGGGGTTTAAATACTTTAAGGCACTGTATGGCTACTTTTTCTACTGTAATTTAATCAATGGGAGTACATGCGTTTTTAAATACAGAGAATGTATGCAATCCAATGGGTTTATATACTGGATTTTTTAACAAAGCACATGCTTTGTTAATAAATAAAAAATTTGATTGCATAAATTATATATATTCTGGGCGTGAATGGGGATTGAAATGTTCTGTTTTCATTAGAGATTCTGCCATAAAACCTGCATGCTTAGTACATAAAGTGGAGTCCATATCTGAGAGATCAGCCCTGACCAGCTGTTCCTAGCACATGTGATTCTGAGCCCTGTTGAACTGCTCAGAGCAGAACTTTGGCATTCAGTGCTAGAGCATATAATTGCCAGGAATAAATCGAGCAGAAAAACATGTGTGCTTCTTCTCATTTTTTCAAACCCCTTTTGGAGTTGTATACTGCAACACTGTGTCCAGTGTGCAATTATTGTTCATTAAGTAAAACTTATGTCCTAAAACAGAAATCATTGTCTATGTCCTTGACATACATTGTTCCCAAGTTCCCCAGTGTCAGCCCTACCTTTTGTCGCAAAATTCTCCAGCTCAACCCCACCACTTTACATTACATTCTACATATATTTTACAATGCCAAACTTTCCATGGTATGTTGTCTGTGGTCACTTACCTGTGGCTGAATTGGGGTTCTATGTAAAAAAAAGTTTGAAGCCGAAATTAAATGCTCTGAGACACAATCATCTGCCACTCCTTTCTCCCTTTCATCCCCAACGGCTTCTCCTATTTCCTCCTTGCAGCCACAATCATCCCCTATGGACCCCAAACATGCTCAGAACCACCTAAACGATTCTGTCAATGGTCATTTATCACATCATGCTTAACATGATTATCTTCTTTCTGCCTCCTGTTACTCTTCTTGGTACTTGATCAGCTCAAGTTCTTTTTCATTTTTTTTCTTCCTTGCTCAGCCGCTTGCTTTTGCTGTCTCAATTGTCCATGGTCAGTCGTCTCTCTCCCATTCACCCCCTGCCATGACCAGCTTCCACTGTCTTTTCTATTCTGCCTAGTCCACAACCAGTTGCCATACTGCCTCCGCTTTACCTTTCTCCAACCCTTACGTTTTGCCTATTTAGCTTCTTTTCTCTATTTTCTATACTCCTCAGCTCCACAATTAACTTACTCTTTTCTTTCCCCAGGGTCAGATTTAGTGAGAAGGCACAACTGACCAAGTAAAATATTGGGAAGTAACGCATATAAGTGTGTTGTGTTCGCAGAGAGGAAGATAAAACATTAACGAAGAACTGCAGGCAAAATGTTTATCTTCCCATGCAGTGGGGCTGTGTTTTTGTGTAGGGGTGAGGAGAGCAGAGATATACTTACCTAATCAGAAGATTCTCCGAGCGCAAGGGCGGTCCATGCCGCTCCTGCCCCCCCCCCCCCCCCCGCATGCTAGTGGTCTTGTGAATGGACTGTTCCTGACGTCATCATGCTCATAGACTGGCAGAAACAGTCCACAGCTGGATGTGGGTGAGGGCTGTTTTCCAGGTGATCGGGCAATTATAGCATTTCCTTGTGCCCCTGGACAAAATGAGCAGTTAACTCATGCACACTTTCCTCTTAGTTCTTCTTTAAGAGAAAAATAACACAATTCATGAACAGGCACACATTCACTAGTTTGAAGAATGAGGTCTTTGCAGGACAAAATGTAAATGACAGCAGCAGGCCGACACAGAAAAAAAAAAGTCACACTCCCTTCTCAACCATAAGTGCTGTACTAGATGCCTAGGCATCCAAGTTATTCACAAACATACTGGCATGATCCAAATGCCAGAATATCTCTTTAAAGCTGGCACAAAGTGAATGAAAAACAATAAACTTCTCTTTGAGGGACATTTATCAACACTTTTGCAAGGCAAAGCAATGCTAAACAGAACAGTGAAACGCATTGTGTGACAGATTTGTTACAAGGTTACAACCCAAATCAAAAATTCCACCTTTGGCTGCTCTCAAGTAGAACTTATGACTGCATTAACTCTGACCCGGACCATTTCTTTGTTTTGTTTTTTTGTCTTTTTTTGTTGCCACTTCAGTTAACTTTGTCCAGGGACTATCGTCAGAATGTTATTCACGTGTGTCCCATATCCAGTCACATCATTGCGGCCATTCAATGCTTTCCCCTTTTTTTTTTTTTTCTTAATTATGCATCTGTTTAGAGTGGAATTCTGTCTCATTGTCAGTAATAAATCTGTCTTTGAATTTAGCAAACTATTGCACTTGGTTGTCCAGGAATACGGCCACACAGGTCTGTAAACCAGTCAGAGACATTGCTGAAGGAGACACAGCCTGATTTGTAATTGTGTTGTTAATTTGCTTGATAAATGTCCCCACTTGTTTCTTCCTTTTGGCCTGTTGCATATACAATAGAAAGCACTTTTGTGCCGTTCTGTTTTATAAGTGCAAAAAAAAAACTGTTGATTTTGGTGGAAATTTAGAGCTTTCCTCTGTGCACTGAACACTACCGGTGTTATCAGAAAGGCTATGTAGCCCTCCTAGTTTTTATCAAGGACTATAAAAGGATTATGTTGTAGAGATCTGAGATCAGGAGCCATTAAAGTGGTTCTAAAGCCTAAAGCCCTGTAGACAGAATGTCAGGAGGCATTTGCCGGTTAAAAAAAAAAAAAAAAAACAGCTGAGAGTTTGATGCTTGAATCCTGCAAACAGGAAGACATACACAAAGGACACCAATATTCATGTAAGAATACTCATGGCTCTTGTATTTAGACAACATTTATTTAGCCTAAAATTCAGCTTTAAAGCAGAATTCCAGCTTTACCTCTCCAAAATAACAGATGCATTTGTGCATGCAAATGAATAACAATCCCATTGTCATTCTATCTGTATCTTACCTACTTTAGCTGTACATAGCAGGTTTCTGTGTCTGTGATGTCAGACACCTCCCCCTTCTGCCTGAATTTCAAAGTTCTCTGACTTCCTGTTTCCTTGCTTTGCTAGTCCTGATACTACATGTCCCATCATTCTTTGAGCCTCTGTAGTTTCAGGGTAGGCTATAGGAGCCACTTGTAGCTGCTGTGGGAGTTGATGTGGGTGGGTTTAAGGGTTACTGTGGGTGTTTCTGGGCCTTCATGTGGGTGGTGATTGGGGGAGGAATGGATTTGTGTTATCCCCGCCACAGTCCATTCCTCTCTGCAGCGAATAGGAAAGAAGCAGGAAGTGGAACTTTAGTCAGAAAGTTAAAGTGATTCTAAAGGCAATATTTATTTATTTTTAAATACCAAACATGTCATACTTTGCTGCTCTGTGTAATGGTTTGTTATGCTTCCCTGCTCTGTGTAATGGTTTGTTATACTTCCCTGCTCTGTGTAATGGTTTGTTATGCTTCCCTGTTCTGCGTAATGGTTTGTTATGCTTCCCTGCTCTGTGCAATGGTTTATGATGCCTCCCTTCTCTGTGTAATTGTTTGTTATGCTTCCCTGCTCTGTGTAGTGGTTTGTTCTACTTCCTTGCTCTGTGTAATGGTTTTGCAGAGAGCAGCCCTGATCCTTCTCTTCTCCCACTGCCGCTTGCTAAGGGGGCACGCAAGCATGCTTGCTCATGCAACCCACACAAAAAAAAGCCCATGGCAACACCCACCAAACATGTGTCGCTCACACACTGCCATATAGGCTGGGTTCGCATCTGTGTTTCTAAATGCATGGCAACCTGAACAGAAAAGCCACTTTGCTGTGCCTTACTAAAATGCGTGGAAATGCATGTCGCATTTTCCATTTAGGCCGCATTCTCATCTGCACATTTCTAAACGCATGACAACCCGGAAGAAAATGCACGCTTTGACGTGCGTTTCAAAAATTGCGTGGCAATGCGCATCACATTTGCGCTACCATTCATACGCATCTGCCGGTTTCCAACCACATGGCAACCTGCAATAAAAAAAAACGCATGCTTTGACATGTGTTTTGAAACTGAGCAGCAAAGTATGTCACGCTTGTGTTACCATTTAGGCTGCGTTCTCATTTACGCATTTCCAAATGCAACCAGCACAGAAAACACACACTTTACTGTGCGTTTCAAAAACAAATAGCAACAAATGCATGGCAACCTGCACAAAAACACGCATTTTGCCGCACATTTTGAAAACACGCATCATACTTATGTTACCATTTGTTTGCATCTGCGCGTTTCCAAATGCAGGCGACTCACAAGAAAATGCACGCTTTGGTGAGCTCTTTGAAAACATACGACAATGTGTGGCTCACTTGCATTAGCGTTTGTTTGCATGTTTCTGAGTGCACAGCAACCTGCAATAAAAAACGCACGCTTTGCCATGCATATCAAAAACGCGCAGCAACCAGGGGAAGAAAATATGTGCTTTGTCATGCATTTCATAAACAAATGGCAACGTGTGTCACATTTGTGTTACCATTCGTTTACATCTGTGCATTTCCAAACGCACGGAAATCCACAAGAAAACACATGGCACATTTGTGTTACTTTTCTTTTGCATCTTCACGTTTCTAAACGTATGGGAACCCACAAGAAAATGCACACCCTCTCATGTTTTTCAAAAGTGCACAGCAACGCACATCGTGCTTGCGTTACCATTTGTTTGCATCTGCGCGTTTCCAAATGCACAGCAACCTGCAGGAAAAATAGGACTTATTACAGCTTACCTGTAAAATCCTTTTCTTGGAGTACATCATGGGACACAGAGCCTTAAGTAATTACTTAATGGGTTATAGGCCACCTTCAGGTGTTGACACTGGTAAACCGAATCAAAGTAAGTTTACTCCCCTATATAACCCCTCCTCCTTCCAGGAGCACATCAGTTATTGTAGCAAAGCAATATACTTAAACCCAAAAGAGGGGAGGCACCTCTGTGTCCCATGATGTACTCCAAGAAAAGGATTTTACAGGTAAGCTGTAATAAAATCCTATTTTCTTTATCGTACATCATGGGACACAGAGCCTTAAGTAATTACTTAATGGGACGTCCCATAGCAATGCTACTCTATGGGTGGGAGAAACAACCCGCAGGGTACCCCCAGTTCTAGTGAAAAGGAACCTGGAGTTTAGCTTTAAGCCTGTTCCTTCATGCATGTTTATGCCAGTGGAGGAGATTAGGATGACATCTCCGGTGTTGACTTATACCAGCGGAAAACAAGAGCATTTGGCAAAGAAAATCCAACTCAGTCAGTTGATTCTTCCCCTGAGATTGGAGAGCCAATCTTTAGTTCAATTAAATATTAATAATAATAAAAAAATCTCTAAAGTGTATCTGTGCCCTCGTATATGTTTACTCATACATACATGCAAACAAAATGTGACGGGTTGGGCCGAATACAGTCAGACTGTCCCTGACAGATAATGCCATTTGTTTAGCATATCCCCAACAGTGTGTTCCTTGTGCTTAGTGTTTGCAGGGTCCCCATGTGTCTATAAGGTCTATGACCAGAGTGTATGTGTGGACTACCAAGTGAAGTAGGTGTCTAACTTGTCTGTTTAATGCAACATCTACACAAAAAAATATTTTCTGTGGTCAACATGTGGGATTCATTTATGTGAGGACATAAGCTGCAGTACGATTTAGCTTTCAGTGCTGAGAACTATGTACTGGTAGTACCCGAAGCAGAGTTTTTGGCACCAAAACAAGTGACTGACCACTTTGATCTCTTAAAAATCTGATTAAAATCTGGGACACACAAAAGGCTACACTTAAAGTGACGTGTTTCTTTACTTCTGTAGGGTCATGTGCTACGTATTCGATATGGTCCCAGCTCTGGTGTAATGGAAGCTCAAACTAACTGGTGAATATTTTTTAAAATTGTTTAAAATCAGTCTGAAGTAGAAAAAATCCAGCAACATCCTAAACACAAAAAGACAAACAACCCAAATCCCCAACACCTAGGAAGCCATTTCACGTGCCTCTACTTTTAACTTCTGTAACGACAGATTACAGAAGAAAGGAATGTATGAAAATTCACAACTGCATCTGAGCATGTGATAATCAGTTATGTCTTTACCAAGAAATGGATAGCATGGTCCCTCCTGTGGCCGACGGGGAGAAATACAAGACACCCTAGAACATACTGCTAGTGTAAACTACCAAAACCAGCTGAAAAAAGGTGGATAGTTCTGGTAAAACCAATACGTTTTAGCAAGGCGGACAGGAGCACAGCTGAATCAATCAACTATTGGACAGATTCACTAAGCTGTAAGAAACCAGACTAAAGCAGGCCATACACAGTCAAATTTCGAACAAAATTTTTCTTTTCAAAATCAGAAAGTTCCTTTTTTTTGTGATCCGATGATGCCACCATTGATTTTCGAAATTCGGCCGACCAAGCCTTCAATTTCACCGCATGTTGCTACAGAAAAGAATTTGTGGCTGGGAATCTTCTTTTCTCTGAATCTTCTTTTCTTATTACATTTCTCGCACGGCATCATTGATTAGAAAATCGTTAGTTTTTAAAAAAATTTCCAACATGTCCAATTCCTCAAATTTGATTGCTGCATGAAAATTGCCCGTTGCTGCACCCCACTAATGGTGTGAAATTCATACGAAAATTCTCCAATACGATTTTCGAAAGAAAAATCTTTCGAAATTCGAACCGTGCATGGACGGCATTATGCAGGCCATATACGAGTAAAATTCTGAACAAATTCTCTTTTGAAAATCCGATATTTGGTGCATTTTGTGATCCGGTGTTGCCACAATTGATTTCAAAATTCAATCAACCAAGCATTCATTTTCACCTCATGTTGCTAATTTTCGTGGCCAGGAATCTTATTTTCTTTCCGGGAATTCTCTTTTCTTACGCTCATTCACATTTATTTTTTGATTATATTTCTCGCACGATTCTCCCATCATTGATTCGAAAATTGTTTGTTTTTCAAAAAATTTCAAACATCACTCAAATTCTATGGCCGCACAAAAATCGCCCATTGCTGCTCCCCACTAGTGGTGTGAAATTTGAACGAAAATTCTTAGTTACGGTTTTCTTAAGAAAATGCTTTTGGAATTTGACGCATGTATAGCCGACTTTAGCCACCCAGATTAGCATTTTGCTCCTTTAAGTGGGGTACACGCTATAAGAAAATCGGGCAAACGATCTTTCGATTTTCCTTGTCGTTTCACAGCAAGTCGGAACAGAGGAAGGAAATAATGTACGGAAATTCTTTTGCCGTTTATGGTTTCTGATCATGCACAATCTTTCTTTTCTGATTTTTTCTCGTATGAAAAATCATACGAGAATGGTACACATTCGGACAGTTTTGTTTGAAAAGTTGGAATAGGCTGTCAAGTGTTATGTACACGCTATCAGAAAATCGTATGATCGTTCCTCAGATGAAAATATTCACCCAATTTTCTTACCCTTTTATTTCAAATACTGTATTTATTGGCGTATAACACTCACTTTTTCACCATGAAAATTGGGTGCAAATAGCGTATGCGTGTTATACGCCAATACTTCAATTTTAGCTGCCTCGGAGGGGACAGGGAGGGAGGTGGGACGAGCACCGTCAGTTTACATACAGTGAGAATCTCCTGTTTACTTGGCGGCCTCTGTAACAGGAAGTCCCATCTCCTGGGCCACCATTGGACCACTATTCTGTCTATCATAGGAGATTCTCACTGTATGTAATCTGTCGGCGCTTCCCCCTCCCCCCTCTAGACTGCAGATGGGCATCAATCAGGCTGCACTGATGGCAATGGTGAGGCTGCTTCATTGAAGGCAATGGTGAGGCTGCTTCATTGAAGGCAATGGTGAGGCTGCTGCATTGAAGGCAATGGTGAGGCTGCTGCATTGAAGGCAATGGTGAGGCTGCTGCATTGAAGGCAATGGTGAGGCTGCTGCATTGAAGGCAATGGTGAGGCTGCTGCATTGAAGGCAATGGTGAGGCTGCTGCATTGAAGGCAATGGTGAGGCTGCTGCATTGAAGGCAATGGTAAGGCTGCTGCATTGAAGGCAATGGTGAGGCTGCTGCATTGAAGGCAATGGTGAGGCTGCTGCATTGAAGGCAATGGTGAGGCTGCATGGACGTGGACTGATGAGGCTGCAGATGGGCATTGATCAGGCTACAGATTGGCACTGACCCTTATTTTGTTTCAAAGTTCCTTATTTAAAATGTAAGGTTTTTTTCTGAAACTTTCCTCTTAAAATGAATGTGCGTGTTATAGGCCTGTGCGTTTTATACGCCGATAAATACGGTATATAC
This sequence comes from Lithobates clamitans, assembly GCA_037952925.1. Lineage (NCBI taxonomy): Eukaryota > Metazoa > Chordata > Amphibia > Anura > Ranidae > Lithobates > Lithobates clamitans. Next base: position 5,431,978 of record JBBGZY010000438.1, read on the forward strand.
ATTTTCCTTTTATAAAAAAAATATTCTGTAATCAAATTTGGGTGACAATCTTATCCTCCTTGATTTACTAAAGGCAAATATACTGTGCACTTCAAGTGTATTTGCTCTACAACTGAGGGGAAGCTCTGCCAGTTTCTACCATCCAATCATGTACAAGCAAAAATTCAGTTTTTTATTTGCCTTGCATGTGATTGAGTATGCCTTGCAAAGTGAAGCTTTACCTCATTTACTAAGCTCTGGAGCAAGTGCACTGTATATTTGCCTTTAGTAAATCAACCCCAGTCTACAATGCAACTGTGAATGTAAAAGGCTAAACAATGCAAACATACACTTATTTTTATAACCATTTGACAGTCCTCTCATCGAGTAAACCATGTACAAGATTGGGATCTCTATTGCCAGAAAACAACAAACGTTCAGCACCACCAGCCAGATGTCTCACACAAAAAATGAATGCCACTCATACCATGGAAGGCTCTGGCATTTGGTGATCTAAGGTCTGTGTAGGGGTAGACAGTCAACTGGATGAACGAACAAGGCTCTAGTATTAAAGTATTCTAATGCACAGAGTGGCCCTGATCCTCCTTTTCTGGGTTCCCCTACCAATGCTCCCGACTCCTCCTCTTCTCAGGGTGCCACCATAGGCAGATGCTTCCTTTGGTGGCACACGTGTGGGCTTGATACTGAGACGTGCTGCTGCGTCCATAGACGCAGACAGTGCACCTCGGTTCCTTTGTCACAGGTTTGACTTACAGCAACAGGATCAAGTGAGGAAGGTAAGTATAAGAGGGGGATGGAGCGATACTAATACCTAAACATTTTACCCCAATGCAGGGAATGCATTAAGGTAAATAATGTTTAGGCTTTAAAACCACTTTAAGCCAGATGAATCTAATAGTATAATTATTATTTGTGCTCCAAAATAGAGCTTGTTTGTGAATAGCCTGCAATATGCAGGTACACAAAGGCAGCCATACTTTTACATTACAAATGCTGGCTCTCCTTTTAAAGTAACCGTACTTTAGGGGCCTTTTCACGCGGGCTTTTCGTTCAGGTCCGCCTGTCAGTTTTTCAAGCGGACCTGATCAGGCGCAAGATTTAGCCCTATGGAGCGGCAGATGTCAGCGGTGACATGTCCGCTCACACCCGCTGCTATCTGATCCATGAAATACAGATGGATGGAAACCCCATGGATCAGATCGGATGAAAACGGACAGGCGGTCTGTTTTCATCCGATTTCCATAGAGTGTGGGACTTTGACAGGTCCATCCCTGCACAGTGAGCGGAGACGGACCTGTCACCCGCCTGCTCAGCGGAGATCAGTGGATCGATCCCTGCTGAGCAAAGCGGAGTTCGTACACGGACAAGCCCGTACCGTTCGTGTCTCTGTCACTCGCAGCAAATTTGGCTGCCTAACAGACACTCTACAGGTCCTATCCTGTAATCTCAGCAGTTCTGTTGTCATACTGCTGAATCAAAGATGTGTAGATGGAGCATCTAAAAATCTTTTTAGAAAATACGATCATAATAATATGCAACAGCTTCTAAATATGAGAATGACATCAAAAACCATAATAATGAAAAATGCATAGCGATTAAAAATACAATATTCTATTTAAGACAGACAGCACAATCTTTATCCAATTTTGAAGTTAAATGTACAGCACTGGTTCTAAATCAAGTCAGCAGGTCCTTCCAGCAGTGTCTGTGTACAGGTGGAGGAACCTAAAAAATCTTGTGTGAGCATTATGCAATGCCTTTTCTATGAACTCAAGTGCAAGTGAGGGGAGAGGGAGAGAGAGGGGGAGTGAGAGAAAGAGAGAGCACAACAAAAGATGGAAGCACCTGTGTGTCACTATTTTATATAAAGCACAGCCAGGTTTTAAATTATAACTCAGCTGGCACATTTTGTACTGTCGACTTCTTATTTGTAAGGTAAACAGAGCAGTTGCGAGGCCAGGATTCTTGGTAGAATTTCCAGTTATTATTTATTGCAGGTAACACGGCACCTCAGGCATTCTCAGTTATGCAAGAAGATTGATCGCAACAGAAATGGCCTTTAACCAGAAGCTAGGGCGTTATGTTATGACACAACCTACAATATAGTTACCACCATATATGTGACATTTTATTTGATTATAAAATGCCAACATAGCAAATCTGCAATCTGAATGAACTTTTAGATCTTTTTAAATAAGGGATCTCAATCATATGTTACTTTCCTGATGCTTTATTTTACATTTTACGGCTGTACTGCTCTCATTTTTACTTGGACTTGCCTTCACGACCAATTCTTGGTTGTTTTGAACTGGGGTTATGAATACTTGGGACATGGTTTTGGGAAACAGCTAATTTTATTAAGTGGAAAATAAAGTTTTCAGGTACCAGTTTGGATGTCCCTAGGGTCCTAAGACCCAGAAAAAAACTCTTCTAGGGTGAAAAGTTGCTGAGTGCCACACTGAACATTGTATATACTCTTTTTACTTTCCTCTCTATGCTACCTGGAATTTTCTCCTCTTTGCCAACCCTAGTACTGCTGATCTTCATGGGAACAATGTTGCTTTAGGTAGAACTATAGGCATTTTTTTTTGGTCATTTTGGATAGAGTAAGGGAGGGTTATAACTTCTGTCAGATTTTTTTCGCCATCTGTGTCCCACTGGGGAGATTCTGCTTCACTTCCTGTCCCATAGCCAACAGAAAGTGAAAGGAAATTGCTGAAGACTAAGGGAATTCCTTAGGGGACCCCCAGGTCACCAGAACTAGTGTCCCCAATGGAATATTTCCCCTCTATTACCTTTCTGGGGAAAATCAAAAATATGGGATTTTCTTTTACTTTCAATGATAATGGTAAACAGGAGAGGGTGAATCTCCCCAATGGGGGCACAGACAGCAATAAAATCTAACAAGCGTTCCAATCCCTTTCCAATCTATCCAAAGCTGAAGAAAAAAAGTTTTACCTTTAGTTATGCTTTAATAAGAGATTCTTTGTGTGCTATTTGGCCTCAAGTATCAGACAGTAAGCTTCTAATATGAATTGCCTTCCCTAAATTCTCAGATTCCTTGTAGAGGACAGTTGTAGTTGTGTGCCTCATTTATAGTCCCAAACTCCCCCCTCTTATTGATATGCATTAGGGATGGAGGCAATTGATTTTTGGATTGGCAGTGCTCCCTTGCCGTCCATGTGTGAGGTTTGTCTTGGTTCTTATTGTACCCTTTCTAGGGTACACACACTTGAGACATTTACAATGTCATGTCTATAGTACCTGGCGTTATATTTGGCATTGTACTAAAAGTACATTTGCATTTAATTAATAATGACATATGCAATATCTGGTTAATTACAATTTACCTACATACCAAAACATTTTCCTACTGGGCCTCTGTTGTTCTATAGGACTCTATCCACACTGAGGCTGGTCTGGGTTGGGGATGGGGGGGGCCTTTTTCTTGATTCCGGAGCTGCGATGCGTGGCAGTGCTTCCCTTCTGTGTCTCTCTTTAGATATTGGCAGGATGACCTCCTACTCATCGGCATCATGCCATGACCTGTTTGTGGCGTCTTTTTGATGCTGCGATGCAGGGGCATCTTTTGTCCATCTCACGCCGGAGATAGGGTTGGTGTGGCTCCACTCTGGCGCTTGTGCCGGTGGTGGATCTTACTGTCAACTCCTATTCTTATTCAAAGTTTTGCATGACGTTGGTCGGGGACCCGCCCCACACCTGGATTACATAAGCAGGTGAGCTTGATTGCCTTACCTTTTCACTATGTGTTTTACACCAGGGAGGTAGCACACACAGCTCATTCATTGGATACACATACGTAAGTTATGCACGTTTTTTTTACTAGCCCTTTTTCTTTTCTTATTTTTATTTTTATCTTCACACATGCAACATACCCATTTATATTTTATATACATAACACTTTTTGCTATTTTTTTTCCTTCATCCCAAACACTCATCATGTTTTTTCACTTTCCACATTTTTATATATACATTTTTCAGAACACTATATATGTGTGTTGTGGCGATCGAGTATGCTATGTGGATGTTTTCTTGGCTGGGGTGGGGTCCCTTGTCTCAGCTCCGGAACAGACAACCATTTTGGGGTCCCATCTCTCTCAATGCTAGCCCAGCACAGTGCGACCTCTGAGTATAGATCCATTTCTCCCCATGAGGTTCTTTTTCCCCTTACGGGTAGAATATATTAACTAATACTACATATCCATTTGTATTTACAGTTTATTTCTGTACCCAACTCCTGATGAATGGCATATAGCCATGAAACGCGTCGAGTTTCCATGGAGGGCTCAGTTAAGTCTGGCTCATGATCTAGTGGCGGATATATACCTTTTATACATTCATAATTCATTGAGTACTATTATGTATTATATCCACAATTAATAATGCTCAAGATTAATATTTTTCACCTTATTGCCAAATGCTGTCTCTATGACATGTTACATATTTGTATTTATACCTTTTTATCAATATTTAATACTTGTCATGTGTTGTCAAGCTGAAACATATGTATCCATCATGTTCATGCCATGTGTATGTATATATATGAAAATACTTTACTTGTTTCATACTACTGTTACAAATAAACAATGTTTACCAACCATTCTACCTCCACAAGTCAATTGCCTCATTTAAAGTCCCACACTCCTTTCTTATTTACCTGAATCAAGGATGGAGGTACATTTTCTGTGCCTCATTTAAAGTCCCAAACTCCCCCCTCTTATAGAGATGGGAACAAGTGCTTCTGGAGGCAAGGCCTAGCCAATGGTTGAATAAACCTTTTAATTACAATATAATCCTTTTTTTTAAAGGCTGTTTTAAGTAGTTGCAATCAGGAACAAATTCACAAAATATTTTCATTAAAAGAAAAAAGGAAAAGCCTTTGTGCAGCTTAAAATTTCCTTTTGCACCAAGAGCTTTTGACAAATGAAAGTATAGCATACCACTGATGGATCGCTGTTTGGAAAAAAAGCATTTTTGAATCTATACCTACCTAAATCATCATTCTTTTGAGGTGTGGCAGCCTCTTCATTGGCTTCATTCGCCATGGATCGAGTGATACGTCCTTTGCGGAGGCCCTGGCTGTTGGCTGTTTTTCTCCCTTTTGCTGTCACCGTTTCTTTGTCATCATTCTCTTCCCCAGAAGTGTCTTCATTTTTTTCCCTACAAAATCCATTAAATATGATAATTTTTTTTTTCAAATCTGTTTATTGTGCTCAAGCAGTTGTATAAAAAGTATAAATGTACATTTATGTTTACAATTAAAGTGGTCATATAAAAAACCTCTTTTGGCTGATGTGCAGAAGAGTTATACACTTCCTTAAGGTTTTTTGATTGTTAGGTGGATATACAACCCTAATGTCGCGTACGCACGAGCGGACTTTACGGCAGACTTTGCCCGGCGGACTTTGACGGACTTTCTGAATGAACGGACTTGCCTACACACAATCTAACAAAGTCCGTCGAATTCGTACGTGATGACGTACGACCGGACTAAAATAAGGAAGTTTATAGCCAGTAGCCAGTAGCCAATAGCTGCCCTAGCGTGGCTTTTTGTCCGTCGAACTGGCATACAGACGAGCGGACTTCGACTGGACTCGAGTCTGTCGAATAGATTTGAAACATGTTTCAAATCCAAGTCCGTCTAACTTTTGAGAAAACAAAGTCCGCTGGAGCCCACACACGATCGAATTGTCCGACGAAATCCCGTCCGCCGGGCAAAGTCTGCCGTAAAGTCCGCTCGTGTGTACGCGGCAGAAGGTTGTATATAGATGGGCAGGTGTTTCTCCAAGAACAATAGAGTGATTCATCTTCTCATCCCCAAACTCGAGTGCCACAAGGATTTGAGGTGATTTTTTTGTAAAAGAATGGATGCAGTGCACACGCCGTAAAAGCTGTGTCGCCACAGAAAATCAGGCCATGTAAATCCAACCTTAGCCAAGAAATTATCTGCTCATGACTTCTGATTCAACTTTAAGGCTCGGTTCACATTGCTGCGATGCAAGAACCCATGCTAATCCAATGCGGCTTCCCGCATCGCATACAACCCACAGGCAGGTCATACTGCCTTATGCGAACCACTACGGGTGTCAATACAGTACAAAGTTATGGACACCCCCAGATCGGTTCACATATCGCAGTACGAACTGTCAAATCAGACAGGAATCAGACCTGAAGGGTCCTGCACGACTTTGGTCCGAATGCGATGCAAGTTCAGCCATACAATCTGTATGGCTGAATTTGCATTGCACAGACAATGTATGCAAATTTCACAGCAGTGCGGTGTGAATCACATGCAATGTCGCACAGCGCACCAATGTGAACAGAGCCTAAGGCCCCAAGAATAATATCTGCTGAACAGTCAACATGCATTCTCCTGTGTTATTTCTGTAAGAGCATAACTTCTTCAAATCCCACTAGCAAGATCCTGCATTTGTGTCTAAGATTGGTCTAAGACTGGCAATGGGCTGTACATTTAATTAATTCTACAGTATATGTATGTTTCAATACTCAAGGTCCAAATAACAGGAACAACATCCTTGGTCTTAAATGAGATCATCGAAATGTCCAATTTATTCATATGTCCTTACAGTGGCTAACATTCCAGCCTCACAGTACTGGGTTCTAGGTTAAAATCCCCAAAAAGGACCCTTTATTTATGGAGTTTCTATGGGAGCTTCTTATTGGCAACACGGGATTTCTCTGGATACTTCGATTTCCTCCCACCTCTGGGAACCATATATGTAAACTCCCTGTACACTCAGCTTGGGCCAAATTATAAGAAATATTTTTTGTAACACCCTGCTAAAAAGTTATACATTAGGTCAGACTTGATACAGTATGGATGACAGACTTATGTTAGTTAGGCCCCTTTCACACGATTGGACAGATGGGGTCTGCCTGTCAGTTTTTCAGGTGCACCCGATTGAACCACCCATTTTCCTCTGTGAGGAGGCGGATGTCAGCAGACATGTGTCGGCTGACACCCGCCTGGCATCTGATCCTCTGAAAACAGATTTCTGGAGATACGGTTTGCCAGCCGTTCAGCGGGTCGGATGACATTCGGATGGAAAAGGACATGCAGTCCGTTTCCATCCGACCGCCCCATAGAGGAGAGTGGGCTCAGTCCTTGTCCGCTCTGCATAGCGAAGCGGACACGGACCTGTCAGCCGCCTGCTCAGCTGGGATCAGCGGAGAGATCCCCTGCTGAGCAGGCGGATTCCGCTCGGACGGATCCACCCCGTGAGAAAGGGCCTTAAAAGACTAATTGTATTTATATTGGACTAATACACGCTCTAAATATTAGTTTTATTTTTATAAAAGTCATCAATATATAGTTATATGATCAGAACACAAAAGTAGACCTACTTTCCAAGTTCCTCTTTGTCATTCTCCACATCCTGCTTAAATTCTTCTTTTTCAGGTTCCTTTTCTTTTTCATCTTTCTCTTCCTGATTATTGCGGGGCATCTGTTGCTAAAGAAAGAGCAGTAAATGTTAACAAATAGCATCAATGCTTTCATTTTACAAGATAAAATAAAGCAACAAGGTCTTAGATGATGTAAGTACAGGGTCTCTCTTCTAAGTTGCAGAATCCTCCCTATAAGTGACTCCACAGCAGTTACATGATTCATAAAAAGAAACCATATATTTTTTTTTAGCAACCTCACATTTCCCAAGAAAAAAAAGGCTTCTAAACATGAATTGTCCAATGAAACTTGTTTTAAAGGCCCCTTTCACACTGGGGCGGTGGGTGCGTCGGTAGTAAAGCGCCGCTATTTTTTAAAATATTTTTAAAGCCGCGCTATTCCGCCGCCGGGGGGCGCTTTTACCCCCCACTAGCAGCCGAGAAAGGGTTAAAACCACCGCAAAGCGCTGCTTTAGCAGCCCTATGGCGGCAGTATAGCCGTGCTGCCCATTCATTTCAATGGGCAGGAGCGGTGTATACACTTCACCGCTCCAAAGATGCTGCTTGCAGGAGATTTTTTTTAATGTCCTGCAAGCACACTGCCCCAGTGTGAAAGCACTCGAGCATTCACACTGGAGAGACAAGAGCGCCTCAGTGTGAAAGGGGTTTAAAGGTATACTCCACTCAAATGTAAAACTTTGCTATGAATACATAGAGGGGATTCCTGCATTTACTTTGCTTTACAGCAATGCAAAGGGTGGGAATAGGTCCCTAATGCAGATGTGTCTTATCTGTTGAGAATGAAAAGATTCAGGATCCCCTACTACTGTGATGCAGGTACAGTATGGAGACTGGACAAATCTGTCTGCATGCATATATTCACGTACCTAAAGTTTACTATACATAAGGTAGATCTAAACCACCAAAATGAATAAATTGCAGCTAATCAGTCCTTAAATCTGATGGTTGATTTTTTTCTTTTTCAGGTTTCTTTGCTTCATTTTCACCTGCTGATCCTGCAAATAACACTTTTTCTGTCTAGGGTGACAACACTCACTCATTGTACTGTATCAATGGAGAAAAAGAGGTCACCCTAGGTCAGGCATACAGAAGACTTCCAGCTCTCCTATCCCTAACAGGGGGGGGGGGGACTGGGAACAATGCTGACTGACAACAGTCAGCAGAGGCAAAGTGCACAGGACAGAGAGCGTGGCTAAGCCCCACCCCCTGCTGCTCCCTCACTGTCTGTGATTGACAGCAGCGGGAGCCAATGCTCCTGCTGCTACATCTCAGCCACATCACTGGATCAAGGCAAGTATTAGGCAAGCTCAGGGAGGAGCTGCACACTGAAGGTTTATTACTTTCATGCATAGAATGCTTGAAGGTAAAAAAAAAAACCTTTAGCCTTTAGAACCACTTTAACAATAATCTTTTTTTCATTTGCTTGCTTCTGGTGTTAAATAGACCATTGGTAAAAAAGAAAGCAATCAGCGCACACAAGCAAGAAAATGTAGCTACAATGACAATTGCAAGCTGGACACCAAAAGGCAAATCACAAATCCACCCACCGCTGACAAAGTCCGCTCTGGACGCAACGTACGAAGGGGGAGAGGAGCTACATTGCGGATATCACCCGCTGCTCGTCTGTGGATCTCACTTGCGGTTATGACATCGCTGATCACCGCTGCTACACTGCTGATGCATGTTTTTTCTCTAGCTAAAGGATTTTATGTACTGGCTTGTGCACAAGTTCCAGTGCATTGCGCTTTGCTATATTTTATTCCAATAAAAGACTTTATAGTGTACACTTAGATTGTGTTCACTTTTTTTATCTCCATATACCTTACCTATCCACCTGGGAAGTCCTCCATCTATGCTGTTGGATCCATTCACCTTCTTCACCCCTCATAGTGGGTAACAAGCGTGTCTGATCATTTGTTCACTCAAATGGTCCATCCAATCTGGTAAGAGTGTATTTTACTGACGGTGGAGGACTTTTCACTATGAACTTTGGCTACAGCATTTGGCTCATTCCATTCTCTCACATGGTGGATTACATATAATGTTGAAGTGTATGGACTTATTATTGCGCTGCACCTTTTCGTTTATATTTAAATAGACCATTGTAAAGGTTTCTTTATATTGATTCAATAAGCTGAAAAAACAAACAAACTTGATCCAGCCAGAAATCATCTGATCAGAAACCCCCGTGCTCTCCGCTTACACCGGGACGAGGCAAGGGGAAGGTGTTTTAGTGTTCTAGGTTGACCATAGATACAGCATGCTGAGTGAGCACTGACTCTAGGACAGGAAGTGAGATGGTGTCAGGATCACCAGGTGAAACTACATGGAAAAAGCCACCATCTAAGGACTGGTAACCTGCAATATATTATAACTTTGTTTTTGCGTTTAGATTTATTTTATTTTAACTGTCTAAAAGAGAACAATTGAAAGTAGTTTATTGTTTGGGTTACCATACACTTTAACCCACTATAGTCAGTCATACTCATACTAGGTATAAAACAGCATTGACAGAATCATGAAAACAGCCAACACATACTCACATTTACAACCATTAATTTACACTTTATAAATTGGGTGAATTAAATTCTAATACCCACTTTTGGATTTCAAAGAATGAAATAGCATTGAAAATCAAGGCTTTAATTCATCATGTCTATGTTGCTAGAATGCTTGCTGATAATCTGTCATCAGGAGGAATCACATAACCCCACTAAAGACAGCATGACATCATTGAGGAATTTTTCTGGAGCAGACGCCATGCCTTTCCAGTGTTCATCAGAACAGCTGTAGAAATCATTAAACTGCCTTAGCAATAGAAACCAACACAGGTTAGGATGTGGTATACAAACAAGAACAGTCTGGAAGAATAAAAAATATTTATATGTACTTTGTGGTTAATATATAATGCACTCGGCCAGCTTAACTAAAGACATAGTCATATACCTAGAGAGTATGCAGCACACAGAACTTGATACCTAGCTGTGCATTAATAACGCCATTTAAAGAACAACTGTACCATACACAGTGTAAAAGACAGCAGATTTAATTTTAGCCACTGGCATGTCTGGGATCGTCCATGCTTGATAATCACTGCTAGGAACTTTCACTAGACAGTTTATCTGCAAATGTTTGGTATAATAAATATCCCATAGCACACAAGCCAAGCTGGCAATAAGTCATCCCCAAGTTCCCCTAATGCCGCGTACACACGACCGGACTTTCCGGCAGAAAAGGTCCGACAGAATCATTCCGTCGGACATTCCGATCGCGTGTGGGCTTCATCTGACCTTTTTTTTTTTCTCCGAAAATTCAGACCGACCTAGAAATAGAACATGTTTCAAATCTTTTCGACGGACTCAATACCTATCGAGAAAACCGTTCGTCTATATGCTAGTATGCGACGGACCAAAAACGAAGCAAGGGCAGCTATTGGCTACTGGCTATTGAACTTCCTCTTTCTAGTCCCGTCATACGTCATGACGTTCTAAATGATTGGACTTTGGTGTGATCGTGTGTAGGCAAGTCCATTTCAGCGGAACTCCGTCAGAAAGGCCGTCAGGCCGTGTACACACGGGCGGACTTTGACCGGACTAGACCAACGGACTTTCCGGCGGACTTCCGACTGACTTTAACGAACGGACTTGCCTACACAAGATCACACCAAAGTCCAACGGATTCGTACGTGATGACGTACACCGGACTAAAATAAGGAAGTTGATAGCCAGTAGCCAATAGCTGCCCTAGTGGCGTTTTTTGTCCGTCGGACTAGCATACAGACGAGCGGATTTCTGGGTCCGGCAGAGTTACGATGTAAAGATTTGAAGCATGTTCCAAATCTAAAGTCCGTCAGATTTGCGACTGGAAAAGTCCGCTGAAGCCCACACATGATCGGATTGTACACCGGACTCGGTCCGTCGGACCAGTCCGACAGAAAAGTCCGTTCGTGTGTAGGCTGCATCAGAGTCTACTCTGATGGAAAGTCTGGTTGTGTGTACGCAGCATAATATTTAGAAGTATGGCGATAACATCCAAGCCCAGGCTTTTCAGCAATACACATACTGAAGGCTGTACACTAACATGTAATCATCCAAAATTAAAAAGCTTATTGTATCACGCATAAGATTAATCCTTGCAGGAGTCCTCAGTAGCTTTAGAAAGAAGCCTGTGTGGCATAGGAAATATTGGAACAAAGATTATAGCACGGTCTTGGCAAATTTCTTAAACGTGAATACACAGTATCTCACAAAAGTGAGTACAACCCTCACATTTTTGTAAATATTTTATATCTTTTCATGTGACAACACTGAAGAAATGACACTTTGCTACAATGTAAAGTAGTGAGTGTACAGCTTGTATAACAATGTACATTTGCTGTCCCCTCAAAATAACTCAACACACAGCCATTCATGTCTAAACCGCTGGCAACAAAAGTGAGTACACCCCTAAGTGAAAAATGTCCAAATTGTGCCCAAAGTGTCAATATTTTGTGTGGCCACCACTATTTTCCAGCACTACCTTAATCCTCTTGAGTATGGAGTTCACCAGAGCTTCACAGGTTGCCACTGGAGTCCTCTTCCCCTCCTTCATGACTACATCACAGAGCTGGTGGATGTTAGAACCCTACGCTCCTCCACCTTTCTGTCTGATGATGCCTCACAGATGCTCAATAGAGTTTAGGTCTGGAAATCCATCATCTTTACCCTCAGCTTCTTTAGCAAGGCAGTGGTCATCTTGGAGGTGTGTTTGAGGTTGTTATGTTGGAATACTGCCCTGCGGCCCAGATTTCGGAGGGAGGGGATCATGCTCTGCTTCAGTACATGTCGGCATTTATGGTTCCCTCAATGAACTGTAGCTCCCCAGTGCCGGCAGCACTCATGCAGCCCCAGACCATGACACTTCCACAACCATGCTTGACTGTAGGCAAGATACACTTGTCTTTGTACTCCTCATCTGGTTGCCACCACACAAGCTTGTTACCATCTGAACCAAATAAGTTTATCTTGGTTTCATCAGACCACAGGAGATGGTTCCAGTAATACATGTCCTTAGTCTGTCTTCAGCAAGCTGTTTGCGGGCTTTCTTGTGCATCATCTTTAGAAGAGGCTTCCTTCTGGGACGACAGCCATGCAGACCAATTTGATGCAGTGTGCAGCGTATGGTCTGAGCACTGACAGGCTGACCCCCCCATCCCTTCAACCTCTGCAGCAAAGCTGGCAGCACTTATACGTCAATTTCCCAAAAAAACAACCTCTGGATATGACGCTGAGCACGTGCATTCAACTTCTTTGGTCGACCATGGCGAGGCCAGCTCTGAGTGAAACCTGTTCTGTAAAACCGCTGTAAGGTCTTGGCCACCGCGCTGCAGCTCAGTTTCAGCGTCTTGGCAATCTTCTTATAGCCTAGGCCATCTTTATGTAGAGCAACAATTCTTTTTTTCAGATCCTCAGAGAGTTCTTTGCCATTAGGTGCCATTTTGAACTTCCAGTGACCAGTATAAACATGCGAGACCTTGTAACACTAATGAGTCACTGAGATGCCATTCAAAATTATTTCAATTGAAGGCTGTCCCAGCTGAAATTTTCACAGTATCTAACCAAGCTTAACCTTTCCACAGAGTGACATGCTGCTATTAGATTTGAATGCAAAACAAATAGAATTTTCATCCTGTTACAGAAGAAAACAAAGACGTTATCAGATCACAAGGATTTGGCAGGTCGTTTTTTGCGCTACTCGAACAGATAACAAAACACTTACATATCTAACAGACCAAAATGGAGTACATCAGAGAACTGTATAATAAAGCCGACCATAGATATTTTGAATCTCAGCAAGTTCAGCAGGGACTGGCCAAGGTTCGAACCATGTATGGGTAGGCTGATTGTACCCAAGTTGATTGACCAACTTGGGCACAACCAGCCTGTTGGATTTTACATGCAATCATTGCTAGCAGCTATTAGAGCCTCTAACAGTAAATGCTGTGTTCTCCCGGGGGAGGATGCTGCCCCCGCCAGGAGAACACAATGGCTCTGAGGTAGGGATTCCCACATTAATGACCCGTGGTTGCAGGAAAGGAAATCGGTCCAACATTAAGGTTTACACAGTGGCAGCTGTTTTTTTTTTTTTTTTTTTGGGGGGGGTCCCCCGGGGTCTCGGAGTCGGTCAGTCATCCAGCACTTGCCCTATCTAGGTTCCAAACGGGCAGTGCTGCGACAGGCAGGAGTCTCCTCTGCATCACGGGTGCTTCCACTGTGCGTCTCCTCCCTCCTAGGCGTTCAATATGATCACCTGTCCTTTCAGCCAATCGGGAGACAGGTCTCACGGCCTGCTTTCTGAAAGGCTGGGAGGAGGAACAGGGACGTTTACATACACTTTAAGGCTTCATGTACATGGGACGTTTTTACAACCTCTCCTGAACGATTTAACTTGACAGATAGTAACCCACGTTTAAAACATCCGTTTTGATGAGTTTAGAAAAAAAAAAAAAAATTAAAATGGCCAAAACGAAAAACGCCTATAAAATGAAACATGGCTAAACGCAGGTTGTTGCATTTAGACGCGTTTGCCGCGTCTAAGCTTCAGCTTCTGAACTAATTTTTTTGCCTCCAAAAAAAGGCCTATAAAATGCAACTGCCTAAAAACGACAGTAAACGAACCTGTGTACATGTACACATAAGATAACATTGAATGAGTTCAGGGGCAGTTGAAAAGAAGTGTCCAACTGCCTCTGAACGTCTGTTTAGCAGCAGCAGTGTACATGGGGCCTAACAGTGGTTGCTTCAGGGTCAGATCCTCTCACAGACATGGCCAGATTGGAAGACTGCCATCTCACTTTTATTTCTACCTTAGGCCGGCCATACACGAGTATGAGTTGCAGAACATTAATTTGCTCAATTCCCCCATCAACACGGGAATCTCTCCTGCCGAACCAGCCGAGATTCGAACCGTGTATGGCCTGCCCTACAAATACTCCACACCAAATCCTAGTCATTGTCTGCATAGTTGTTAAATGTACATTTTGTAAACTTTTTACAAAAAATATTGCTATACTGTATAAATACCTGTGATAATTCAGCTAGTTCTAGCCTAAATGTAGAGCATGCCCATGAAGGCACCATAGACAATAATGGCTGCATCTTGTCTGTGATGACAATTATTTTCTACAGTGCAATTGCTAGATTTCAATGAAGGCTGGGAATTCTAAACAGTGGCTGGGTAAGCTAAGCAATGTAACCCACCTTTCTGATTTACCACAGGTATTTTATTATGGTATGATATTATGAAAGCTGTTGCACTGGGTGGGAGATTTACTATTCATAGAGGCATTTAATCGTTCAATTATCCTCATCTTACAAAGTTCAGAATTAAACAAAGGCCATTGCAAACTTGTTTTTGTAAGGACAGGATACAGGACTGTTCTTATACCTGCCTACATCCCCAATCAGCCGCTAACTCTGAATAATGGGCCTATCCTAATGCATGATATGCACATCCATGTTTCAGTTAAGTGTCTGCAAAGTAGCAAAGGTAAGTATATGAATGACACTTCAGAGCCAGCACCTTCAAAAACAGTTCAGCAATGGAAAAAAAAAAAAACTTATTACTTGAGCTTATGGTATATAAGGAAGAGTTCAAATATATCTGAAGCCAACACTTTTTTTCGGTTTTAGATAGTGTAGGAAATGGTTTAAATCCCCGGTCAGGTTTCCTATGTCCTATTGGGGAGATTTCCATGTACTTCCTGTCTTCCAGACATAATAGGAAGCAAGAAGAAATAACTTGAAAGTGAGGGAAATCCTCTTAGACAGCTGTCCGCACTGGAAGATTTTACCTCTAGTCCAGTGTTGGTGACCACATTTTTTTTACTTCCCTTTAAATAAGTCCCTGTAAAACAGACAGTAATAAAAATCTTTATTTTAAAAAGTTTTTGTTAGGTACACTTTACAACACATTCAAAAGTGTGTTGTAAAGTTTCTTATACCATCTGGGGACTGACAAAGATTGTCTGCACTTGAATTCCTGGGTCTGCAGACCTACTGTGGTCCATTAGGAAGGGTTTTCACTCCCTCTGTCGGGCTTTCTTTTTATTTTAGATTAAGGTGATTACAACTAGAGGAGCTGGAACACCTAAAACTTCTTTGTGGACATGAAGAGTTGGAAGTGGCAGAACCTGTGGTATGGAGAACTCGTAGTGGGAGTATTTAAGACAGAAGAACTCAGGTTCTGGCTCACCCACCAGGCTCCCTCAAGAATTCACAGTTCGTAGATTTTTCCACAGAAAGGGTTGCTGTTTTCCGGAAATTACATTTTGACCTTGTAATGTGGCCAGTAAACAAAGCCCCCTGTGCTTAACGGAGTCCATTAAATTTGCTCTACGGACCTTACCATAATTCACAGGAAAAAAAAAAAACGTCACTGTTACTCGAGATGCTAGTACAACTAATTCAAATGAGCAGAACGTCCTTTTTAAGCCATTGGCATACACTCTTCATCCACAGCATACTACAACGATGAGTGTGGGATGAGTAAAGACACTGTGATCCATGATGTAACAAACTGGAAATGTGATCACTGACAGAGGAACTCTATGAATGAGCATAGGCGTCAGAGGCAGATCATCACAGGATGTGTCACCCATCTGTCAATTAGACTGCTTGTAATAATGATCTTAATTACACTCGGTAATCTTAAAATTCAGAACTGGAATATCCAGTTCTGCTCTCTCAGGATGCAATATAATGAAGTACATTCATTCCATAAGTGATGTATTTCATACTATATAGAAAAATACAACCATTTCTATTTTCATGGAATAAAATTTCATTTGAAGCATGGAAGTGATGTCCAACAAAACGATTTAATCGGAATCCTTAGGAATAAAAATACATTTTACCTTTGCAGTGGGTTTCCCTCTGCACTGCAAAGGTTAACTGCTTGTTTTGCATAGGGGAGGATGGCGTAGGTGATGTGCTGTACTTAGGGCTGGGACAAGGGGGGGGGGGGGGGCAGGAGGGACAGCTGCCCTGGGCACTATGCTATCATATGGGGTGGGGGGCGCCACAAGGAGATTTGGGGGGGGGGGGGATTTGTGTTGGAAGGGGGAATTTGGGGCTAGGCAGGGGGAAAGTATTCGATTTGGGAGGGAATTTGTGCGGGGAGGGATATGAAGTGGGGGGGGGGATCTGTACTAGGAAGATAAATTTTAAGGGTGGAAGATTTGTGCTGGGGGGGGGGGGATTTGGGCTGGGGGAATTTCAGCAGGGGGGCAGATTTGTACGGGGAGGGGGGGGGGATTTTGCTGAAACTGCTCATACATCTTGGGGGGTACTTACCTTATTCCAGTGTTCATCTCTGCTGCCTGATGTCCTAAGTTGTGAGTGGGTCTGGGGTGAAGTCACGTAAAATGCAGGACTGCTGGTTCTAGATTGGACATGTTGTTCAAGAGCTGCAACCAGGCAGCGAAGAGAAGCAGTTTTGGGGAACCAGCAATAAGGCTGAGTTCATACTGTTGTGCTGCCGTAACATGCCTTTACTGCAGCACACAAAAACTTGTTTTGCACATTGGTGCACTGTCCAATGTTGCAGCGCACCACGACACATTGCAGTGCACTACCATGTGTCATGGCATGCTGCATTACAAAAAAATTGCATGCAACTTTTTTGGTGCATTAGGCAGCCCATTCAAATAAATGGCCTGCCCTAACACAAAACTTGTTATCATGCAGCTGTTGCAATTGAAAAAAAAACGCAGCCGCATGGGCCTCCACCCACAGAGTTCTGTGAATAGGAGAACTACACGTATCAACAGCCTTTGTGGCTGTTGGCTTGTAGTTCTCAATAAATGACCAGGGTGCTGCTGAGCACTCTGGTAGTTCATGGAGTCTTCCTGTCAGTGTGTAACTGCTTGTCCAATATGGGGAATGAGAAGACCGCTTACACTGACAGCCTGCAAGAGCCCTGCATTGCACTTATGATCTGATGATTGAGGGTGCAATGATTAGCAAGCTCTTAGCAAATAAAGTATTAAATGCACATGTTTTACCTGCAAAAAGATGTACATTTATTTATTTTTTCCACTGCAAAGATAACTTTTTTTTTATTTCCTGGAGTTTAGCTTTAAGCCTACTAACCATTAGCATTATGTTGTGAGTAAGCAGCCATTCCTTAATTATGTGTTTAATAATAAAACAACTATAGTCATAGGATAGATGAAGTCAAAAAGTCATAAGGGATGGTCATGAGTACTGATTTTTAAAACAATGTAGTGTCTCGGCAGATGAGGAGTAAACAATTACCTAGATTGCAGAGAATGTATGGTTGTAATGGATATTTTTTTTATGTTAAGGACCAAAAAAAGTACTTTTTTGTTGAAAAAGAAACAAGGTGGTGTGTGCTCTCTGCTCCTGTAAGCAAGCTCAGTGTAAACTAGTCAGAGCTGTGTTGCTTTGCACAGCCCTGTCTCACACAGTGCCCTGATATACATATGGGCAAATATCTCAAGTACAAATATTAGTTAAATAGCAATGCTAGGCCACAAGTGAAAGCATTCAGTGAGTTACTACTATGCTGCATAGTAAACACAGCAAGCCCAAACATCTTTTCTAGTTTTGCTTAGAGTAGAAAAGGGGAGAAACTACCGTTAAATTAATTTTTTTTATTTTGCTTTTGTATGAGGCAATTCCCTTTTACTTCTGGTTCCAGCGACAATAGGAAGTGAGAAAAATTCTCTAGAAAATAAGTAAAAATCTCCTCTTAGAGACAGTCATTGGCAGAATATGTGTCACCATTAAAAGATTTTCCCTCACTTCCTGTTCTGGTGACATCTAAAATGTTAAGCTTTCCCATCATTTTCTGTCCTAAGGACAATGGTCACCAGGACAAACAGACAATAAATTTATAAAGCATGAACACAATGAGCAATAAAGACCCTAAAAACCATCCAATCCATCCAGCACCATATCCATCAGCCCAATTTGGGGTACTCTGCAGGTGATGACATTGTTTTATAGATCAATTACAAGAAATGACCAGCACACCGCTCAAGTATCTGAAAAATTTCTAGAGATCAAAAAAGACCCAACAGAAGTGCTAACCCTTCCCTACTCTATCCAAAACTGAAAAAAAATCAAGGCAAAATTTAATCTGATTTGTGGCCATACAAAACACTATTTTTGCTGGCATTTTACATCTGGTTTTCTGTACATGTGAAACAGAAAGAAGGCTGCCCCGGCATCAACAGCAGGTGCAGTGGTATTGCTATAGGGGTGCGACCCACACCTGGGTGACACCCGCCAGAGGGCGATACCAGGCTCGCCTCAGACTGGCACCGTGGCTCCCTTCCTTCCCTTCCGGAATCTTGTCTGCTCCATGCGATATGTGGGGAGAGAGAGAGGCAGAGAGACAGGGTGCCCTGGTCCGACTTTATCCATCACACCCCCACACGCCGCAGTCACATCTCTGTCCCTACCAGCTGCACTCACTGCAGACCGGACTATAGCCACCTCATCCTTGGCTCTGACGTCCAAGTACATAGGCCAGGAGGGAGAGCCGAGGAGGAGGAAGAGGGACACCACGCGCTACAGCACCTGCCCTGAGGTATGAAATAACAGGAGTATTGCAGCGGAGGGGGACATGGTGATTGGGGTGGGATCATTGGCAGGTAATAACTATGTTGCCAGGAATGATTTTAGGGCGGGGGGGGGGGGGGTTGGAGGATAGGTGCTAGGGGGTGCTTTTTTGGGTTAGAGAGGACTTGCCCCCAGATCTCATCCCGGCTCCATCCACCTCCCCCCGATCCCATCCCTGCTCCATCCACCTCCCGCTGATACCCATTCCCGGCTCCATTCACCCCCTTGATCCCATCCCAGCTCCATCCACCCCCCCGATCCCATCCCGGCTCCATCCACCCCCCAGATCCCATCCCGGCTCCATCCACCCCCCAGATCCCATCCCGGCTCCATCCACCCCCCAGATCCCATCCCGGCTCAATCCACCCTCCTGATCCCATCCACCCCCCTAATCCCATCCTGGCTTTATCCATTCCCCCGATCTAATTCCGGCTCCATCCACTCTCCCGATCCCATCCATCCCCACAATCCCAACCCAGCTTCATCCATCGTGGCAGGTTAAGGGGGGGAGCCACAACGACACACTAGCCTGCTTGGTGCCGGGGGGAGGGGGGCTGGCACCATGTTTTACCGCATCAGGTGACACCAACTCTAGTGACGTCACTGAGCAGGTGCGTTCCAGTATTCCCACATAACATAACTTTTGGGGGGGGACAACAGAAAACAAACTATTTAGAAGGAAGGTTATATTTCCAGAGTGTATCCATTTTCAATTTGAAGGAGACTTGTAAAAATATTTTCCGTTGAACAAAAAAAACCTGTTAGCACTGGTTGGACCCGCCATGCTAGTGATCCGACGTCAGTACAGGGATCTCCCCCACTAAGTTGTTGTGTTCTGACAGGGGGACAGCCCCCCGCCAGAACACTCCAATCAGCGCTCTCAGCCATTAACTATTAGCTGAGAGCACTGATTGGCAGCTGGTTTTCAAGCATGTTAGTCTGACAGAAGTCAGCCAAAACGGCTCCCATACACATGGGCCAAATGTCGGCTGGTTTTTAATGAGCCGGCCGATGTCACCAGCATTCGGCCCTTGTGTATGGGGCTTTAGGCCCCATGCACACTGGGCGTTTAGCCCGGATGCATGAGACTTTGGTGTTCATGTGTGCACTGTCAAGCCCTGCTGCCGGAAGCCTGTCAAGCTCTTTGGGAGGTTGACAGTTGCTTGATGGGGCTTTAGGACAGTATATGCTTATTGACAAATGCCTGCAACACAGAAAGTCTAAATTTTCGGCATTGGTCCCTAAACACATATTCATACACATACAGCTGTCAACCTCTAAGAGTATGACAGGCTGCTGGCAGCAGGGCTGAACAGTGCACCTATGCCCCCCGCTGTCACCTGATGCTGGAGACTCATGCACTGGAGCTGAACAGCCAGTGTGCATGGGGCATGACTTGTCAACATTTATATGCGAAAATGTATATTAAAAAGAAAAAAAACTAAAGCACCAAAGAAATCTAAGACCCCTTTCAAACTGGAGGCGTTTTGCAGGTGCTACAGCGCTAAAAATAGCGCCTGCATAGTGCCTGAAAAAAGCGCCAGCTGCAAAGCCAGTGTGAAAGCCCGAGTGCTTTCACACTGGGGCGCTGCGCTGGCAGAGCGTCACAAAAAGTCCTGCCAGCAGCTTCTTTGCAGCGGCGTAGGAGCGATGAATACACCGCTCCTCCACTGCTCCTGTCCATTGAAAAATAGGGCAGCACCGCCATACTGCCGGCAGTGGCGTTTTGTGGGCAGATTTAACAGATTTTCGGCTGCTAGCGGGGGGTTTAAAACTGCGGCCAAATAGCGTCAGTAAAGTGGCCAAATAGCGCCAGTAAAGCAGCGCTAAAAATAGCGCCGCTTTACCGCTGACGCCCGGGCGGCTCAGTGTAAAAGGGCTCTAAATATTGATATGAGTGAGTGATAACATGAAAATTGACAGCTGCAGTGAATAAAACTGCAAAATGATACTAGTAAAGAAAGAAATATACCGTGCTAAAGTGCCAAAAATGTTAAATAATCACATGAAACTGATGTGACTTTGAAAAAAAAAAAAAAAAACGCTAAAAAATCCCATGCAGATAATTTGTTGCAAATATCAATAACCTTGAAGCAATAAAAGTTCCAATCCCAAGTAAAGTACTCGTGCTCTACAAAGTGGATACAAATCCATACTTGATATGTGCTCACAAGATGGTGCCCCCACATGGATGTGAACTCTCCCCTCCAAATGGACCAACTATCTCTAGTTTGGTCAAACACTGATGTGGGGCAGTCCTTGTGGATTTTCTGTGGGCCGATGTGGTTTAAGATGGTTGTTTCCTCATATGAATGGACGTAATAAGGAGGGCCTCATTCCTCTATGTACTAGTGATGTTTGGGGCAGATGTTCCTCATAGAAATGACATAAAAAGCCTCATTGTGCAGCAACGTTTAAAACATTTATTCCAGATAAAAAAAACATGGTATTAGACTCACATGTAAGGGTGCCTAAAAGCCTGGCACCCGGTGTGAACAGCAGGTAAGTTCCCAGGAAATGTGCCCATAAGCAGTGGTAAGTTGCCGCTGTGGTATACTGGTTGATTTCTGGTACCTGAAGTGTACCCCGTTTCCCCGAATATAGGACCTAGCATGATTGTCGGTGATGGCTGCAATATAAGCCCTACCCCCCAAATAAGCCCTAAAGTCCTTGTAGGTCTTATTTTCAGGGTAGGGCTTATATTGCAGCCATCAACGACAATCACGCTAGGTCTTATTTTCGGGGAAACAGGGTATCTCGATGACGTGATCAAGCGGACCAACCTCCTATTGGCGTCGACTTACCACTGCTTATGGGCACATTTCCTGGGAACTTACCTGCTGTTCACACTGGGTCCCAGGCTTTTAGCCACCCTTACATGTGAGTCTAATACCATGTTTTTTTTATCTGGAATAAATGTTTTAAACGTTGCTGCACAATGAAGCTTTTTCTGTCATTTCTATGAGGAACATCTGCCCCAAACACCACTAGTATTATAGAGGAATGAGGCCCTCCTTATTATGTCCATTCATATGAGGAAACAACAGTCTTAAACCACATCAGCCCACAGAAAATCCACGGGGACTGCCCCACATGCGCGTCTGACCAAACTAGAAATTGTTGGTCCATTTAGAGGGGTGAGTTCACATCTATGTGGGGGTACCATCTTGTGAGCACTTATCAAGTACGGATTTGTATCCACTTTGTAGAGCACAAGCACTTTACTTGGGATTTGGAACTTTTATTGCTTCAAGGTTATTGATGTTTGCAACAAATGATCTGCATGGGATTTTTTTTCAAAGTCGCATCGGTTTCAAATATGATACTTATTTAACATTTTTGGCACTTAGCGCGGTATATTTATTTGTTTTAAAAATGTATATAGACTGGCTTTAGGTTTATCCAAAAGCTGCAATAGTTACCATATCATTGAGCAGGCACAGAGATACCGTCAGCAAGGAAAGCATTGCTCAGTAGAGGTTTCCTTTATAAATATACAGGACTGAACAAAAACGGTTTACTTTTACATTTGACAGGGATTCATCTTTTTCGTATACAACTTTGACTTCAAGACATTTAATCCCAGGTCTTTTCTAGCCTGCATAAAACAGAAATAATAGTTTGCTTTCCAAAGGTCTCAATCACGTTTTATCTCCGGTTGCGATTCCAGAAACAGATCGCATATCGCTGCCAAGTGTGAAATGTCAGAAGAACCAACTTGGGTGTGTTTCCTGGAGAACTCGTGTCATTAGGAGGCTGCGACTGAGGTGATCATTGATGAAACATCAACAACACATGATATCATGTCTATAAATGTCTGACAAGGTTTACACAGCCACATGTAAGCACAACAAGTCATCGTTATGGCTCATTACAGACACCATTAAGTACTTCCTCTGTTAAGTGTAAAATTCATCTGTATACACATGGATGAATATGACATGCGGTGACAGAGGATGTAAATGTCTACAACCATCAACTGCCCACACACACACACTACAATCAGACTGAGCAAGTCATTACAATGTAGTTTTTCCTCCCAAGAAATCATAAACAGGCCATACACTATACAATCTGATTGTACAATCTCCCAAAACGATGTAGTGTGAGGACCTACTTAAACAATTCTTTCAATTAGTATCACATCGGGCAGGCCTTTGTATTATATACATTGTTGAAGGTAGATCTAAATCAGATTGTACAGTGTACGGTCAGCCTTTAGGTTAACCCTAAGGTCACCATACACGTTAGAATGCGACAATCTGTACGAATGTCAGATCTACTATAATATAAAAAGGTCCTACCTATACTATCCAATCAATTTAGATCCAAATCGGGCAGGACGCCTGCACTACTTCTTGGTAGATCTAATGAAGAATAATATAAAAAGGTCCTACCTATACCATCCATTTATATCTAATGAAGATTGTACAATCAGATTGGATAATGTACGGCCAACATTAAGGTATTTGCATATGCTACACATATGAACACATGCAACTGTAAAAACTTGAAAAAAAAAAAAAAAGATATATATGATCAAATGATTTGAAAACATTTTAATTAGAAACAGCAGGGTACATAACTGTACAATTGTACAGGATCTCCTTGGCCAAACAGTGTGTGCTGGTAGTCTTACAATGTTTTCGATCCAGAGACGACACCAGATAACCGATCGGTGTATGGCATGGATCGGACCATCTGATGGATGCTGGCACACTCCCAGCCCATAACACAAAGCAGCTGCTCACCTTTGCTCTAGTTGTGCTCACACTGCGGGGACTGAGCGGCTGGCTGGCCTGGCACACCGACTTATATGGCTTTCACTTTCTGCCCCTTTAATGCCCCTCCCTGCATTTCCCAGAGAGGAGGGGGCAGCAAAACAGGCTGGCATGACGTGAAAGGAAAAGTACCCACAGGCAAAGTACAGCTTCCCCACTAGAGACCCTCCCACGTGGATGTGTTTACAAGCTTGTCTGTCACTTCCAGCTGCCCTCCTCCTCCAACATCTATGCGGGGACACAAGCTGTACATTAGAGACTGGGGCCACCCTGGGATTAGGCTACAAGAAAGCATACACAAGCTACTAAGAAGAAAAGAGAAGCACAATACATGGATTGAAATGTCACATAAATTGGCACCTGATCAGAAGTGTATAATGGAGCAGACTTTGCTTGAGAAATAAATGACACTTACTGCCTGTGAGATCCAGAGGCGTCCTCAGCTGTACGCTGCCATAGTAGATCCCAGTTGTCTGTCTCCCCCCACTCTCTCCAGGCTGGGAGCAGCCCAGCACATCTCAGTCTCCACACTTCCTGGCCATTTGCATAGTTAAGCCCTCAACTAACCGCAACATTCCTGCTGTGATTTTGCAATATACTGGAATGGCTCGAGCTAGCTTTGTGATTCATCTGACTACGTGTGCTACACATACAAAAGCATCATTAAATGTCTCCCACTTCTGCCAAGCCGCTTCTACTACACATATTCTATACATTCACCTTCATCCCACAGACAAAATGGTACTTTTGGAAGAAGAAATGTCCTTTTATAGTGTCAGGAAATGTATAAAAAGCCACCTGTATGACATACCAGCAAGACTCTACATCACTTCTCTTCCCGAGAGCTGGGGGAGCCCCTAAATCACATGTTGACTTTATTCATTGATAAATCTTCCCTCTTGTGACCTGATACACATTCTATTACATAGTTATATTAGGGTCCTTTCCCACAAGCAGTCTCATCAGATCCGCCTGACAGTTCTTCAGGAAGCTCAATGTTAGTCTATGGGCAGGGGGATGTAAACTGACGTGCATCCATCTACATCCGATTACCTCATAACGTGTCTAGGTCCAATAAACAGGAGGTAAAAGGGTGCAAATGTATCCGAGGTAAAAGGACATTAACTGATCAGAGGCAAAAGTGATAGAAAACGGATCTGAGGCAAAGGGATGGAAACTGATCCAAGGTAAGGGGATTAAAACGGATCAGAGGTAAAGGGATGTAAACGGGTCAGAGGTAAAAGGGATGTAAACGGGTCGGAGGTAAAAGGGATGTAAACGGGTCGGAGGTAAAAGGGATGTAAACGGGTCGGAGGTAAAAGGGATGTAAACGGGTCGGAGGTAAAAAGGGATGTAAACGGGTCGGAGGTAAAAGGTAGTAAACGGATCCAAGGTAAAGGGTAGTAAATGGATCCAAAGTAAAGGGATGTAAACGGATCCAAAGTAAAAGGGATGTAAACACGGATCCAAGGTAAAGGGATGTAAACGGGTCGGAGGTAAAGGGATGTAAACGGATCCAAGGTAGGGGATGTAAACGGATCCAAGGTAAAAGGGATGTAAACGGATCCAAAGTAAAGGGATTAAAATGGATCCAAGGTAAGGGGATGTAAACGTATCGGAGGTAAAGGGATGTAAATGGATCCAAGGTAAGGGGATGTAAATAGATCAGAGGTAAAGGGATGTAAATGGATCGGAGGTAAAGGGATGTAAACGTATCGGAGGTAAAGGGATGTAAATGGATCCAAGGTAAGGGGATGTAAATGGATCGGAGGTAAAGGGATGTAAATGGATAACTAGCTGTAAATGGACCAGAGGGGTAAAGGAATGTAAATAGGTTGGAGGTGAAGGGTTGCAAAAGGATTGGGGGTAAAAGGTATATAAACAGATTTGAGGTAAAGGGATGTAAATGGATCGGAGGGAAACTCTGGGCTAAAACTAGCTAATCTTAAACCTGCTTCCACCCCCATTCTAAGTCCCATACAAACTAGACTGTAGAGGAAAAATGTCTATAATTACTTATTGTCAGGACATTCTGGTCCAGTCATGTGATTAGCTCCCAGCGCTGATTTTAGTGCAGAGGAGGAACAGTCACAACAACGAATGTCCCATAGTAAGTCCATGGGCAATGTCACCGCACAGGCATTGCAGCCGTTGTTGGTGATCTCTTCTCTCCCCTGAAGCTGGCACTGGGAGCTGTTCGCATGACCAGACCGGAGCACCCTTAAAATGAATAAATATAGACATCTTTCCTCTACAGGCTAGTTAGTAAAGGAGTTAAGAATGGGGGATAGGAGCAGGTTTAAGATTAGCCTAGAATTCTACTTCAACTGATTGGAGGTAAAGGGATGTAAAACGGATCTGAGATAAAAGGGATGTAAATGGGTTGGAGGTAATAGAATGTAAAAGGATCGAAGGTAAAGGGTTGTAAATGGATCAGAGGTAAAAAGATGTAAATGGATTGGGGGTAAAGGGATATAAATGGATCAGAGATAAAGGGCTGTAAACGGATTGGAGGAAAGGGATGTAAACAGATCGGAGGTAAAGGAATGTAAATGGACAAACATCTGTTTACATTTGACTGCCCATAAACCTAACATGGGTCTGTCACAAAAATGGCATCCATTCCGATTGGCTCTAATTCTGCAGGGATCTAGGAGGATAGCCATTGGAAAGGACCTTTAAAATGTTTGTAAAAAGTCTAAATTTTTTTTGTAACTGTTAACTGTGACCATTGTCACAGTGGCCACATGATCGGAAGCCAATGCGACCAACTACCGAGTTGTAGCCTGGACTGAGAGCTTTCTGAGAGTGCGCAGTGAGCGTGCTCTCATCATAAACAGCGGCTGTCCAGCGAGGCATACATGTGCAGCATGTGGGCATTAAAGCCCACCTTTTTGCCACCATGTGGTAATAAATAGTAATCAATACATATTTGCAACTAATGCCAAATGTAAATATCAGTGCTCCACAAACCCTGGGCACCAGGTCGCCATGGCGACCAGAAGTTTCGACCTGGCACGTGGGCTGCCACCCGAATGCTCACCATACCCTGTGTGTGGGACACACATCTGCTCTCCTCCCCTTTTAGTTGTTGACCCGGATGTGTGTGATGTCATTTCTGGGTCCCAGTTGACAGTTTCCCCGGCCATTAAGGCCGGGAAAGAATGTAATCCAGTGCGATGTGCATTGCATTCAGTGGAGCACAGGGAAGACATCCAGGGTCTTTTAGACTCTGGATGGATGTCTCATTAAAGAGAAACAGAGAAAGATTGTTACACAGCTATATTTCTAGCACCAGACCTCCTTCGTAACGCTAAACTGATGACTTTTAGGGGGCTTTTAAAGCGTCGCTTATGGGAAATGAAGGGTACTGACATGTTTAGCCACTTACCGACCGTCTGTCGACAAAGTGTCACGTTCCCACGAATCGCCGTCTGGGTAAGTCGTTCCCTTTAAGAGCCGCATGCACATAGCACGGCAGGGGACCTGATGCATGTGGCTGGCGAGCGCGATCGCCGCCGACCACCCGCGATTGCGGGAACGAGAGCTAGAATGGGGATTTGTGTGTGTAAACACACAAATCCTTGTTCTGTCAGGGGAGAAGAGACATATCGTTTGTTCCTAGTAAGTAGGAACAACAATATGTCTCCTCCCCAGTCAGTCCTATCCCCATACAGTTAGAAATACTAACTAGGGAACAAAGTTAACCCTTTGATCGCCCCCTAGTGTTAACCCCTTCCCTACCAGTGACATTTACACAGTAATCAGTAAATTTTTATAGCTCTGATCGCTGTATAAATGTCAATGGTCCCAAAAATGTGTCAAAAGTGTCCGATCTGTCTGCTGCAATGTCGCTGTACTGCTAAGGCTGAGTTCACACTGGCATTAAGAGCAGGTGTTTGTGAGGCGTTAAAAAGGCCCCTCAAATACCTATGCACAAGATACAATAGACAGCACATAGTGCTGTTCACACAAAATTGAAGCCTCGCGTCGAGTCAGGAGGCATTTGAAGCATTTCAATGTCTCCCTTTCAAGTCTATGGTATGCTCTGGCAGGCAGTTGCAGAGCGTTAAGATTCGTTCATTTACTCTAATGGTATAGGCAATTGTGGAGCAGTTTTAACGCTGGTCAAACTCTTCAAAACTGCCCATAGGGCATTTGGGGAGCATGTTTAAGTCCTCATTAATGCTTGTAAAACGCCTGTCTAATGGCTACACTAAAGCTCATTGACGCCTGTCTGACGCCCATACTAACGCCATACAAACGCCATACAAACGCTATAGGAGCGTTTGTTTTGATCGTCAGAAATTTAGTCAAGTGTGAACAAGCCCTAAAAACCGCAGCTCACCGCCATTACTAGTAAAAATAAATAAATAAATAAATAAATAAATAGTAAAAATGCCATAAATCTCTCCCAGCGTTTGTAGACACTATAACTTTTGCGCAAACCGCTATTACGCTTATTGCGATTTTTACCAAAAATGTGTAGAAGAATATATATCGGCCTAAACTGATGAAGACATTTGTTTTTTTTAAAACATTTTGGGGGGGATATTCATTATAGCATAAAGTACTTTTTTTTTTTTTTTTTTTAAATTGTCACTCTTTTTTGTATATAGCGCAAAAAGTAAAAACCGCAGAGGTGATCAAATACAACAAAAAAAAGCTCTATTTGTGGGTAAAAAAAAAGGATGTCAAATTTGTTTGGGTACAGCGCTGCACAAGCATACAATTGTCAGTTAAAGTGACGCAGTGCCGTATCGCAAAAAATGGCCTGGTCATTAAGCAGCCAAATCTTCTGGTCTGTAAGTGGTTAAGGTCTGATATGTTGGGTATCCATTTACTCGGCTTTTATTTTTTACTACAAAAATGCCTAATTTATTGTGTTTTTGTACCCCCTAAAAACTTAAAGAACTGCAGTCTGCTCAAATAATTTGTAATAAAAACTTTTTACCAGACAATAAGTAGGAAGTGGGCTGTATAAGGTATTACTGGTAGAAACAAAATGTTTTACTATCCAAAGTTAACAACAACAAGGGCAGAAGATTTAATAGACGGAAAGTTGAAAAAAATGACTGAAGGTCCGCTTTAACTTTTAATATTTTTTTAACTGAAATTTTGTGTTTCCTAGACCCTTGTGGTAATATAAAAAATTGGAACTACCACCATTTTGTTCTCTAGAGAGTGTCTGCTTTCAGAAAATATATAATGTTTGGGGTTTTATGTAATCTGCAGGCCTAAAATTATTTTTTAAACAATAAGTCCACTTTCAGGAACATGTTACATGTTCCACCCATAAGATTTGTTAGTTAACAAAGACTGGCTCCTAGATTCAAAGCAAATTTGTCAATGTATTATATACACACACCAAGGTATATATAATAAACATACATTACTTGCTCTTTTATTTATGAAGTTCAGCTTTAAAAAGGACCTGAACTGTGACAGCTGTGAATAAAAAAGGCAAGCAGAGGGCAAAGGTCTAGTCATTAGTATTGGTCTGTTTTCTCCCCAATACTTACTTATACATGCATGTCTATGTGGGTATGGCCATCTTGGTAGAGGCAAGGTTTTTGGTTCCTCATGTCAGAGAGAAGCTCCCCTAATAGCTGGTGATCCAACGACTTGTGGTGAAATATTTAAAGCAGTATTAAACCCAAAACCAAAAATGTAATATTTTGCAGCTTACCAATACTTGGATGTGGTGGCTACATTAGTTTTCTTTTTCAACATTTTTCCATCTGTTTTCACCTAGTGATTTGGCCAGTAACACACCTCGTATATTAGAGTGCCCCTCCATATTTAAAGAGTGAACTTACACTGGACCCCCTTCCCATCGCACCTGGTCCCAGTAGCCTGGAGTCCGGCGATCACCGGTTCTGACAGATCGTATAGTCGCTTTACGAGTCCAGGGATTTTAAATCCTCGGGGCTTTCCCTCCTATTCGCCTTTGGTGACAGAACGGGTTACGTGGGTTCTGATTGGTTGGCGCCGACCAATTAGAATGCTCCTATATGTACCTCCTGACGAAGTACGTTTAGGAGATTAAGCCGAGGGGATTTCAAAGTCCCAGACCGGTGAGGCGGCTACAGGACGTCTTCTAGGAGGTGATCGTTGGGCTCCAGGTCAGCGAGATTTTTCTGTAAAGGTGAACTTACCCTTTAAATAAAAATTGAAGCCAAACTCCAGTTCACAATGCAGTTACAGCAAACATTTTCTATTTCTTTTGGGATAAAGCTTTTGCATAAATAAATAATCGATCATAAATTGTGCTGCAATCGCAGCAAACCACGTAACGTAATATTGATCGCCAAAAAAAAGCCCAGTAGTTTCATTTGGGCAACATGCTTCATACGATGCGGTTTGCCGCGATTGCAGCGCTATTTGTGACGCGTGACAATTGCCGCAAAACTGCACCGCGTTTTTAGGTGCCATTCAAATGGCTGGCATCTGAAATGTGCATTTTGTTATTCACACCTGGGCGTTTTGAAATCGCAGGTAGAATTGCGGCAAATCTGCCTGTGATTCAAAACACCCAGGTGTGAATGCAGCCTAAACTGCTACATTTGAAGGAGAGCTTGTTCTGTTGAAAAACAATAGACTTACTGCCCAGATTGCCAGATGAAAATAAAGGAAAGCAAGACTAACAAAGAAAACAAATGCAGCCACCGCATCTAATAATTGGTTAGCTGCAGTATAATAAAAGGTTTGCTTTGGGTTGAATACCTCTTTAAAAAGCACCAAAAGAGATGGATCTATAGTGGGAATGAAACCAGAAGATCCTTGGTCTGCAGCTTTCTCTCCAGCAAGAGAACAACAGTGAGTAGAACAGTAATGACATCACCATATCGCACTGCAATTTGCATGAGACTAGCGATCAGAGGATCAGAGGCAGCAAAGTATTTCACTCTGCAGATATACAACTGTGAGGCTCAAGGCACCAGAAGTACTCTGCTATTTTCCAGGAGGAATTCAATACCAAAAAGGTAAAAAGTTCCAGATGTTCCTTATAACATAGTAAATCTTCACTTTTTTTTGTTTAGTTTTACTTATTGTGCTTAGAAAAGTTTTTAAGAGTCTACTTCAAATTTCTATTATTGAACCTTGGTCTAAAACAGACATGCCTAGCACACACAATCAGAAAATTGGCTGAAAAATAGCACTTTCGAAGCGCTCATACGATAATCTATTCATTAGTGCACAGCTTTGGAGAGCCAATCACAACAGTTCATACAAAATTATCCGAAGGGACAAACACGAAGATCTTTCTCGTACGACACCAGAACATACAATTTTTTTTTTTAATCAGTATAGTATATGTCTGAAAAAAATTAGAAGAGGAAGACTACACATGTGTTGTAATGTAATCCTTTCATTTCCACACAACTAATTACATCGCTTCCAAAGTTGAATTTTCATAACTTTAGTAACCTCTTCATTTTCGATATGAGACTAGCATACAGAAAAAAAAAACAAAAAACAAAAAAACCCACAACAATCATTTGTTCAGTAATTTCATCAGGTGTATGAGGCAAAGTTTATAGAAATTCTATGCAAACCTTCAAGTTTTAGTTTTCCTGGAGGCATACTGGACACGTTAGGGAACCAAACAAGCAGCACCAATCCCCAGTTTGACACTCCAGCCCAGCAACATCAATGGAGGCACAGAACACAAGCTACATTATAGAAGAGTTGTTCATGGTAAGGCTGGACATGCTCAGGAATAAGCATTAGGATAATGTAACTGAAGGGTAGCATGCAGGAAATATTTGTGTTGCAGAGGAAGCAAGTGACAGCCCTTCAGGGGGAAAAAAAAAATCTGTTTTAACACTGGTATGTTGAAGCAGAGATTTATTTTTATACATTTGTGCAAGTTTATTACAATAATGAAATTTAAAAAGGAGAAGTATAGCCAAGGTTATTTTGTCTAATTCTACGAATTACAGGAGTGCAGTTGGTTGTGCACTCCCGTGATCCATTTTCAGCTGACAGCGGGTGAAGCCCGCTGTCGGCTGACATCTCAGAGTCAGTCCAGGCTCTAAAAAGATCCCAACTATATGGTTGCGATCCCACCAGAGGACAGGCCTGATAGCTGGCTGCGCCTCGCAGCTATCGGCTGAGAGCCTGAGCCAGCCCCTCCGGACTCATCCACAGCCCAGCGCTCCAGTGAGCGCTGGAGGAGCAGAGAGCCAGGGACTGAAAGTCCCCGGCTCTCTGCTCCTAGAATGCTGAGAACTGAGCGATCAGCAGTCTTTGATCTCTCAGTTCACAGTGCAGAGCCGGTGGGTAGGATCGATGCTGAATCCACCTAGGAGAGTATAAATGTTTCTTTTTTTATAAATCCCGTAGATCGCCTCAATTTCTTATGTATCAGATGAAAGCTGCCAGTATATGACTAGCATAAGGTTATAGACTATTCAACTATTCTCAAAAAGATCACAGAGCATTTTATTGAAAGGTATCCATTCTTTTTTTTCGCCACAGAGACATCTTTGTTGACACCTGAACAGCTACACGATTCACAGTTCAGAAACCCTGACTGTTGGCAAGCATATACACCATTCCAGCAGTATTTGGACTACAGATCATTTTCCACACACATTTTTAGACTGACTGGTCATAAATTTCTTGTTCACTGCTCATGTCCAAAAGTTGTCGGTCTATAGATCTACAGAAAATAGCAATAGTAATTTATGTATAAAACATCACATCTGTGAAACAAAAATAAGGTCATCTTTAGCCATTACTACTGTACAAGATTGCCCTATCACAATGTATTTTGACAATTGTGAAAACACTGGGATTTCATATATAAAACACAGCTTCAGAACACCTGATGCAAAAAAGATCTGCTTTCATTCAAGGGCTGCTGGGAAAAAAAAAAAAAAAAACCAGTACTGATGTGCTAACTAACCTCTTGTTACAACTTTATTGAAATGTCACATGTAACATTTCATTAAGTTCTATTTACACAGAGGCATTGTGATTCAGTAGTGTGCGTTGCAGCTGGTGTGAACGAGCCCTAAAATTAACCTATGGGCTCACCTTACCTTGAAAGGGGTATCTAAATTTATAAAACAAACACAATGAATCTCCAAAACCCCAGTTTATTACTAGGTAATTACCGAGTACACTGACTCACCTGGTTTTAAGTTGGTCAATGAGGTTGGGGAAAGCTAACAGAATGTTAGGGTTTTGGAAATTACCAAGCACTATAAAGATAGGCTAAGCCAGCATGAAAACACCTAAAAGTAAGGAGGAGGAGATCTGGGCCAAAGGTTTACTGTCCTCGAGACCTAGCCCCATGACCCTGCTGCTTGGACGCATTTTTCTCTCCGACCTATACCAACTCGAAATTACTTTTGTGGCAAAAATCTGATGCTCCTCTTGAGCCATACAATCCGAAACAGAAAACTCCCTCCCTTACCCCGCATACTTTGCCCCTGCCATAACCATACTCAATTGACACTTTCTGAACAAATTACCGAACACTGACGAATTGAATAGACCACAGACAGCCTTTGAGTCATTGCTATCCCAGTCTGGCAGACCGGAGCACTTGCTATCCCAAATCCATCAGATTTAGTTCAGATCTCTTACCCAGATAGACCACCATTTATTTCAAAATGGGAACGGGAAATTAACTTATCCCCTGATAATATGGAATGGAGCAAAACTGTCTATTTCATCCCATGCCCACGAAATAAATACCAAATTGTGTCTAGGGGGTATCGCGGCCCTACTCTTCTACATAAAATTGATCCTAAAGTACCAGACACTTGCTGGAGATGTTTACAGGCCCCTGGCACTATGACACACATATGGGGTACATGCCCATGAATTACCCCATTCTAGGATAAAATTCTCCATCTCTATGACAAATTTATTGGGGACAAATTTCCAAACGAAACTTGGCATAACTATATTATCTATGTTGCCAGGCTCCTAATAAGCAAATAAAGAGCTTAATTCGTAATTTTCCAATGGCTGCTCGTTCTGTTAACACTAGATCCTGACCCCAATCTGCGGTTCCTTCTTTGGCAGATTGGGCTAGTGAAGTGGACAGCATCGAACACTAGAACCTATGATAGCATGGGATGCTGATGACAGTGAATTCCACACCATTATGTGGACCGTATGGTTGAACTTCCGGTTTTTCACAGATTTTGAAGTTTTTTTGTAGCAGATAAATTCATTGATGTCTCTCAGGGGCCCGCCCATGTGTAGATTGCTACCTCCTGCCCCTCCCTCATTTTAGCTTAACATTCCTTTACTCTCCCTTAGCCCTTTCTCCCCCCCTCCCCCTGTTATGGTTATCCTAACTGTAGCATCATTACATTTTCATGCCACATTTGTCAAGCATTTTTGTTATGAGGAGAAGCAACTCTGGCATAAACATAAAAGGAGACGAGAAGGCGCTTCAAAACCTCCAGGAGGAGAAGCCGACCAGCAGCTACAGAAGGAGGCAAGATGGCCGCCCGACTTCCGGAACCACTGTGGAACGCACAGACCAGAAGTCAGTCGGGGGCAGTAATGCGTTTTGGAGCATGCGCAGATCGCTCCTTCTTCAGACCTACAACTAAAAGTGACTGCTTTAAAAGTCCGTGGCCAGCTTACAAGGTAACCAAAGCCTGCAGGCTCACTATATAATTTCTGTACATATTCAAAATTTCCCATTCTCATATATTTACAGTTTCAACAGATTTGGGTGAAAAACTGGGAAGGTATGGTATAAGAGCAATCACAAGAATACCACTTGTAGAGAAAAACTTGTCTATCATTTCTTGATTTCCTAAATCTCAATGTAATTCAAGAGAAAATCCTGGCTATGCTTATAGGATATACAGTATGTGTGCAAAAAGTAAATATTTCCTCTAAGACAGTCTTTCATCTAATGTACATAACTTTCTTGCCACCTAAACGGCTTAACTATACAAGAGAAGGCAGAGTGAATATAAAACATCAATACCAAGAAAATCAGCAATTTACTCTCAAATCTATCTGGCCCAGGCAGAATATTTTATCTGCTACTACTATAGGCACTACAAATACGATTTCACCTGTAAGAGGGTAAATACAACACTTCAACCACTGCTAAATTGAATTATTTCTTAAAAACTGTGCACTGAACAAGTTTTAACCTGTGGAAAGAGGAAATTCATTTAATTTTCTTCAGGAATTGAGAAAAGTTTCTGTGACCTCAAAAAAGGTTTCTAGCAATCCTTTTATGACCCGTTTCTTGTAAGTACTACTAAACATTAGGGCCTCATGGGTTGAAATCTGTGAGAGTGGA
Source organism: Lithobates clamitans (assembly GCA_037952925.1). Lineage (NCBI taxonomy): Eukaryota > Metazoa > Chordata > Amphibia > Anura > Ranidae > Lithobates > Lithobates clamitans. The sequence continues at coordinate 5,467,125 of JBBGZY010000438.1, forward strand.
ACTGCCAGTACTGTGCACCACAACTGATCAGAGATTCTCTTTCATTCTATCAGCAGTGGCTGGAAATGGAAATGTAATGGCTGCAAAGGGCAATATTTCACCATTCACAAGGCCTGTTACTCTAAGTCAGTGGTCGCCAAACTGCACCCTTTTGCTTGTCTTTATCAGGCCCTTGGGGCAATTTTATTTCAACCGACACCAACAATGGGGCATAGTTCCTGTTACTGACACCAACAATGGGGCACTATTCCTCCCTCTAATGCCACAGATGCACTGTTTACGCCCACTGATGCCATGATAATTCCTACTCCCAATGGCCACAGTTCGGCCACCCCCAAGGTCTGAAGGAAAGTAAACTGGCCCTTTGTTTACAAAGTTTGGAGGCCACTGCTCCAAGTGACAGTGTAAAGTAAAACACAAAATATATCTAAAAGCCGACAGCTGTTTAACCAGTTTCATATTCTGAAACTGAACAAAAGGCTTTAAAGAATACATTTCTAGCACCTAACCAAAAATAATAGATTACGTTTTGAAGAAAAGGCAAAGACTTATGGATTATAAAATGCAGAGGTTACCTTCAGTGAAAAATACATTTTGAGATTATCAGTAGATTTGGTGTATGCTGAACATACTGGGGAAGCCTCCCCCCCCCCCATACTTTAATGATCCTCATAAATGATCTTCAACTGAGGACAGTAGCTACTCTGTGACCCTTCCGAATAGAAGAATGGAGGATTAGGACCCACTAGTAGGGTGTCATTTCAACAAGCTTTACTTACGGTCAGCTTAGGATGTTTGTGCACCAAAGCATTCCTATTATTGTACACATGAAAAATTATGAAAACCAACGTCCCCCTTCATAGCTTATCATGCATTGTGATTTTTTTTTAATTCCCCTTTTATTAATTCAAATTAAGTTCCTGGCAAAGGTTATGAAATAAGAGCAATTCAGTTATCTTTTATTCACATCTCTGAGTGTGGTAAAAGTATAGAGTGTGCATACAGAATATTCTGATACAGCTGAAGGATAACACTGGAATATCTCTGGAGATCTAAAAACAGTGGCTCTGCTGCTTGGAATGTAGCTCAGATATACCAGGTACTGTTGTTACATATGTGAATGGGACCAATAGCAGCGGTACCAAAGCGTCTATTACATTTAAAAAAACATGGGCTCGCCAAAAGAATTTGGTTCCAGGACAGAAAAATGTGGCATGTGAACCACTTGTTGACCCAACAAAGATATTTTTGCCTCGGCTTTAGAGCTGCACGATTTTGGCTAAAATGAGAATCACAATTTTTGCTTAGAATAAAGATCACGAAGGCGTAACATCATCTTTCACATTATACAAAAAAAAAAAAAAAAAAAAAAAAAAAGAAGAAGGGGGATAACTTTACTGTTTAGTTTTTTTTTAAATTCATTGAAGTGTATTTTTTCCCCCCAAATATTGAATTTGAAAGACTACTGCACAAATACAGTGTGACATAAAATATTGCAACAACCGCCATTTTATTCTCTAGGGTCTCTGCTAAAAAATATATATAAATGTTTGGAGGTTCCAAGTACAGTAAAACCTTGGATTGCGAGCATAATTCGTTCCAGAAACATGCTTGTGATCCAAAGCACTTGTATATCAAAGCAAATTTTCCCATAAGAAATAATGGAAACTCCATTATAAACAACCATTTATTCATAAGTCCTTCAGTTTATAGTCCATATAAAAAGATTATAGCAATGTGACCAGGTTGTGTAACCATAAAATGTCCATCCACAAATGGAAGCTTCCACAAGGGGATTAGAAGCAAAATTCATTAGGAGCTACACAGTATACAAGAGAAGAGAGGCACCTCTAAGTGTAGCAATATGGTTACATTTAATGAAGGAGCAACATTTAACAACTCACATGGTTGATGATTAAAAGAGGCACATCTAAGTATGCAGGCACCCGGGGTAAAGCTGTCCACAGATCACCCTCCTCACCGCCGGCTCTCACCGCTGTCAGTCTGCAATCGTGACCGGAAAGACTACCCTGCATTAGAGCATTGATGTGGTAGATGGCAGTGAGGAGCATGGTTTACGTAGACAGCTTTACCCCGGATGCCTAAATGTAACCATATTGCTACACTTAGAGGCGCCTCTCTTCTCTTTTATACTCTGTTGTGACATGACGCTACTGTATATAAAGACATCACTTGAATATCAATAAAAAATTTTTGCTTGTCTTGCAAAACGCTCTCAAACCAAGGTTTTACTGTAATTTTCTAGCGAATACATACTGATTTTAACTTGTAAGCAAGAAAGTCAGAAAAGGGTTTAGTCTCTTAAACCGACCTCATTTACAGACCGAAGTTCATTCCCTTGATCTCAAAAATGACTAAATGTTAAAATGTTTATAGTTACCTCCCAGCCCTGACAATGTTGTGAAAAACGTGGCAGGCTGCCTTCTTTTTTTTTTTGACAGCTGTGATTGAGCAGAGAACTCTCTGCACTTGTTACATGAATAAATTGGGGAAATACTGCATAGATATCGTGAGGGGGGTTGAATCGAGGTCACAATTTTTTAACGATTAATCGTGCAGCTCTACTCGGCTTCTCATAAAATGTGAAAGAAATGAACAAGGCAGGTGAAGGGCTTCATTATTTGAGACAAATGGTTTCAGGAATAACTGATGCCAAGTTCAACAAGCGGATCTTTGTTGATCCACGGATCAGATAGGTCATCAATGACAAGCGGTTAGAAGATCTGTTAGGCAGGTCATAGACAGTGCAAATTTCTTTCCTGCAACCATGGGTTGCAGGAAAAAAAATTTGCACGATTCCCCCATCAGCACAGTGCTGACAGGGGAATCCCTCCTGCTGAGACATTGTGTACTCTCAGCGGGAGGCAGGAGCAGGCGGGGGAAGCTGTCCCAGCCGGGAGAAGACAGTGATTATTGCTAGCGGCTATAGCAGCTGCTAGCAAAAATTGCAAGTCAATCCGGCAGGCTGGTTGTACCAAAGTTGATCGATCAGCTTGGTACAATCAGCCTGCCCACATGTTTCAAATCTGAAGTGGTTCCTGCTGAACCAGCCAAGATTCGAACAGGCTATGGCCGACCTTAGTGGGGCCAGAAAAACACCTGGAAGGCATTCAAGGATGTCGTTGGCAAATACAGAGCACCAAACTACTGTACATTCAGCTGGTTGACAACTTTAAGGAAATACACTCACGTATAAGTCCAAGGAATAATACAGCGCCGAGAAAAAGTGGCGACAATGGGGTCCTGCCCGACGCGTTTCGTTTCGGGCAGGACCCCATTGTCGCCACTTTTTCTCAGCGCTGTATTATTCCTTGGACTTATACGTGAGTGTATTCCCTTAAGGTTTTTATTAAATTTTTTTACTCGGATTTACACTATGTGGCCCTTTCTTTTCTTCCTTCCTCATTAATATCAATATCTATACCCAATGAATGTTGGTTTGAGGGATCCACACACGGAATACCTCATCCCCTCCCCCCTGGGATCTACAGAACCATCCATATTCTTGGGATTCCACACACCTTCCAGGACCCGGACACCAGTTGGAGGAATCCAGCAATCTGCGACACCACAGACATCCACAGCCTCCTACCACCCAAGCCTTATCTGACCCAATTCGGCGTATGCCCTGTCGGGTCCACCATATCTGGTAAGCCTTCATTTCTCTCGGTGGTAGTGAGCTGACCTGCTTTTTTGGGATACTGGATCTATATAAATTGTTTTAAGGACTAAACACTGTTATTTATTGTTTGACCATAAACACCCACAACGGGACTTCCCATCTATGTATGGGTCTCTCTATTGGTGATCCCTTTCACTGTATACCTACCCATCTAGGGTTATGTATGATAAGGTTTAGCGCTACACTTTTTGTTGTTTTTTGCACATATACTTTGTTGGTTGTGTTAGCTGCTTTTTCTTCCTTATGAGCAGCGCAGGATTATTTTTGTATATATTGAATATTTTTGGACACTGCAGTGGGATGTACTGGACGGGGAGTACAAATACAAATCAGCAGCAAAAAAACTTTTAGCCTTGTTGAACTCATGCAACGTGTCAGAAACAGTCATTAAAAGTTAATTTCATATTTCTCAAGATTCCTATGTGATACGGTCATTCAAACTTTAAAAATTAATTGTTGTCCAGTGTAATTATTATTATTTTTTTTTGCCAGAGAAAGTAAACCTAATAATTTATATTAAAAAAACAGTACAGTATTTATCTTAGTTTTAGGCAGAACAACTTAGCTCATTACCCCAATCAAGCATGAAAAGTTCGCACACACCTTGATAAACATCCTTTTAGTCTCATGCTGATTTTGTCTGAATTGCTTGCTAGACTAAAAAGTTCAGCCAGAATATTACATGATTCTCACACTAAAGTCGAGTTCACACTGAGTTTTTTTTTGGTGCAACCCAGTGGGCCGAATGATGGCCGTCTTTTTTTTAACCAACCGCTGTCTCCCGACATGTGGCCTGTCTGTACAGGGCAGCACATTGCTGTGCGAATTGCATGCGGTGTCTTTGGGTGCAATTTGAGTCATGGATTTGTATGGCTCAATTCGCACCAAACTGTGCAGGACCCTTACCCTTTTATTTTGTCTGCACCAGAATCGGATCGCATAGGTGTTCACACCCATGCAATCAAATTCTGCGAATCACGCTGCCTTTTGCAAAACGATTGCGGGGCGTCGTTAACTTAACATACACTCCGCAATCGGGTCGCATGGATTGTGATTTAGATGTGGTGCCGAATCTGCAGAAAATTTGCTGGGAAGTCACACAATACCACACCACCAGGCTTAATCACTATATGTTAACGTTGTATCATACAGTAATATATTTCAGCAACAGGTGAAATCTGTAGTTGCAAGTCTTTGTGCAGAAAAAACAAAAAACAGCACCACTGGGAATGGTGTACATTTTACATCATTACACACAAAGGTATAACTCACAGGAAGATTTCAGATTTTCAACAAATCCCCTTTAACCACTTCAGGGCTGGCATGTTATACTCCCTTCCTTTCCAGGCTATTTTTCAGTGCTGTGATAATTTGACTTACAAATACTTGATCATGTAACAATCTACCAAAAACCATTTTTTGGGACAGATGAAGCAGTATTTTGGTGGCTTTTAAAAACTGTTTTACTATTAAAAAAAAAGGGGGAAAAATACAAAAAATTTTGAACAACTGCTTCCCTTACATTAATAAAACACATCAATAAAATGTCAGGACAGTACAAACACTCCCAAAATAACCTTTTGGAAAGTGGACACCCTAGTCCTTTTTTTTTGGCACAATGGAAATAAGGAAACATACTGGTATTTAGGCGGCTTAGCCTTTTAAAGCCATCCACTGAAGCCAAGTACAAGTCTTCCGTTATTAATCGAAGAGAAAATTGAGTACTGTCCGTGATGCAGCAAAGGATCTTATGTTGGTGAAACAGGACAGAAGTTGCAAGCGAGGATGAATTTGCACAGACATACCATCAAAGAACATAAAGAAGACAGTTTATGCACACCTGTGGGACATCATTTCTCACAATCGGACCACACTATAGAAGACCTCAATGTCTTAGTTCTTAAAGGGAATTTCAGAACTATCCAGGAAAGGAAAACGTTTGAACTAAGAATGATACTTCTTTTTGACACGAAGAATAATGGCCTGAATTTAGATATTGGTTTCCTTACACATTATGCTAAAGTTTTACGACCCCCTCTGTGACCAGCATCCCCCCCCCCTGCATTACCTCCCTAACTCTCCCTCTGTCTTATCTCACTAACTCTGCTGCTATCTTTATTGCCATTGATTTGTATGCGTTTGGTTTTCCTATTTTTTTTTTTTTCCTTCTTTAACATTCTGCTTAAAAATGTGTTAATCAGTACTGCTTGGACCTTGAAGAAGGGGACATACCCCGAAAGCTTGTCCTGAAAAATTGTATGTTAGTGCAAATAAAAAAAGTATCACGGACAGTACTCAATTTTCTCTGTCACAATTGCACTAATACGGCTACAATCAAATCAGTTATTAATCGAAGAAAGCTCATGAAGGATGACATTGTATTGCATACAATGAGTGGACGTCAAACCCAAAACATGTTAAACCACCCCTAAAACAATCGCACAGTGGTTAACAAAACTTTAAACCCCCCCCCCAAAAAAAAAAAAAACAATCCCACATTATTGGTAGTCTGTGGCCCTTTAAGATCCTACCCCCAGCTCCTTTTCCAGTCGCTCTTTCTTTGTTGTAGCTGGAGGATTTAATGAACAGATTCATTGAATCACTTTCTGGTGAAGGGTATGTAATGCAAACAATTCTGTTATCTTTTATTCACATCCCTCAGTATGGCAATGCTGAAATACAATGTATATTCCGGTAGATTAACGGTAATTTTTTTTTTTTATCAGAGAAAGCCGGGGTGGCACACAAGTGCACACGAGCAAGGTCGTAGGGGTAGTTCTATCAATCACAATAAGGGTGCTTTCTGGACAGCCAGCGGTAAAGCAGTTGAGATCTGGAGGCCACATTTTCACGCCATGGCCCGCACACTCCGAGAGGACGTGGACCATTTTTTGGTCCAAGCCCTACCTCCTAGCTCCTCTCCAGCCCATCGAAGATCCAGACAGGACTTCTAAGCACTCAGCTTACACATGGTCCAAAGACACAGCTAAGTTTACGGGTTATCAGTTACAATTTTTTTTTTTACATTCTCCCACCTTTGCGCATTTAAAGCACTCACATACAATGGAGCAGTTGTCTCACTTGCATACAAGGTTTTTGCGAAATGAACACCATCCATAATGCCACGTACCTCACCCTTTGGCTAAAAGACATAACATTCTGCCACTTACTTCTCATACCATTGCTATATACCACCGTTTCTCCAGCCTGAACCTGAGACATGGTATGACTCAATTAACTTTTCCATTTAATGGGGGGGTCCCCCCCCCCTTTTTTTTTTACTCCTGCAACCTTTGATAATTACCCGGGGCTCTCCAAACAGTCATATTTATGATACCATTATTGGCACTCACGCAGAGGTTTCCCCGCACCGGTTTGTTACCATGCTACGTCTCTGCTGCCCACTGAACATTGACTGATATGTGAAACTGCTCCAATAGATCACTTAGAGAAGATGTCATGACCCTTTGTACACATGACGTAGTATATTGATCGCACAGGATGGAACAAGGTACAGTGGCCTTCTGCTTTAACTAAACAGTTGACACGATGGCGGTGATTTTAGTTGAACTACTATGATCATCATCTGCGAGTTCAGCAAATTTCTCTAAAGAATCCACAAGTCAACCTGACCCCACTGTCTCAGGACGGGGTCCTTTTGAAAATCTAAGGAGCTTGCCACTGTTCCTGGTTCCTTCTAGAGGCATATCATTATTACGCCTCTCCTGCAATTTTGCCTCAGCCAGTTAGGCTGATACTGGTTCGCTACTGCTTGAAGTTCTTATTGTTGATATATTAACACATGTTGTTAGAGTTGTTTTTTATACAATGTGACCGACTTACCACATTCCACCCTCACCTCTAACTGGTAGAGTGTAAATGTTAACACTTATGACGTAATAGATATGGACCCCAATCAGAATTTAATTACTCCCTTTACCTACATATATAGACTCCCACCTAATTATCACTAAATCTTGATCTTACTTTGCTCCGGCTACATACTTTCCCTCCAAACTCACGCATTCCCCCAAACTGCCACAGCTATCTTTGATTTCCATATACATACCACACAGTCCTGCAGCAGATCGCACTACCACACTAATACATTATGAGTAGCTATACACTTAACCGCTGACTAAACTTTGAGTCTCCTCCAGATCAGGTTCTTACCTGTCCCTGGAATTTCTTGTCCCGACATTCTCCCCCCACCCTTTTATACCCTCCTGGGCCTACCCTCTCTTCCCAGTTTGCCCCCCGCCTTTTTTTCTCTCCTCACCCCGGTCTCTCTGAAAACCAATTGGTTCCGTCATTTTGCTCAAAGAATATCTGAACATTACGTGTGCTTCACTGATCAGACCCCACCATTGCTCTCCTAATGGATACCAGACAAGCTAAAGATATACCTAAAACCCTGATGTTGGTCTCGATCAATGCTCAGGGACTGAATATCCCAGAACAGCGCTCTCAACTGCTAGTACTAATGAAAAAGATGAATGCTGATATTGTGCTTATACAAGAAACCCATTTTCGATCCAAATTCCCAAATTGACCAACCATCATTTCCCGATAGCTCATCAGGCTACCAACAGCCAAGGCAAAACTAAAGGGGTTTCCATCCTCATCTCCAAAGACTCCCCGATAAATATTACAGATATGCTTGCAGACACAGAGGGGAGGTTCCTTTTTGTAAAAGGTACTCTATACAACAGACCAATCACTCTGGCAACTATGTATTGCCCTAACGTGAAACAGGCCACCTTCCTCAATTCGCTTGTGAACCACCTCACCATCTTTCAATCAGGCATCCTCATATTAGGCGGAGATCTTAATATACCTCTGCAGCCCATCCTCGACACCTCTACAGGCACATGTTCCTTGCTATATAGGGCACTGCGGAAGATCAACCTCATCCTACAAGACCTTCTTATGATACCTGGCGAACCCGACACCGACGATTGTACATATTTCTCCCCACCTCACAATCGCCACTCCAAGCTAGATTATCTTTTTTCTTTCCCAATCAGACCTTAGCTTCTTTTCGAAGGCCACCATCGAGCCCATGATAATTTCTGATCATAACCCAATCACAATGACCTTAACATTCCCAGAATCTGCTCAGCACACCAAACAAAAGACGCTTCTCTTCTCACAGACCAAACACACAGGCTTCACACTAATCTAAGCTTATACTTTCAGGAAAACTCAGAACCAACAATCTCCCCTATCTCTACTTGGGAAGCTTACAAATGTGTGATTAGGGGAGAGCTAATTGCTATGACCGCACAGAAGAGGAAGGAGAGACAGGCACATCTAGATGCTTTAACGGACCGCATCCGTCGGCTGGAAGCTTTGCATAAAAAAAAAAAAAAAAAAAAATCACGTGCTGATCAAACTTTTAAGGATATACTAGATGCCAGAAAAGAACTACTTACTGAATTAGGAAGGACGATAAGACGTAAAATATATCCTATCCAAAAAAACTGTTCTATGAGCAAGGAAACAAAAGCGGTAAGATGTTAGCGAGAGCCCTACAATCTATAAAAGCGGCCACCACAATGCATCATATTAAATCCTCGGAGGGACGACTTCTAGCTTCAACGGACGATATACCTGACCAATTTGTTCACTACTATGCAAATCTTTATAACATGAGACCTAACTCACCTTCTATGACTGACCAAATCTTTAGGCAAGAATCCATCTCAGCCTTTCTAACAGAATATAGTCCAAATCCTATTTCCAGGGAGGATACACAAAATGTGAACTGTCCCATCACAGCTGAGGAACTAGCCCCATCTATAAAACAACTCAAAGTAGGAAAGAATGCTGGCTTTTCGACATCTTATTACAAAATTTTTTGTCAGCGTTCTCACGGTCCCTTTTCTGTGCTTGCTAACATCCAACCCGAAAGGCCTTATGGGCAAGTTGGAAGCACACATAATGGTAATCCCCAGGGAAGGAAAAGACCCAACTCCGGTCAACAATTATAGGCCCATATCCTTACTCAATGTCGACTGAAAAATCTTCGTAATAATCTTGGCCAACCGCTTATCGGTACATATGCCATCACTCCAATGATCAGGTTGGCTTTATCCCAGGCAGAGGCCACAGACAATACCCTGAAAGCCTTGAACTTACATTACTGGTTAACTAAGAGCAACCACAGAGGGTTTTTCCGGTCTTTGGACACAGAGAAGGCATTCAATAGGGTAGCCTGGGACTACATGCGTGCAGTCTTGGAGCACATAGGCTTAGGCCATAACATTCTTAACTACATATTTGCACTGTACGCTTCTCCGACAGCTAGAGTAAGAGTGAATGGCCATCTATAGAATGCCTTCTCTATATCAGGTGGCACTAGGCAGGGCTGCCCCCTCTCGCCCGCCGCTTTTGTTTGTTCTGACGCTGGAACCCTTGCTGCAGCGCCTTAGAGCTAACAACATTAAAAGAATTGAGATTGCAGAACGCACCTTTAAAATAGCGGCGTTTGCGGATTATATATCTTATTATTCCTATCTGAACCACTGACTTCCATTCCTGCACTACTTACAGACTTTGCACATTACAATGACCTCTCTAATATGCAGATTAACTTCGCTAAATCATTCGCTCTCAACGTGACGCTAACAGCACATGAGGTAAAAACCATGCAAAACCAGCTTCCCCTTTGTGTGGCAAAAGGATTCGATAACATACCTTGTGATACAACTCCAATATCCCTATCAGACTTCTACACACTGAACTACTTGCCCATACTGAGAAAAATCCAAAGTGACCTGCAAACCTGGCATAAGGGGCTATTCTCATGGTTTGGACGGGCAGCCATAATAAAAACGATCATACTCCCCTGCCTCCTTTATGTACTACAAACGGTACCTATTCAGCTACCCAAGGCATTTTTCAAGGCATAATCGCAGAGCCTGCACACTATTCATCTAAGGCAACAAACGTCCTAGACTAAACTATACCATGCTTACTCTACCCAAACTAGAAGGAGGCATAGGCCTGCCTGACATCTTCAATTACTACTTAGCGTGTCACTTATCTAAAATTGTTGACAGGCATCTCCATCAAAAGATAAAAGCATTGACTTATATAGAGCAAGCAGGTCCCGCGGTATCCCTACGATTGATTCCTTGGCTACCTAAACAACACACACCTACAGAATATAAAACACACACCCGATGGTAGGCCCTTCCCTACATAGTTTCCGCACAGCATGTAAACCTTACACACTCTCATCTCAGCCAGGTCCACTTACTCCCCTTAGACATAACCCAGACATCTCTCCTGGCCTTTCCAACCAATTCTTAAAAGACGTATGGCCCCACGAACAGGTATACACTGAGCATTTTTTCCACAAAGGTGCCTTTCTATCCTTTGAAGCACTACAAGCAAAAATGCGAAACGCTATGTTCCCATTCTGGACTTACGTTCAGTTAAGGCACTTTCAGTCACCCGAGAGCCTCACCAGATTGGTTCTGCTCCTACACACCAGTCAAAGCCATTTGCACAGGACTCATGACACAACGACATATGATCTCCGTTATTTTCCACATACACCCTGAGCACCAATAAAGTCTGCCAGACATGGGAGACACAACTTGAACTCAATCTTACGGACGCAGATTGGGATAAAATCTTTACCCACATGCACAAAGGATCAGTAAATGTTACAGCTCAGGAAACAGGATTTAAGCTTTTCTCGGGGAGGTACAGAACCCCTGTAATCCTCCACAAATTTTCTCCTTTAACCTCCCCTATGTGTTAAAGATGTCGATCTGCACCTTGTTGCACATCTGGTGGTCCTGTCCGAAATTACAGGAATTCAGGAAAGCGGTGAAAGATGAAATAACTAAAATCACCACCTTTACCCTTGACTTTACCCCAGCACAGTACTTGCTACATCAAACTGCCCTTTCAAAACCCAAATATCACAAATCTCCAGCTCTTCATTTAGTAAATGCCGCTAGGCACTGCATCCCAGTAGTATGGGACTGGTACTGTCAGACTAGCCATAAGGCTGAAATGGAGGAGCTGATCAGTGTCGCACATGATGACCCCTCTAAATTCACCCGCACGTGGGCATGCTGGTTCCACTTTAAAGAAACACTGAGTGCAGTGACAACACAAAACGTGACAGTTTAACTGGCCGACACCCATTCTCATTGATAATCTATCTTTAACGCAATACAACTAGACCTACCTCCCTACCAACCCATTTCCCGCTCTGGACATACATTCGGGTGCAAATGATATACCTTATACTCCTCAAGCTATGCAAACTGTGGGCTTTTCCCTTGCACCCTTTATAGTTTTCCTGCTCCCATGTCTTTCCTTTGACTTTCTTCACCCAATTATCTTATAAATATAAGGGTGCATATCTCCATATAATTGAGCTTGACCTAAGTATTGCTGCACAATACATGACTCTGGCACCACTAATCCAATGAGATGTAATCACACAAGAGATGTATCAAATCACTTGTAGAAACAGTTGGTAGACTTCATATGCAATACTCACTAGGCCCTTTCATACTGCATGACTAGACAATGGTGGGTGATATTGAAACAAGTTCATTGTCCTAAGAATTTAATTGTTATGCTATGTTTGTTTTTTGTACTGAATATGTTCATTTTGGAAATGTTATACCCTACTATACATGATCATGCTGCTTTACCCCTTTGTATTTCAATATAAAAAACTAATAAAATCCTTGGAAAATAAAAAAATAAAATGCAGCCTCTAAAATAGCCCACTGATTACTTTTGAAAACAGCCACTGTTCACAGTGGATATCAATAGGAAAACCAGGTTTTACTTCAAGAAGGGAAAAAAAAAAATTAATGCCTTACCTGATTCTTTCCTCGGCGTCTGTAATTCCTTCGTACAAGACTTTTGTAGTTCTCATTCTTTTTAGTCAGGTAGTAGAAAAGAACACAATCCGACACAGTCTGTGAAACAGAGAGAATACCCACATATTAATATAACTACATTAGTGCAAACACTGAACCAGATTTATTTTTCCACAAAAATATAAATCTATATACATAAGTTAAGTTGTTAAAGTGATAATAAAGGCTTGTTTTATTTTAAAAAAATTATAAACATGTTGTTATACTTACCTGCTCTGTGCCTTGGTTTTGCACAAAGCAGCCCGTCCCCCTCTTTTTGGGTCCCCCATCGGTGTTCCTGGCCCCTTCATCTTGCCAAGTGCCCCCATAGCAATCAGCTTGCTATGGGGGCACTCGTGCATTCTCGATCCCAAGCCGCCTCTGTGTGCCCATATGACAAACAGTGTGGCTCGGCCCTGCCACTGATCCCCCCTCACTGGCTGTGATTGACAGTAGCAGGAGCCAATGGCTTCCACTTCTGTGTCTCAACCAATGAGGGAGAGACCCGGGGGAGCCGCAGGTCTCGTGCACATCGCTGGATCAAAAGGGGGCTCCGGTAAATAATAGGGGGGCTGCTGCAGACAGAAGTTTTTTTTACCTTCATGCATAGAATGCATGAAGGTAAAAAACCTTGTCTTTACAACTACTTTTATTTGCTTACAATTTATCCTTGCATTACAGCACGGAAAAGTAAAAACATGTCTGCTTTATTTTATTTAGGGTACTTTCACACTGGGGTGGTGCCATTAGCAGTAAAGCGCCACTAGTTTTAGCGACGCTTTACTGCTGTTATGGCGGTGCTTTTCAGCCGCTAGTGGGGTGCATTTAACCCCCACTAGCGGCCAAAGAAAGTGTTAAAAGTACCTGTGTTGCTGCACAGCTGAATTGCTTTGCAGGCGCTTCAGCAGCGCTGCCCATTTATTTCAATGGGCAGGGCGTTTTGGGAGTGGTGTATACACCGCTCCCGCACCACACCAAAGATGCTGCTTGCAGGACTTTTTTTTTCCCGTCCTGCAAGCGCACCGCCCCAGTGTGAAAGCACTCTAGTTTTCACACTGGGGAGGCATGAGAGCTGCTTTTCAGGCGCTATTTTTAGCGCTAAAACGCCTGAAAAAGCGCCCCAGTGTGAAAGGGGTCTTAGACTTATATATCCGGTGTCTCTTCTATGAATTATTATACGTTCATTAAACGTTACCTCATTAAATAATGAAAAAAGGTGTTCAAATAAAAAAATGGCAGGGCGAGGGGTATTTCAGAAACAATAGACTTACAGTTTAACAATACTGGTATATACACTAGACTACCAAAAGTATTGTGACGCCTGCCTTTGCTCGCGCATGAACTTTAATGGCATCCCAGTCCAAGTCCATAGGGCTCAACTGAGTTGGCCCACCCTTTGCAGCTATAACAGCTTCAACTCTTCTGGGAAGGCTGTCCACAAGGTTTAGGAGTGTGTATATGGGAATGTTTGACCATTCTTCCAGAAGCACATTTGTGAGGTCAGGCATTGATGTGGAGGAGAAGGCCTGGCTCGCAGTCACCGCTCTAATTCATCCCAAAGGTGTTCTATCGGGTTGAGGTCAGAACTCTGTGACACACTCCTAAACACTGTGGACAGCCTTCTCAGAAGAGTTGAAGCCATTATAGCTGCAAAGGGTGGGCCAACTCAATACTGAACTCTACGGGCTAAGACTTGAAAGCCATTAAAGAGGAAGTAAACTTCCATCTTTAAAGTTTTACCTATAGGTAAGTCTATAATGATTAAGGCTTACCTATAGATAAAGTAAATATCTCCTAAACGTGCTATATATATATATATATATATATATATATATATATATATATATATATATATATATATATATATATATATATATATATATATATATATATATATATATATATATATATATATATATATATATTTATTTCACATGCAGCCAGTGTAATCACTGGCGCATGTGCTCTGAAGGAATGGCCACCCATGCTGTTTCTTCAGAGCCCTGCGTGCATGTGCGGGAGTGACGTTATTGCGGTTCCGGCCAGTCACAGAGCCGGAGTCTCCACACCCAGAAGGAAGACCGGGTGAAGATGTACGCCGTCTCCAGTGATGACATCACATCGCTGGAAGGCTTGGTTTTGGAGGTAAATTTCACATAATGTGCTAGTATTATGCCTTTGCCTTGAAAAGTAAAAAAAAAAAAAAAAAAAAAAAAAAAAAAGTGCAGTGGTTTACAACCGCTTTAAAGTTCATGTGCGTGTAAAAGGCAGGCATCCCAATACTTATGGTAATATAGTGTATATTCTGAGTTACTGCAGAATATAGAACTGTAGGCTCACAATGTAAGGCTCAAAGAATGACGAAAATGTATAACCAGAATTTAATCAGCAAATCAGCAGACACAAACTTGTATACCTTAAAGGGGTAGAAAACCTAAATATAAAAATGTAATATATTGCAGCTTATCAATCCTTAGATGTGGTGGCTGCATTAACTTTCTTTTTTTATGCCTTTTTTCCCTTTATTTTCACCTGGTCTCTTTCTACGGATCAGTGTAGACACCCTTGGAAAGCAGCATTTTTGTTTTTAGGTTTAACACCGCTTTAACCACTTAAGGACCGAGCCTCTTTCTGAGATTCGGTGTTTACAAATTAAAAACAGTTTATTTTGTTAGAATATTCCTTATAACCCCCAAACATTATATATTTATTCTAACACCCTAGAGAATAAAATGGCAGTGGTTGCAATACTTTGTCACACCGTATTTGCGCAGCGGTCTTACAAGTGCACTTTTTTTTGGAATAAATACACTTTTTTGCATTAAAAAATAAAACCGTAAAGTTAGTCCAATTTTTTCTACATTGTGAAAGATGTTACGCCGAGTAAATTTATACCAAACATGTCATGCTTAAAAATTGCGCCCGCTCGTGGAATGGCGACAAACTTTTACCCTTAAAAATCTCCATAGTTGACGTTTAAAAAAAAAAAATCTACAGGTTGCATGTTTTGAGTTACAGAGGGGGTCTAGGGCTAGAATTATTGGTCTCACTCTAGCAATCGCGGTGATACCTCATATGTGTTGTTTGAACACCATTTTCATATGCGTTCGCTTCTGCACATGAGTTCGGCGGGACAGGGCGTGTTAAAAAAAACACTATTTTTCTTATTTTACTTTTTATTTATTCTCACACTGTTCTTTAAAAAAAAAAAAAAAGTGTCAGTTTTATTGCTATTACAAGGAATGTAAAAAAGCTAAAAGCGATCTGGGCGAATCCACCACTTTTATCTGAAACCAGACCACTCACTGAAGAAGAGGATACCGGGGTTATGGTAGCTAGCTGCTGCCATAACAATATCCCTCTTCAAAAGTGCCGACGTATATCGCTGTGAGCCGATCCGAAAGTGGTTCTCCACTTTCAGAAAAGTTAACTTTGACCATGCTCCAACTCATGAATCTCTGCCTTATTTTATATAGAGGTCGACCGATATATCGGCCGATATTTGGTGTTTTTTTCTTGATCGGCATCTGCCGATTGTGCTGATAAAAAAGGCCGATATAACTCAGCGCGGCTTGCAAATGACTTCTGAAGTCCATACAAGTTGCCTGTATTCTTCTGTGAAGAGACTTCTCCCCTCTCTGGGCAGCCTGCCAAATCTGATAAAAAGAACCTGAATTGATACAATGTTTACACTTCTGAATGAACTGAGCTCCATGTGTAGAAGTTCTCAGTTTAACCATTTAAAGACTAAATCTTTTCTGACACTTGTTGCTTACAAGTAAAAATCCTGTATTTTCTGCTAGAAAGTCATTTAGAACCCCCAAACATTATATATTTTTTTTAGCAGAGACCCTAGGAAATAAAATAGCGGTTATTGCAATATTTTATGTCACACGGTATTTGCGCAGCGGTCTTTCAAAACGCAATTTAAAAAAAAAAAAAATACACTAATAAATTTAAAAAAAAACTAAGCAGTAAAGTTAGCCCATTTTTTTTCGTCCAAAAGTTTTGATTACCTGTTTTTGTGTATTTATTTTTAAGATATAGTTTTTTTTATATTTTTTTTAAATCTAAATTCTACATACAAGTGAACTGATTGGAGGTTTGTTTTGTTTAATAAATGTTTAAATGTAAAAACATTTCTGTATCGCTTTAGGTTGCTTTCACACTGCAGCGGGCATGCGTTGACGGTAAAACGCTGCAAGTTTTAGCGGGGCTTTACCGTCATTTTAGCGGCGCTATTCGGCTGCTAGCGGGGAGCTTATAACCCAGCTAGCAGCCGAGGAAGGGGTTGAATGCGCCCCTGAAGCGCCGCTGCCGAAACGCTTTGCAGGCGCTTTGGCAGCGGTGCGCATTCATTTCAATGGGCAGGAGTGGTGGAGCAGCGGTATACACTGCTCCAAAGATGCTGCTTGCAGGACTTTTTTTTAACATCCTGCCAGCGCATCGCCTCAGTGTGAAAGCACTCGGGATATCACACTGAGACTGCAGGGGAGCCGTTTTACAGGCACTTTACAGGCGCTATTTTTAGCCCAAAAGCACCTGAAAAACGCCCCAGTGTGAAAGGGGTCTAACTGTTAAATTTTATGAGATGAAAGAAAAAAAAAAAAAAAAAAAAAAAATCGGCCTAATATATCGGCCCAAAAAAATCGGCATCACATATCAGCCATCGGCCACCGAGATTTCTAAATATCGGCATCGGCCAGAGAAAAACCCATATCGGTCGACCTCAAATTTTATATACAGAGTGGTATTTTTTTCTGTAAATAGTGCTGCCTTAAAACAATGAGCTTAATTCAATACAAAGAAGAAAATAAATAAGCAAAACTGTAGTGGTCACCTGTATCAAATTAATTCACTTTTATTGTCCTGAAAAATCAATAAAAAAAAAAAAAAAAAAAATCTGCTGGTTTACATGGGCACTAATTCCAATTTTGCACATACTCTTTTGTTCTTGAGTAGTCAGTCCTAATATAAAAAAATCCAAGGAAAAAAGTTGACATCTAAACAGTCAAATTAGATTATTCCTAATGATCTTTGACCTATTCAACTCTACAAAGAAAAAGATTGATTTCGCGTAAAAAAAAAGTGTTACCCCCAATATTTCATATTCCCGATATGTGCCTGCTGTACCATGTACTTGTGCTAAAAAGTATCCTGTGCTCTTTGTGAAATACCTGGTGATTCTTCCAGTCCCCCTGGGCTAGCTAGTTGTACTGAATTTCATTTATTGGGTTGACTTGTGTACAACCAGCTAGCCCAGGGTTTTTCCCGAATGATCAGTGCTGCTGGCTAAAGCCGGCAACACTAATCAATGTATAGCTATACAATGGCTCAGGAGAGTAATCCCTCATCCACATCAAATGTGAACCCCCCTGGTTGAACGAAAAAAAAAATAATAATAATAATAATAATATATGGATCATGTATGGCTGTCCTAAGAAAAACATACAGTATGTAACAAAAATGTTTCTCAGACAATTATAAAAAAAATATTAGTACCTTTCTTTCCAGGAATGAAGCAATGAACACAAAGTTCTTTGGTTGCTGGATAAATCTGTAATGAGAAAAACATAACAGCTTAGACTTAACAACATAAAAAAACTCTTAATTCTCAGCACACCACAGGTCACATAATTCTCAGCACACCACAGGTCACATAATTCTCAGCACACCACAGGTCACATAATTCTCAGCACACCACAGGTCACATAATTCTCAGCACGCCACAGGTCACATAATATCACACAGCTTCTTCTGATTCAGGGATTTCAAAGTAGAGGTGGCCAGACAAGATGATATGTGGTGTTTGGACTATTAACCTGAATAATCTGACCAGGCCTCTTTATCAGACTCGGTGTTTACAAGTTAAAAACAAGTTTTTTTTGCTAGAAAATTATTTAGAACCCCCAAAACATTAAACATTTTTTTTTCTAACACCCTAGAGAGAAACATGGCGGTCACTGCAATACTTTTTGTCACATCGTATTTGCGCAGTGGTCTTATAAGCGCACTTTTTTTGGAAAAAATTCACTTTTTTTAATTAAAAAAAAAAAAATATAAGACAACAGTAAAAAAGGTAGCCCTTTTTTTTTATATATTGTGAAAGAATGTTACTCCGAGTAAATGGATACCCAACATGTCATGCTTCAAAATTGCACCCGCTCTTGGAATGGCGTCAAACTTTTACCCTTAAAAATCTCCATAGGCGATGTTTAAAAAAATTCTACAGGTTGCATGTTTTGAGTTAGAGGAGGTCGAGAGCTAGAATTATTGCTCTCGCTCCATGGATTGCGGAGATACCTCACATGTGTGGTTTGACCACCGTTTTATTATGCGGGCGCTACTCACTCATGCGGTTGCTTCTGCGCGAGCTCGTCGGGATGGGGCGCTTTTAAAAAAAAAAAATTCTTATTTATTTTACTTGATTTTGTTTTTTCACTGTTAAAAAAATAAAAATAAAATTGGGTCACTTTTATTCCTATTACAAGGAATGTAAACATCCCTTGTAATAGAAAAAAGCATGACAGGTCCTCTTAAATATGAGATCTGGGGTCATAAAGTCCTCAGATCTCATATTTGGACTTAAATGCAATAAAAAAAAAAATTGTCTTTTGAAAAAAAGAACAGAAAAATGGCCCTTTAAGACGTATGGGCGGCAGTGAAGTATTGACATCGCTTCCGCCCTGCTATAGTATGGAGACGGGTGGGAGCAATCTTCCCCTCATTCGTCTCCATACCCAGCCACGAAAAGGTCCCGATCTCCCCCGCCGCTGCCGACGGCTCCGGTAAGTGGTGGAGGGCACGGGAGAGCGGCGGGAGGGGCCCTCTCCCGCAGCCAATAACGGTGATCTTGTGGCGAATCCGCTGCAGAGACCACGATTATCGTAAACAGAATAGCCGGCCGAAAAGATGGATCTCTCGGTTGTGGCAGCAGCTGCTGCCGTTACCGAGATAGCCATCTTTAAACTGCCGATGTATATGTACAGGAGCTGGTCGGCAAGTGGTTAAAAAGAAGAAGTATTTAACAAGCCATGTATTATTTTTAATTCAATTTTCCAAAGATGTAGAGTTCAAAAAGTGTAGGCAGACTGATTTGGACCCAAAAGGCATTAAAGATTTAATATAAAGCACTAGCAACTAAGTATATAGTCAATGTGCATGTCAGTTAACACTATTGATAAAGGCGCCCATTGTAAAAGAATGCTTAAGTGCAGTGCATGTTTAGTCTTATTAAACTATACAGTAATGGCTTACTCCCGGATTGTAAAACCTGATGATTGGCTATTAGAAATACTATTGCTAATCACCAAGACACTACATGAGACCAGACTGATTGACGTATGGAGACTTTTACACGCCGGAGAGAGGGATTATACATTCTTCTCATCACCACACAAATCATATTCCCGCATCGATCTTTTTCTTTTGCCTCATAACCAACTGGAGGCAATGGACAGAGTCGACATAGGCACAATCACCTGGTCTGACCATGCTCCTATTACCCTGAAATATTCCCTCTCACGAACAGCGACGACAAAATCAAGATTTTGGCGACTAAACGAAAGTTTACTTCAGGACCCCACAGTGTTAGCTGATGTCACAAAAGAACTTAAATTTTATTTTCAGACGAATGATATTGACAATTGTGACCCTGGGATACTCTGGGAAGCCCATAAGTCTGTGATCAGAGGAATCCTGATCAAACATGGTGCACATATCAAAAGGGAACGGGAGAAACAGTTATTAATTCTATTACAGAAAACCCACGATTTAGAAAAAACACATAAACAAAATCCGACCACATCCATAGAAACAGAACTCCTTACATTACGCAGACAGACGGTAGATATATTACATTACCAAGCGAAAGCAGCTTTACAAGCGTGTAGAAAACTCACCTATGAATCGGGGAATAAATGTGGGAAAATTCTTGCAAGGGCAGTTAGACAACAGAGGTTACGCGCATATATACCACAAATCATATCCCCATCAGGGCAAAAAAGGGCGACACCCACGCAAATAGCAGATGAATTTAAAAATTTTTACTCCTCCTTATATAACCTCCCGAAGTCAGGAGTCACTGACACCGCAATAAGGGAATATCTTTCTCTAGCTAATACCCCCAAACTATCAGTAGAAGATGCAGCTGCCCTAGAAGAACCCATCACAATGGTAGAACTACAAGGCGCAATTAAAAACATGAAACCGGGTAAAGCTCCGGGTCCGGACGGTTTGACTCTGCAGTACTACCAGACTCTGCTGCCGATTCTAGGCCCACGTATGTTGAAACTGTTTAACAAGCTTACGGAAGGGGGCCACTTGCAGAGAGACACATTAAGCGCGCACATATCCCTTATACCTAAGGAAGGGAAAGATCCCGCGGCCTGTGGTAGCTACAGGCCCATATCTCTTCTAAATATAGATCTTAAACTCCTCACCAAAATCTTGGCAAATAGATTATCCCAACATATGCCTAAGCTGATACATTTAGACCAGGTGGGTTTTGTCCCTACGCGTGAAGCTAGGGACAACACCACAAAAGTCCTTAACTTGATCCATAGAGCTAATGTATCTAAAGCGCCTTGTACCTTTCTCAGCACAGATGCTGAGAAAGCATTTGATCGGGTGAGCTGGGAATTTATGACAGCAGTCCTCAAGCATATCGGATTAGGTAACCACATGTTGCAATGGATCTCTAATGTTTACTCGTTACCTACGGCTAGGGTCAAGGCTAATGGAATCCTGTCTGCTCCTTTTAATATCTCTAATGGTACCAGACAAGGATGCCCGCTGTCACCCCTTCTTTTTGCCCTGGTACTCGAACCCTTTCTAAACACGATACGCAGGAACCCAGATATCTCTGGGATTTCCATAGGGCACAGACAATACAAGATTTCCGCATACGCGGATGATCTTCTATTTTCCTTAACTAATCCGATTATCTCCCTCCCAAATTTAATTAAAGAATTTCAGAGATACGGGAACATGTCCAACCTAAAGATTAATTTTGACAAATCAGCAGCAATGGGAATCAATATGCCGATGGAACAACTTTCCTCTCTGAAGTCCAAATTCAATTTCAAGTGGTCAGACAGTCACTTCAAGTACCTGGGCACTAACATACCCAGGGATCTGAAACGCACATTTGAACTGAACTTCCCTCCAATCCTGAGCACAGTTAAAGAGTTACTCGCAGAGTGGGGCAAAGGTCTTCACTCATGGTTTGGGAGATGCAATCTAATCAAGATGTGCATCCTCCCAAAATTTCTATACCTATTTCAAGCCTTACCTATAAGAATCCCCGGTAACTATTTTAAACAAATACATTCCCTATTTATAAAATTTGTGTGGTCACACTCTAAGCCTAGACTAAAAAGATGCTATTTGACTCTACCGAAACACTATGGAGGTCTCGCCCTCCCGGACGCAAAATACTATTATCAAGCTGTGCACCTAGGGAGGATCATTGACTGGAACAGACACGACAAAACCAAACTATGGATCCAAGTAGAGAACCATCAGGTTAATATACCCTTGAAGGGGGCTATCTGGTGCTACGATAAATTACCTAGGGATATGACTTCACACCCGACCATTGGTGCCACGCTGTCAGTAGGGTTAAGTATACTTAAAAACACTTCATTGACCTCCAAACAATCCCCCTTATTCCCTATTCTGGGGAATCCAGCGTTCGAGCCAGGGCTAGACTATTCCAACTATGAGACGCTCTGGGAGGCAGGTAAAGACTGTGCATCACATTATGTGGAAGACGACCACTGGACCTCAATTCAGTCTCTGACGAATGAGAACGGGGGTTTTCAATTGTCATTTTGGAAAGCGATTCGGCTACACCATTTCCTTTACTCAATACCAGAACCGATGCGATATAAGCGCGATATGACGACGCTAGAAGAATACTGTAGAGGGGAGGGCACTCTGCCTCAGGTGCTCTCCAAGACATACTCACTACTCAACACACCGACTGAACAACCAGACTTGGTATTTTTACGAAAATGGGAACAGGATCTAAAATGTAATTTTACAGCAGCACAAACACAAAACATACTTCAACTTACACTGAAATCATCCATCTGTACAAAAATTCAGGAGACAAATTACAAAATTCTGACTAGATGGTATTACACACCTCAATTATTACACAAATTCTTCCCCGGCACTTCTGATAGATGCTGGAGGTGCGGTTCTGAGGAGGGGACGCTCCTACACATTTTTTGGACCTGTTCACTAGTACAGCAGTTTTGGGTAGCAGTAGAGACAATTGTTAAAAAATTCACGAATCACATAACGCAGAGAGATCCAGCCGTTTTTCTGTTACATGCCACCTCAGCCCCAATTAAATCATATAAAAAGTCAGTGGTCAGACATCTGCTCAATGCAGCGAAGTCCTGTATTCCAGCATTGTGGAAACAGAGTACACCCCCTACGGTAGGAATGTGGCTACGTAGAGTTGAAGAAATCAAAAAGATGGAAGACCTAATACTGACTGCCCAACACAAACAAGACAAACATTCAAGAAACTGGTTATCCTGGAACATATATATTTTCTCAGATGAAGGACAAACCTTACTAAATTCTTGAGAACCCCTTGATTAGGTAGCGGCTACGGGATAGAACCTTGGCCGGATCCATCGCGCTCGCGTCTATCTATAACCCCCCCTCCCTTTCTCACCCCTTCCACTCTGCCTTTACTTCTTATATATATGTGTATGTGTATGTATATATATATGTATATTTTTTTTTTTTCCTTTTTTTCTTTTTTCTGTGCAATAAGTGGTCTATTATTTCAGTAACAGACAACTTTCTATTCACACCAACTATGATGGAATTATGCAAGAATAAGCAAAAGTTGGGAAGATGTCATTCCGGTTATATTGTAATACTGTATGGTGGTTAATATACCTATGGACTACAAAGACGGATTCACGAATCTAAAGAGAATAAATGATGTCATAGGCCAGTTTCCATGCAGATAGAATGGAACACTTTAATGGAAAGGATATATGATGACGGTATTTGTCAGAATGCTAATAGAAAGACCACGGATGTATTATATCGATTATGATATGCTTTTTCTTTTTTCGTATTTGTTTTTGTTTTCTCTTTTCCTTGTCAAAAATTCAATAAAAAATTATATTTGAAAAAAAAGAAATACTATTGCTTATTTGCTACTTTTTCTGGTATACCTTTGTATGGTTACAAAATCAAACCATTTGGATATACATAACATTGAATGTAATGTAGTAACTTTGCATACAACAACCAGATCCATTTTTTTTCTCTCTCAGAGAATTAAAGGAAATTAAACCTATTAAATTGCTTTGGATAGTAATACCACTTCAGCCCACGTTTTAACAAAATCAGCCCTATAATATAGTTCAGCTTTGAAACGTGCATTTCAAAGTCTGCTGGGCCAGAATCGTTACAGTGTAATCAGTGATGGCAATTGCTTATTAAAATAACGTTTTGCAATGCATTTTACAAAAAAAAAAAAAGCAACACATAAAAAGGATCGCAAATCAAGCTAGAATACAATGTAAAAAAATACTGTAAAATGACAAGGTAGAAGAAACTCATTCAAATGAAGGTCCTGCTCATAAGGGCTTGCAATCTGGTTGAGCCAGCCGCCAGTCCAGGCATCTGGGTGGATCCTGACTGTAAAGTTGACGTCATCTGACAGCTGACTTTAGCCCGCTGTCGGCTGAAAACGGGTCAGGAGGAGAAGAGGCTAAACTTACTGGATAGGTCACTTCAGTAAATAGATTACTTTGTTCCATTTCACTGTCGATAATCACAATTATTGTACTGATCTCTCCAACTGTTCTATAATAGATTTAACCTTATGCCTGCAATCTGCATGTCATTTAAAATTTTATAAAGGAACTATGGAAGCACCGAAATTTCAGCCGCCGAAACATATCGGCTGAAAAGGGCCTTTTCGGAAAAATGCCGAAAGAGAAATCATGCCGATAACGGCGCCGGAAATGGGGCGGGGCTATGTCCCTGGTGCTGCCCAGTACAAGGGTGTCGTTCTGGAGCGTCCCCGTCCAGCCCCAGTCCTCTCCTCTCCTCAACGGGGCGGCTGAAAGCAAAACAGTGCTCTATGGAGGAAAGCTGTCAGCACACCGCATTAAGGAGCAGCTTGTCAGTATGATCAGTGGGAGGAGCATACCGACAATCTGCTCCTTAACGCGGTGTGCTGACAGCCCACCTTCATAGATAGAGCACTGTTCTTGGCTTTGCCTTGCTAACACTGCCCTGTCCTGATCCTGTCTGACATACAAAGGCAGGCTGCATGTTGGGCACTGGCAGGCTGTATTTAAAGGAACCTGGTGAGGCTGCATTGATCTCCTGTACCACGTCTGCAGTCTCTGATCATCTCCTGTACCATGTCTGCAATCTCTGACCATCTGCTGTATAAAAATATTTTTTTAAAAACACTCATTTTCTGTATCATTTTGAGCCTAGTGTATTTTTCATTTTCGGTATTGACACCAAAAAACCCATTCGGTGCTCCCCTAAAAAAGGAACTCAAAACAAAAGTCAGCAGCTACAAATACTGTAGCTGCTGAGATTTAATAAACATGCACCTACCAGTCCGGGGATCCAGCGCTGTCCTCACCCAGGCCAGTTCAACGACCTTTGGGTCCCCAGAGCAAGCATCTTGGATGTGGGAAGCTCTCTGTGACTGCTTGGTGCTACGCACTGTGCATGTGCAAATAACACTGCACTCTCTCAATGGACCTGTAGCCTCCTGGGAGCTGTGAAGTGTCCCAGAAGGTTGTGGGCAGGGGTGGGGGAGCAAACTTTTGCTCGGAGGGGGTGCCTGTCAGAAAACATCCAAAAGTAGTTGGGGAGGGGGAGCAGAACTTTCCCTTTTAGGTGAAGTTCCATTTTAAAAATGAATAATCAATTATAAATGAGTATGCACGCCAAAGAAAACCCCAAAACACATCACCTGCCCAATATGCTGGTTACTAACATGCCCAGGTTTAATACACATAAGATTGGAGGCTGTTCTCATCGTCTTGTTATGTCTGATTCTTCGCTGTAGACATATTAACTCTTTCATGCCTAAGCCTATTTCTGACATTTGTTGCTTACAAATTGAAATCCGTATTTTTTGCTAGAAAGTTACTTAGAACCCCCAAACATTATATTATATATATATATATATATATATATATATATATATATATATATATATATATATATATATATAAATATATATATAATTTTTAGCAGAGAATCTAGAGAATAAAATGGCAATTGTTGCAATATTTTAGGTCACACAGTATTTGCGCAGCGGTCTTTCAAGCTCAATTTTTTAGGTAAATAGACTTTAATGAACAGTAAAGTCAGCACAGTTTTTGTAATATAATGTGAAAGATGATGTTACGCTGAGTAAATAGATACCCAACATGTCATGCTTTGAAATTGCACACACTCGTGGAATGGCGACAAACTACGGTACCTAAAAATCTCCACAGGCGGCGCTTTAAAAAAAAATAACTGTTACCAGGTTAGAGTTACAGAGGAGGTCTAGTACTAGAATTATTGCTCTCACTCCGACGATCGCGGCTATACCTCACATGTGTGATTTGAACACCGTTTACATATGCGGCTCACGTGTGCGTTTTCTTTGCTGCGCCAGCTCTCTGGGATGGGGGGCGCTTTAAAATTTATTTTTTATCTTATTTATTTTATTTATTTATTTTTACATTGTGACTTAAAAAAAAAAATTTATATCTTTTATTGCTGTCACAAGGAATGTAAACATCCCTTGTGACATTAATGGGTGGCGACGGGTACTCTTTATGGAGGGATCAAATCCCTCCTTTGCACTTCAAAGTATCCAGATCGCCGAAAACGGGGATTTTTAATACTATTTTTTTTTTAAACCGGCGCTATTGGCAGCTGAGTAAACCGGAAGTGACATTGTGACGTCGCTTACGTGTTTACACAAAGTAGATTGGAAGGAAGCAGTTTCCAGCTTCCTTCCAGGCTCCCTCTAGCCGGCGGAAGTGCCCGATCATGGATCGGGTCTCCCGGTGGGACGGGAGGCCTGGGAAGAGCGGCAGAAGGGGGGGGGGGGGCATCCCCTCTCGCTCCTCCGGGATAACAGCCGAGCTGCTAAGGGCCGCATCGGTTGTTATCCCTGAAGAGCCGACCGCCCGCTCTAAAAAACAGTACCGGATGATGCCTGCAGCTGCAGGCATCACGTTACTGCCTGAAGAAGCTTGGCAACAAGCGAAAGCGCTCAGCATTTGACCCATGTGCAGGTGGCACACAGACTCTCACACTCTAACTACAATATCCTTCCAAATTGGATGTGAACATCCCTAACGATCCTGATCGGATCAATCAAGATTTGGGATATCAGGTGAAACCTCTGCGGTGAACACGGACGCCGAGCGTCTCTCCGGATTGTTTATACCATTGGATATGAGACACTAACAATCTTGACCCTTGTGACTCACCTTACCTTCTGCCGGAGGATACCCGGAAGTAACCCGCTCATGCCCACAACAAGCCAATACCGCATGAACGTGTTTTCAAACCCACACGAACGCGGCCATCAGCAACTCCTTTGGGCTCTACTCCTTCTTCACTGAAGACGTCAGACGGTGAGCTAAAATGTACCCTCACATTCATGAGGCATTTTGTTTATGGCCATTTTCCGTCCATCCTTAAAAGCCCTCTATGTGAGGTTGCTTGAGTTTGCAATTGTTCACCACACAATCAGGACACCGTTTCCTTCCTTGGCTCTGGTTGAATGACACACACATATGTCTAACCAGCCATTGGTTCACATCCGAGGGGACTTTTGTTGTGTATTAGCACTTGCACTTTACCTACAAGGACCTAGTCTACCCACTCATGTAGCCAATCCAGCTCTGGAATTCCAGTGAAATAGTATAGACCCGGGTCTCTAGTGACTTTAATTGATGAGTGTGAGTGCATGAATGCATGAGATTTATGTGTAATGTCTGTGGTGGCCACCAGCACACAATAGGACTTTTTTCTGCCCTATTTTTTAAACACACATGGTTGTTGGATTATGTTTCTACATATTGTGACACAATAAAGTTTTTGTAGGTTCAACTGTTTGTTCTTGAGCGGACCATCTTTTTTTGGGGGGTTCTCCTTTTGACCCCTTCCTTCCTTTTCTTACAGCTGCAGGCATCATCCCGGTATAACCCCTTAAGGCCGAGGCCGCATATGTGCATAAGGTCGGCCAGAAGGGGTTAAGATATGTTAAGCCATTAAAACGCTTTTCACGGTGGCTGTAGCTCATGAGAAGGAAAACCTTGAAATCAGCCACAAAGACTGTTTCTAGGTGATTCTCATTTTTAGTCTGTTTTTGTAATATGATTAATTGTACACTTGATACGGCTCCTTTACACTGCTGAGCAGCAGTATCATTAGCTAAGATATGTTACTTAGTTAAACTGCATACAGTACTGGCCCTGGTCAACAAAGGCAATTATTTAAGTATGACACATATGGTTCTTTTTAGGCCAGGTTTCAGGGGACCAGCAATCACATTAACAGAACTAGGCCCTATCAAGTGTGCAGGCATTGTGAAAGTCACAACAAACACACTGTGGTCCATAAAAAGTGCATGTTCACTCCACAAATTCTGGAATGTTCCTTCAGGCTGGGTTTATGCTTTGGTGCCTTGCGTTGATGAGTGAATTACACTAACATGAATTACCATACATTATGTGCGTTAGTGCATTGCGGTGGCATTCTTTTTGAATGAACCCCCAAGGCTCCAATGCACATGTTGCGCAACACAAAGCATGGTAATGCACCACCCTGTGTTGTGATGCGCTGGTTGTCAAAAATGGTGCCTATTTTTTTATGGACATTTTAGTGCATTATTAGCGCTGTTTGAATGGGTTGCCTTTGGGGAATATACTGTATGTCAACATGCAATTCTCAGAGAACTCCAAGAACAAGTATTTACGTTAAGACAGTATACAGCAACATAACTGGAGCTCCAATTTAACATAAAGTGTAAAATATGGTTTCCCAATGCGCCATTTTATTGGTTTACCAGATATTTATCAGCTACATTTCACTTCACCTAGTTACAGTAAAAGGAAAAAAAATGCTGGTGTTTGGATTTTTATTATAATTTTTCCAAGAAATAATATGACTAAAGTTCCTCTTTGGATGAAAATGAAGTGAACCTAGCATATACAGTACCTGACTGCGAGATTGTGTTTCCCATCGCGCTGGTTCTCGGCGAGAGGGTACTGTGCATGTCGCGCTGGCTCGCTGATCGGGAAAGGAAAACTTTTTTTTCCCTTTCGCGATGAGTGACAGGCAGTGCTGACAGCTGTCTGGTATGAATCATGAGGGGGAACGCCGTGCCAAATTTTAAATGAAAAAACGACGTGGGTTACCCCCCAGGAGCATACCAGGCCCTTAGGTCTGGTATGGATTGTAAGGGGAACCCCCTATGCTGAAAAATCGGTGTTGGGGGTCCCCCCCAAAATCCATACCAGTCACTTATCTGAGCACGCAGCCCGGCCGGTCAGGAAAGGGGGTGCGGACAAGCGCTCTCCTGAACCGTACCAGGCTGCATACCCTCAACATGGGGCAGGTGGGGCGGGCCCCCCCCACCCCAAAGCACCTTGTCCCCATGTTGATGAGGACAAGGGCCTCTTCCCGACAACCCTGGCCGTTGGTTGTCGGGGTCTGCGGGCGGAGGACTTATCGGAATCCGGGAGCCACCTTTAATAAGGGGGCCCCCAGATCCCGGCCCCCCACCCTATATGAATGAGTATGGGGCACATGGTACCCCTACCCATTCACCTAGGAAAAAAAACGTGTCAATAAAAAACAAACACACACACACTACACAGGTTTTAAAAGTAATTAGGCAGCTCCAGGGGTCTCCTTCCGACTTTGGGGCCTTCTTCCGTCTTCTCCCAGTGTTCAGCCAACGGCCAGGGTTGTCGGGAAGAGGCCCTTGTCCTCATCAACATGGAGACAAGGTGCTTTGGGGTGGGGAGGGCGCAGGGC
This sequence comes from Lithobates clamitans, assembly GCA_037952925.1. Taxonomy (NCBI): domain Eukaryota; kingdom Metazoa; phylum Chordata; class Amphibia; order Anura; family Ranidae; genus Lithobates; species Lithobates clamitans. The sequence continues at coordinate 5,496,783 of JBBGZY010000438.1, forward strand.
GCCCCACCTGCCCCAAAGCGCCCACCCCCCCACGTTGAGGGCATGCGGCCTGGTATGGTTCAGGAGGGGGGGGGGGCGCTCGCTCGTCCCCACCCCCTTTCCTGACCGGCCGGGCTGCGTGCTCGGATAAGGGTCTGGTATTGATTTTTGGGGGGACCCCAACTCCGATTTTTCGGCATAGGGGGTTCCCCTTACAATCCATACCAGACCTAAGAGCCTGGTATGCTCCTGGGGGGAACCCACGTCGTTTTTTTCCATTTAAAATTTGCCGCGGTGTTCCCCCTCATGATTTATACCAGACAGCTGTCAGCACTGCCTGTCACTCATCGCGAAAGGAAAAAAAAAAAAAGTTTTCCTTTCCTGATCAGCGAGCCATCTCAGCGCTGGCTCTCGCGATGGGGCTCGCAGGTGTCAAATCTCGCCGATAAAAGCGGTGAGATTGACACAATATCGCGGTCACCTACTGTAGTTATGTCTAGATTACAACAAACCTTCAGGACCATGGGGCAAAGGCATAGTAGTGCAGTTACATATCCCTAAATGTTTGTAACTACAGAGACATGAGATTCAAATAAACTATTTATGGCTGTACATGTAGCAATGGAACTTTCCATTTTATTTTTTGTCAAAATTGATAAGTAAAAGGAGAACATAAAATGGTGATTTTGATCAAAGCGAGAAGAGGGAATCAAATTGCTCTGGCTGTGCGTGGTGAAATATTCAATCTCCTTCAACCAAAAATGATACAGTTTTCTCTTATTTACATTACATTTGCCTTGATCTTCCAATAACCTAATAAACTGTGAATTCATTGTCCAGTTTCGACTTCAAAGCTTGCAGAATTTTGGTGATTGTTAGAACTTGTGGCTAACAGAATGCTTTGTTTCTTGGCATTACTTGCAATCATATTTGGAACGGTTCAAAAGTGGTTAAAAAATGACTGACAATCCCTGGCATGTGTACACCCCCGACTCTACCATCCAGGCTTAAGGGGAGAGCTGCTGAGGTCAGTAAAAATGAAGCTCAACCACAGGGTTTTACCACCACCCCACCTGCGAGCGTGAACATGCCCTTATTTTCTACACCAGTGCAACCAGTGTCCCTGAACACTGCCACATCAGTCCCAGTGTCACCATAGGGCCTCATTCACACGAGGTTTATAAATCCATACCCCGTGCGAGATCCGCGTTTAACCACATAGGGGTGCATATGTATTCTGCGCATTCCTGTGCAGGTAGTCCCATTCATGTCTATTGGGACACAGCGGCTGCTTCCAATCTCACGTCCACGTGGATGCTGCATGGATGTCAGATTGGGAGCAGCAGCTGTGTCCATGCAGCCTCTGTGTCCCAATTGTTGGGACTGCCTGCATGGCTATGGAACACCAGCGCACCGCCGTGAAGGTAAACACTACCTTCACATGGGGTACACATTGATACACTCTGTGTGACCAAGACCCGATAGTAAAGCCAGTCACAGTGTCCCTGATCACCGCAACACCAATCACAGCATCATCATAAGGCCTTGTTCACACGGGATGTATCAATGCTTACCCGGTATGAGAGCCAGGTGTTCCATGCATCCTCTTGCAGGCAGTCCTATTGATGTATATTAGGACACAGCAGCTGCCCGCACACAGCCGCTGTTCCCAATCTGACATCCATGCGCGTGCAAGGCCCTGAACGCAGACAGTTTGACCAGCCAGTCACCGTGTACCCGATCACCATTACCCTAGTCACAGTGTTGCCAGACCAGTGTAGCCAGCAACAGCGTTCCTGATCACTGTCAAGCCAGTGACAATGTCACTAAAGCAGTACAGCCAGCAACAATGTTCGCAATCCACACCAGTGCCACTGTCACCAAAGCCACAAGTGTCTCTGATCTCCACCACATCAGTACATTGTAACCTGAACTGAACCATCTGCATATCCCGCTGACTACATTCCTGAGAGGCACCAGTCTCAGCCATCACTTGGTGATATAACTGCACTACTGGAACCACACAAACTCCTTTGTTGACCCTCTTTTCTGTCACCTGGCCAGTGAACATGGCATTCCGGTGGGCAGCCAGTAGAGTACCAGTAGGCTAGGCTTATGTGGACTGCTATATGCAACGCTATACCAATTCTACATAAAAACACCAACATGGGTTCTAATTGGAAAAAAAAAAGAGTCTGTGTTCAACTGGTTTTCCTGCAGTCCAGACCCTTCTCCATGTGAAAACATTTGGTACATCTTGAAATGAAAAATACGACAAAAAAGTACTGCTGAGCAGTTAGAATCCCATTTCAGGCAAGAATGGGACAACATTCCTCTGCAAAAACCTCAGCAACTGGTTTCTTCAGTTCCCAGACATATAGAATGTTGTCAAAAGAAGAGAGGATGCTACACCATAGTAAACATGACCCTGTCCCAACTTTGTTGAGATGTGTTGCTGCCATCAATTTCAAAATTACCTTATATTTTTTTTGTTTCTTAAAATGGTACATTCTCTCAATTTAAATGTTTGATAGGTTTTCCATTTTCTATTGTGAATAAATTAAGGGTTTCTTAGATTTACAAATCATTGCATTCGGTTTTTATGCAGATTTTACACAGCGTCCCAACTTTTTTGGAGTTGGGATTGTAAATTCCCTGACCACTCATACAAAGGCGACTATTACAGTACAATGTTTTTGATCCAATTGGTTGATCTTTGTGATACACGAGATGCAATGTCTGGTACATAATCAGTCCAAAAGAGAAAAAGTCTCACACGTGATATCCCCATACTTAAGAGTAGCAGAAGGTGTTTTCGGGTGCAATTCAAAGTATGTTCATGCTGTGTGTGAAAAAATATCCTTTAAACAGAATTTTGTGAAAAAACAAACAAAAAAAAAAAAAAAACATTTTCTTTCCATATTTTTGTAGCAAAAAATGGAGTCTCTAAAAGACTCAACATGGCTATTAAAAAAATCCTTGGGGTATTTACTTTCCAAAATGTGGTCATTTTATGGGCGCTCCAGGGCCTTCAGAAATGTGAAAAAGTACTCAGGAAATTAGATGCATAATTTTTGCCTTTAAATAGCCTTTGAGGTGATCCCTGAATTGTGGGTCTCTCTATGTAATTGGGCTGTGAAAAAGTCTTACACATGTGGTATCAGGAGGAGTAGTAGAATGTGTATTGGGGTGTAATTCTAAGTATACCCATGCTGTATGTTAGAAATATCCTATTATTGACAACTTTGTGTAAAAAAAACAAATAAGAGTTACGTACCGGTAACGTCTTTTTCCAGGAGTCTCAGGACAGACACCTTTGAAAGACCTCTGCTCCTCCCTTCACAGGAAACACCACCTTAGCTTCTAGATTTAAGCCCCTCCTGCCCCACTGGACCCACAGTCTTCTAAGAGTACCTCCAGCCAGCTGGAGAAACACAAGAACATGTCATACACAACTTTTAATCCTTCTGACTGTTCCCCTGCCAGGGACTCCTTACTGCAAACACATTTTTCGGGTGGGTATCGGTGCTGTCCTGAAAGACTCCTGGAAAGAGACGTTACTGGTACGTAACTCCGATTTTCCCTAAACGTCTTTCAGGACAGCCACCTTTGAGAGGATAAACGAGCACTTAACCCTAGGGTGGGACCACTGTTTGTAGGACCCCTTTTTCCCCAAAGGTCCGATCCTTAGTGATCCACAGTGTTTGGCAAAAGGTGCTATGACCTTTTAACATCCAACTTATGTTCATGCACAGGATTCGAACAGAAAGTTGGCAAAATAAATTTCTTGGCCTCTGTGAAACTTAGAGGCCACCCTCTTTTTTTTTTTTTTTAAAAACACCTGGTATGGAAATATTTGTAGAAAAGGGGGCTCTTGATTGAAAATGCCCTCTGCGTACCAGCTTTTGAAAAGGTCTCCGGTAGATAGAGCGGGTTTCCCCTTTTCTGCTACTTAGCAGGGCCACCACCCCATCAGAAAAGCTCTTGTCTTTAGCAATTCTTCCTCAGAAGCCACGCAGTGAGAATCCACAGCTCCACCTGGGGACAGCAGAATGGACCTTGAGATGAAGGTCCTCCTAGATTGGCAGCATCCAGGAAGGCTCCACGCCAGATCGTACCGGCCTGGGAACCACAGCCTCCTGGGCCAATGAGAATAGGATCCCTCAGGTCTGTGAATGAATGCCATTAAGCAGTTTATTTTTTAGTGGGGGGGGGGGGGGGCGTCAACGACTGAGTCTATACTTCTGTAAGTTATTCTGTTCCCCCAGGCCCTGAATTTAGGGAAGTCCCTGAGTCAGGAGTTATGTTTAACAACAGAGGAAGAACAGACCTTCTCTATATCAAGTGGCATGTTTGGGGTGCAAATCCAGAAACTCAGTGCTGGTAGGCAGAAATACTAACCCATTAGCCACTGTTCTGCCACTTTTATCCCTCTGGTCATGGAGTGATAACAGCTTCTACTCTTGGATTCCCAGGGTGGCACGTATGGCTCCCAAAATATCCTCCACCACCTCGAGGAAAGGCTCCTAGCGAGTGGGTCTAAAGGACTCACCGTCCAACCCCTCTACCTCTGACTCCACCTGGGAGCCTAAAGAAGCGCCAACTGGCTCCTCTACCTTCCCTTGAAAAGAATGATTTCCTCACTGGGTCTTGCCATCCTTTGATGGCTTCCACCCAAGCTTCCAGGACTGGAAACACCCTTTTAAAACAACATACTGATGTGGCATCGGTAACCTAGCCCTTGCCTATTTTGAGGACACTCTGCTGTTTACTATTCAGTTCCCAAGCAGGCAATACCCTGTCTGAGACTGAACCTATGGTTTGAGTGCTGCTAGTCCAGAGTACCAGCCACTGTTGATATGATGTTTAAGATTTTTTTTTAGGGAGGGTAGTAAGGCTGACGCTTTTTTCGTGCAGCTTGGCAAACTGGTAATGAGCGGCCGGAGGGGGGCTTGCAAATTCAAGCCGGTGACCCCTCCTTCCTTACAATCCCCAAAAGAAATTATTGGAGAAGACTACTACCCGCTATGGGAGGAAGGTCCCCAATCTTCCTTCGGACCGTTCGGGAGGACGAACCCCCTATTTTCCCCCACCTTTCTGACCCCAAGACCTCTTTGGAACGTCGGCCTTTGGGACCCTGAATTCTCTGAGGGCGAGACTTATTCCTTGCACTACACCAGACGGGAAAGGACTCTCACCCATCAGCCATCCGATCTAAACGGTTTCCAGACCAGGACCTAATCAAAACAAGCCCTCCGTGAGAATCCCACAGAGCTTAGCCTTGGATGCACTGTCCTACTGCCAAGCTTTAACGGAGATGACAAGGGCTGAGGATCTGGCAGACATATGTAGTGAATCAGTCGAGGCATCCGCACTATATGCCACCCCCCCCCGCAAGAGCATGGGAAAGGACGACAAGATTGTCTCTGTCCTGTACCCTGCCCCTATGTGCGCCCTAAGGTAGAGTCCCAGGTGTCCTTCAAGAGCAGATCCATCCTCTTGTCCATGGGATCTCTCCCAGGTAAAAAAGGTCTGTATGCCTGGAAACTCGATAGAAAACTGTGTCCAGTCTGGGTACCTTACCGACTGACGGACCGTCCTCCGTGAAAAAGAAAACCTAGGCTTCAGGGCTCTTGAAAGGAAGGGTTTCCTCCCCACATCTTGTCAATCCTTTATAGCTTCCACCAGACCTTCCTGGGCCGGGAACTTCTTCTGCTCCCCCAGGCCCGGATACATCCGGCCATGGAGCAATAGAGGCTTCTTCTCCTGGATTCCCAGGGGGGCACGGATGTCTCCCAAGATATCCTCCACCTCCTCGAGGGAAAGCTTGTAGCGGAAGGGTCTAGAGGGCTCACCATCCAACCCCCCTCCCTATGACTACCTATGAGCCTGAAGAATATCAAACTGGGTCCTCCTCAGCTTGTCACTAGTGCCCCCCCCCAATGCCCCTCCATTAGTGGAGGATAAGACTGGCGTGCAGGTGCAATACTCTGCTGAGCTGGCGGGGGGCCAGCCTGGGGCTAAACCCGACAAAGGGGCATGCAGTTCCTCAGGCTCACTACACAGAGGGCATTGCAGTTCCTCAGGCTCATCGCACAGAGGGCATGGCTGGGCTTTGCAGTTCCTCAGGCTCACTGCACAGAGGACATGCCGGGCTTTGCAGTTCCTCAGGCTCACCGCACAGAGGGCATGCCGGGCTTTGCAGTTCCTCAGGCTCACCACACAGAGGGCATGCCGGCCATTGCAGTTCCTCAGGCTCACCGCACAGAGGGCATGCCGGGCATTGCAGTTCCTCAGGTTTACTGCACAAAGGGCATGCTGGGCGCTGTAGTTCCTCAGGCTTATTGCACAAAGGGCATGCTGGGCGCTGTACTCTTGCTCACTTTTAAAACCAAATGCAAGGCCATACTCCTAAGCAGAGTATCACCAGGAGTGTCCCTAGGACCAAACACCATCAAGGTCACAGTACCACCTCCCAACCCCTCAACCACCAGAGGAGGCTACACCTGTGGAGCTATCTGGGGAAAGGAAATACCCACCCCAGGGTTCCTCTCACCTTAGTGGCTGGTGCTGGCATTACCAGGAGTAGTCTGGGCTGCCTCTACCCCGGACATCTTCCGCTGAGGATCGCGGTGGTCCCGCTTTCCTGAGTCGCTCGCTGACAGCGTTTGAGGGCTAGCACCAGCCAGAGCCTGGCCCTCTCTCATAAGCTGTGGAACCGAAAGCCGCGGCCTCAGCAGAAGTGCACACCCCCCACCGGACGTGACGTCACTACGCCCTCCAGTCCAGCCTCGAGCTCCCTCACTGGTCACAAAGAACGCGGGAAGGAACAGTGCACCTCTGACGATGTCCCCCTGGACAGAATGAGATTGGGGCCCCCGAAGCTTCTTCCCCCACCCTCAGGAGAAGCTCTGGGTGGCTAAGCGGCGGACCCAACGGTACCTTCCCCAAGGCTCCGCCAACCGAAAAAAAAAATAAATATGAGATAGGGAGAGCTTCTCCCCACAGTAAAAACCTAACTCAACCTCCCCAGTTGATCAGACCTGGTCAAGCGATGTCTCCCCGCCGGAGAAAACACAGAAACTGAGGGTCCAGTGGGGCAGGAGGGGCTTAAATCTTGAAGCTAAGGCAGTGTTTCCTGTAAAGGGAGGAGCTGAGGTCTCTCAAAGGTGGCTGTCCTTAAAGATGTTTAGGGAAAAAGGTTTCTTTTTGCATTTTCCAAAAACATGACATTTTCAAAAGACTCATTATGCCTCTTAGAAAATACCTAAAAGTCGTATGTTTCCAAAAGGTGGTAATTTTGTAGGCGTTTCCATTATCCTGGTGCTTCAGAAATGTGATAGTCAGGAAATTAGATGTATAATGTATGCCCCTGGAACATCTAAAAGGTGCTTCTTGGATTTTGGCCTCTTTATGTTGCTAGGTTCACTTATGTGGTATTACCATACTCTGGAGGAGTAGCAAAATGTGCTTTGGGGAGTAATTCTAAAGTATGCCCATGCTGTGCGTTAGGAATATCTTAGACAACTTTGATAAATAAAGATAAATTTTCATTTTCTTTCAACATTTTCCAAAAACTTATGGTACAAAAAACAAAAAAAAACAAAACAAAAAAAAAACACAATTTCCAAAAGACTCACTGTGCCTCTTAGAAAATACCTTGGAGTTTTTGCTTTTTAAAATGTGGTTATTTAGTGGGGGTTTATATTGTCCTGGTGCTTTAGGGCCTCCAAAAATATAATAGGTAGTCCGGAAATTAGATGCCTAGTTTATGCCCCAAGAAAGCCAGAAGGTGTACCTTGGATTTTGGGCCCCTCCATGTGTCTAAGCTGTGAAACTGTCTCACACATATGGTATCCCCATCTTGTCCTGGCATTTTAGGGCCTCAAGTATTGAAATAGGCAGTCTGAACATCAAGGCTTATCAATTTTCAAATATATACTGTACATACACACCAAAATTTGCAGACCCTATAACTCTCACATAAACGAAATAACAAGCAAATTTTATTTTTTTACTGAAACATGTAGCAGAATACATTTTAGGACTATTTTATTTCATTAGTCACACATACCTGTCATTAGTAATGACAACTGTATTTTTTGCACCAATGGGTTAAACTTAATGGAATGAGGTATCTAAACTGTGTGTCTAGTTAGAGCAATTCGTGCGTACATGCCATTTGCTAGGACATTTCAACACAACACAACTTCATCAGGTTTTTAAAGCCATATGGGTCCCTATAGAGATATCTCTTCTCTAACCTGGCTAGATGCTGCCATTACACACAGAGTACCCCAGAATTCAGAAACCCAGAGTGCGTTTTTTTTTTTTTCCTTTTTAGCACTTTGGCATATTTGCCTTGGGTAGCAGAGGACCCTGTCCTGACACTGCTTACTGTTCTCATAAACAAGATTGAAGTTTATACCAGAAGTGACCCAAAAACGGTTAATGGGATAGGGAGATTTTACAAAATCCTCTGCTGTAAACACAACATATATGCTACATCTACAATGCCCCTATTTCTAAATAAAATACTGAATTTGTCATTGTTGGATATAAGCTTCAAAGTGAATTTGTAACACACAACAAAAGACTGTCTTTCATCACATGTATACATAACACTTTTAATTATGGCAATATACTGTAACTATAGGGTCTCTTGGATTAGAGTGATTGAGAACATTACATCTCCCATACCCTGAAGTATCCATATCAGTATATAAGCAAATACAGTAATTCCCAGGCCATATAATGCATTAAAACATTTTTTTTTTAAAGTTACAATCTTTCCCCAATGTATTTTACTCAACATATTCCAAAATAACTTTGCTGTGTTCACATTATACTATTCCATTCTGTTCACAACATATGGTTTTTGGAATGCCTCAAGGCCAAGTTACTCCACAGTAAACATACGATTGCCAGTTTGTCATCCCTGGACATGATTATGTTGTCTTCAGACTTAATACATTTTATCCGAATTACTGTTATCATAGTCCAGTCTAGACCACAGTTTACTTTCACTCTTATCCAACTACTTAAAAATGTAAAGTAACCACTTCTACACATACAGTGGATATAAAAAGTCTACACACCCCTATTAAAACATCAGCTTTCTGTGATGTAAACAAATGAGACAAAGTTAAATCATTTCAGAACTTTTTCCACCTTTAATGTGATCTATAAACTGTACAACTCAGTTGAACAACAAACTGAAATCTTTTAGGTGGTGGGAAGTAAAAATCAAAAATTAAAATAATATGGTTGCATAAGTGTGCAGACCCTGAAACTAATACTTTGTTGAAGCACCATTTGGTTTTATTACAGCACTCAATCTATTTGGGTATGAGTCTATCAGCATGGCACAACTCGACTTGGCAATATTTGCCCACTTTTCTTTGCAAAAACAATCCAAATTTGTCAGATTGTGAGGGCATCTCCTGTGCACGGCCCTTTTCAGATCACTCCAGATTTTCATTCCAAAACATTAATGTTCTTCTGGTGAAGCCATTCCTTTGTTGATTTGGATGTATGCTTTGGGTCTTTGTCATGCTGAAAGATGAAGTTCCACTTCATGTTCAGCTTTCTAGCAGAAGCCTGAACGCTTTGCGCCAATATCTGGTAATTGGAACTGTTCGTAATTCCCTCTACCTTGACTAAGGCCCCTGTTCCAGCTGAAGAAAAACAGCCCCAAAGCAGGATGCTGCCACCACCATGCTTCACTGTGGGCATGGTGTTCTTTTGGTGATGTGCAGTGTTTTTGCACCAAACATATCTTTTGGAATCATGGCCAAAAAGTTCAACCTTGGTTTCATCAGACCATAACACATTTTCCCACGTGCTTTTGGGAGACTTCATATGTGTTTTTGCAAAATTTAGCTGGGCTTGGATGTTTTTCTTCGTAAGAAAAGGCTTGTCTTGCCACTCTACCCCATAGCCCAGACATATGAAGAATATGGGAGATTGTTATATGTACCACACAGCCAATACTTGCCAGATATTCCTGCAGCTCCTTTAATGTTGCAGGGACGTCCAGTTCTTGGTAATGTAACTCTTGTGCCATATTTTCTCCACTTGATGGTGACTGTCTTCACTGTGTTCCATGGTATATCTAATGCCTTGGGAATTCTTTGTACCCTTCTCCTGACTGATGCCTTTTAACAATGAGATCCCTCTGATGCTTTGGAAGCTCTCTGCGGACCATGGCTTTTGCTGTAGAATGCGACTAGGAAAATGTCAGGAAAGACCTACTAGAACAGATGAACTTTATTTGGAGTTAATCAGAGGCACTTTAAAATGATGGCAAGTGTGTACTGACTCCTATTTAACATGAGTTTGAATGTGATTGCCTAATTCTGAAACACAACTTTTTTTACATCGCAGAAACCTGACATTTTAAGGAGGGGTGTGTAGACTTTTTATATCCACTGTACTTGTCACCACTCATGTCCACACACATACAGAGATAGAGTCTCCTATTGTATATACACTTTTATAATTACACACACACACACACAGGAATTTTTGTAACAAAGGTAAGTATTTTATGCCTTTCATGGCTTAAGGGGATCAGGGTGGAAAAGATATCAGGGGGTTCCTATTTGGCTGTAGTTGTTGCTAGTAATGTATATATTGTGATTATGAACCATATAACACACCTATTTTAAAGAAAGTAAAAGTTTTTGATGAAAAGTATACAAAGTTATATTTAGCCTTTTATAAACATTCACTGAGTCATGGATATTCCTTAACAATTCTATTCCGATGAGTCGGAGTAAGCAGACTAATTTATGAAGAATGTTGCAGTGATTTTGTTGCATCCTCAAGAGGAAAATGATTTACTAGAACAAGAGAAGATTGATTGCATGTGGTCAGTCTTGGAAAAAATTATTTTTAACAAATTACAATACTTTCTAGCCTCCATTCTACTACAGCTATGATAATCCACAAAATGTAAAAAAAAAAAAAAAAAAAAAGGAGGAGATGCAAAGTTACTACTAAGAAACTTTTTGAACATTGTTGCTAGTTAAGCCAATTTGAAGTATACAGCAGCACACACGTTAATACTCTGCTTTATATAGAGATCATACTTTATAAAAGTAGTATGAAGTAGAAAACAAAGCCTGAAAAGAAACCTAAAATGTAGCCACCATATCTAAAAACTAGTAAATTATAATACATTACATATTTGTTCTTGGGGTTATATACATTTTTAAAAAGGTTTGCAATATTACAACATTTGTGGCCATCCCAGCCAGGAGAAGACCGTGATTATTACTACCGGCTATACCAGCCACTAGAGATAATCATATGTAAAATCTGGCAGGCTGGTTGTACCCAAAATTAATCGATCAACTTGGTGCATTCAGCCTGCCTATATATGGTTTGAATCTCAGACGGTTCCTATATAACCGGCCAAGATTCTAACCGTCTATGGCCGGCCTAAGCTGCTTCCTTCAATACTAAGTTCAAATCAAAAAGTAATTTCCACTTTCCTTACAAAGCTATGCCTAACTATTTAAACTGTACTGTAATACTGTACAACCGCAACTGAACTAAGGCTGTATTCACACTTGGGCTGAGCGTCTTTAGTCACTTTGTGGCTCTTTTTTTTTTTAGCATTTGTACAGGTGTTTTTTACATATTTTTTCAGGTGGCTGACGCTTAAGCATGTTTTTACTATTATCTTAAGCCAATGGAAAGCTAGTTACTATGGAAAAGAAACATGTTAGGTGTGTGGTTTCTCCCATTTTTCCACACTCTTCCATTGGAGTGTTTTGGGCCCAAAAACACTTGAACTTTGTAGCTCAAAAGAAGCTCAAGTACTTTTTTGGTGCTACGAGCCTCAAACAACAGTGTGTTCAGATGTGAACAGGCGCATTTAAAAACCATGGGATTTTGGAAGTTGAGCATTTTGGAGTCCCTTTAGTAACATTTTCCTTTTATTCCTGTCACAGCGATACAACAGGATGCGAGAGTGAATTTCTACAAAGATAGAGAAGATCAGCTCTTAAACCATTTGTCACTGGATCCCAATAAAGGTTTACATTACCCTCCAGTTTTACCACAACTCAAAATTATTGGCTGTATCATCACTCTTTGTAATAACAGAAAAACTGGTCACCAGGACCAATAATTGGGTTGAATCTCCCCAGCAGGGGCACAGACAGCAATGGAAACCTGGCAGAGGCCCAAACCATTCCCCATTCCAGTGTTTCTCAACTCCAGTCCTCAAGGCGCACCAACAGGTCATGTTTTCAGGATTTCCCTCAGATGAAACGGCTGTGGTAATTACTAAGGCAGTGAAACTGATCAAATCATCTGTGCAAAATAGTGGAAATCCCGAAAACATGACCTGTTGGTGCGCCTTGAGGACTGGAGTTGAGAAACACTGCCCCATTCTACGCAATACTAGAAAACCTTGACTTTACATACACTTTAGATTTTTGTGGGCCTGAACTAAAAAAAAAAAAAAAAAAAGTGAATATTAGCCAACTTATATGGAACAACCTGAAATGTTAATAGTGTCTTCGCAATTCTGTAAAAATGAGCCTTTTTCTTGAATTCTTCCAGAAAAACAGCAACAATGGTTGTGCCTCCTGCCTGTGTATCTGCAGTGTTTTGAATATTAGCAATATGAGATTTGTATACTCACTACTATGCTGCTTACCATTCTCCTTGCTATAAAAGATAGCTGTAGGAGGACCTACAATGCAAGATCTCCAAACTTCTGCTTCATCCATTCTATGGATCTATGCTTCTTCCACTTCTCTTGATACTTCTCAATCATTCCTTCACTGGTAATCAGGGGGTAAAAAGCTCTGACATAAGGGAACAAAGCCCTGCTTATTTACCAAGATGGCTGCCTCCAAACCGAGACAGCGAGGAAAAAGACATGGTGAGCCAGTAATATTGGCAATACTGGTGACTAATCCTTTTCTTTCTGCTTGCGATTTTTGCACAGTTCATGTCGTATAAAAAATATTCACACTGCATTAACATGAAATCTCTATAAAGAAATTAGGAGGAAACACTACTGAGGACCATTAATAACAGCAACAGCCAAACAAAACCACTCACGTCCAAGTCAGGTTCATTTTTGGAAACACCATAGAAAATTAATCTTGAGTAAGAGTGTACTTCATAAAGCACAAAAATATAATATGGCATTAATATTCTGTGGACAACACACTGTCACTACCATACAATGCACAAGATGATCATTGAAGCAATATAACTGCAGGAAGGGCAGTTTGGCTGATTGGAGGCTACTATGTCAATACGATCAGTTTCAAAGTGTGAAACATAATAGCCCATACACACCCCGGCAAAGATTTTCCATGCCCCCTACTGCCATAAGAAGACAAGAGCCTTTATATTAAGAAGGAAAAACGTAATAGAATCCAGCTCACAACTATGATTACAATACGCATGGGGTAAATTCTTTGAAAATAATTTTAGTACCCAGGTGGTTTATATCAGGTTTATTTTTTTAAACATTCCCACAGGTAACAGGAGTTTTCTGGGTAAAATATAAAATAACCTGCTACTCAGATATGTCTAAACACCTTGATTCCTTTTGCCTACATGCTGAAAGTGTCCATTTGATTTCTCTGCCTTTTTACTGCCATTTTACTGACAAGTAATATAAACACACAGACTAACAAAAAGTTAATTTCAGTAATTCAATTCAAAAAGTGGAACTCCTATATTTTATATAGATGCGTTACATACAGGAGTGATATATTTCAAGCATTTCTTTCTTTTAATTTTGATGATTATGGCTTACAGCTATTGAAAACCCAAAATTCAGTATCTCAGAAAATTAGAATATTACAGAAGACCAATAAACAAACAGATTTTTAATACAGAAATGCCAAGTACCAATACCTGGTTTAATGATCATGGTGTCAGCAAACTCGCCTCATCTAAACTCCATAGAGAATCTGTGGGGTATTGTCAAGAGGAAGGTGAGACACCAGACCCGACAATGCAGACGAGCTGAAGGCTGCCATCAAAGAAACCTGGGCTTCTATAACACATCAACAGGTCCACAGGCTGATCGCCTCCATGCCACGCCGCACTGATGCAGTAATTTAGGAACCCTGACCAAATATTGAGTGCATACTATACTGTAATTGAACATATTTTTCACTAAGCCAACATTTTTGTACTAAAAATCCTTTTTTTTATTGGTCTTATGTAATATTCTAATTTTCTGAGATACTGAATTTTGGGTTTTCACTAGCTGTAAGCCATAATCATCAAAATTAAAAGAAAGAAATGCTTTAAATATATCACGTGTGTAATGAATCTATATAAAATATGAGTTCCACATTTTGAATTGAATTTCTGAAATAAACATTTTGATAATATTCTAATTTTATGAGATGCACCTGTAGAAGGTGAATATACAGTCACCAGAAACAACTGTTTAACAAAACAAGATCAAGACCAAGATAATTAGAGGGCAGGGCCATTTTTGTACCCAAATAAGAAGAGGCCCTATGTATTGGAAAAGATACCGCCAAGATTTAAATCTATTTTCAAACATGGGCTATCTCAGCATAAACATGAAAATATAGGTCAAGGTTATACTAAGTGACAGTAAATGCCAGCACACAAAATATATGGTACGTAGAATTTATAAAAAAAAAAAATAATAATCTGAAATGTGTGTGTACAAATGCATGCAGATGATCTCAGAGTACCCATTGCAAAAATTGGACTGGCATTCTGGCCAATCTGGAACATAACGGTAGGGCTCCTTCCTGCGTGCAAAGCTCGATATAGGCATACAGAGAACATTCGGACATGCATGCATAATGTAGGAAAAGATGCTGCACAAGTATCCGTAATTAAGTAGCAGAGGGCCTTAGGAACCACAGTTTAATTCCCTGCAGAATAAACTGGCCTTACCTCATCTTAAGCCGGTCACACATTATGCAATTTGTATATAAGAAAATTGTATATTGTATGGCCAGCCTTAGTGGGGAACAAGAGTAGTCGGACATGTTTTTTTATGCCTGTCCAACTGTCTTATCACTCTGAAACAGTGGCGGCTGGTGCTCAAAATTTTTGGGGGAGCGCAAACAAACTGAAAAATTCTGAAAAAAAAAAAAAAAAAGCCATCAATTGCAGCCTCACTGTACCATCAATTGCAGCCACTGTGCCCATCAATCGCCACCACTGTGCCCATCAAACGCAGCCACTGTGCCCAAACGCAGCCACTGTGCCCAAACGCAGCCACTGTGCCCAAACGCAGCCACTGTGCCCATCAATTGCACCCCACTGTACCCATCAATTGCCCCCCACTGTGCCATATCAAATGCTGCCAGTGTGCCCCCCGCCGTCTGTACTTGCCTGTCTCGGTGGGACAGCCCCTTGATGTCTTCTCCCGTCCTCTTCTATGATTGGATGCCTGGCGTCCAATCACAGTGCCTGGTGTTTCAGCCAATCAGGTGACGGGTAACAGATCCGAGCACCTGATTGGTGGAGAGGCGGTTTAGTGTTCATTCAGTGTTTAATATTCATTCACTTTTTTAAACACATCTGAGTGACCTGCGAGCGCCCAGCATGGCGCTCGCAGGTCACCTTTTTTGACCTCTATTAGAGCCTATGGCTCTATTCAGGTGCTTTAAAAAAAAACCCCGCCGCTGTAATTCAGGCGCTCTGCGCCCAAAAAGGGGCTGGGTGCCTAAATAAGGGGTGGCAGCGGTGGGCATAGATAGGTGATAGACGGGTGGCAGGAGAGAGGGGGTGGTGCCCGTGCGCCCTTATGGACGCACTGCCACTGCTCTGAAAGAATAGATTGCAGGACTGTAAGAGGGTGCCCCATAGACATTAGAATAGAACTAATCTTGTTTTGGGAAACATGGGGGAACTGTCATCTAATATCTATGGATGCCCCAAGTGGATCTGTAGGCTGAGAGCCCCTGCAAGCTACTTAGCCTTATCAGTCTCATCTGAACACACACAGAAATTAAATTACTCATTTGTTCTTGTACTTAGCTCCAAACACTTTATAGAGATATGGCTGTAATATTACTGAATGTATATTATTATTTAGCAATGCTACAATGCTTGAACAAATGTGAGCTGGGGTAGATTAGATTTACTTTTGTACCCACAGTTTGAGATTTAAATTATACTACATATATGAGAGTTTGAACTCACTTCTCCCTGAAGGTGTCTTTCTCTTGTTCACTCCACATGTTCATGACCTGTCGTTCCTTATACACCTTCATGGGGTCATCCATTAGACCATTCATATTAATAAACTTAATACGCTGCTGCTCTGCGTCAAACAACATTGGTGGAATGACTGCTAGTTGACGCATCTGTTTCTCCAGGTTCTGTAGGAAAAAACGGTTTTATTAGGAAAAGGTACAGTGCAGACTAGCAATGGCATTCTTTAGCAACATACAGTACTGCAATTAACACACGGAAAGATCATTAACATTTGAGGGTGGCTGATGGACTGTTGAGATCACATCTGATAACATAGTCTATAGATGTCGACTGCAGGACTAAAGCCAGGTACACACTTCAGGTTTATTTCATGCAACCCTATGGGTTGCCTGAAAAAAAAAAAAAAAAAAACAAAAAAAAACAAAAACCATCAGCTCCGGTCGGGAGCCGCTGTACTAATCATGCAAGGTTAGTCCAGCGATCTCCCCCCATTAAGCGGTTGTGTTCTGACAGGGGGAGGCCCCCACCAGAACACTCCGATCAGCGCTCTCTGCCATTGGCTGAGAGCGCTGATCGGGAGTCGGTTGGCTGCTGGTTTTTCAGCATGCACTTCCTGTCGGACAGACCGACATACACACAGGCAAAATGCCGGATTTTTTTTTATTGAACCGACCGTTGTCTCTTTACACAAGCAGTGTGTACAGCAGAGCTAAGGACTAGGAGAGGAAGAAGTAGCAAAGAGAGCCAGTCAGGTGTGCTGCAGTGCTCACATGCTAATAAAGGACATGCTGATAGGTGGAATAACAGAGTGATAGATTGATGAGTTCATCAGTTTGCTGCTTCTTCTTTCACTGTCCAGTCACAGGCTGGGGTAGAGACAAGACTTGAAAGTGTAAACTTAACTGCAGCAGAGAAAACTGAAGTCCCTGGCTGTGCTGTGTGGTACAGCTGTGCAAATCTCAGGACTGGATATACAAAAAAAAAAAAAACACAAATCCTTTTTACCGGTAAAACAGCTCTTATATACAGTATGTATTTCATCATATTTTCATGTATTTAGTTAGCTCAAGTTCAGCTTTTACATAGTCCTACCTAGTATATTAATGTGCACGCACTAAGGATGAGCTCCGGCGTAATCGCGCAGCCCACATGCAGAGCCCGCCAGGAGGTCGGCACTGCACTGCGCTAATCACAGGCAGGGAGACATTTACCCGATGCGTGGCTGCAGAGATAGGGAAATGTCTTACTGTCTGATTAGCGCAGTGCGGACTTCCTGGCGGGCTCTGCACGTGGGCTGTGCGAACACGCCGGAGCTCATCCTTAGCACGCACTAGTTTTTCCACAACAAAGATTCCCCCGATTTAAATAAAAAAAAAAAAAAGGGAGGAAGAAGACCATTAACCACTTGCCAACCGCCGCACGACTATGTACGTCCAAACTTTGAAGGGGTATATCGTTGTGGCAGCAGCTAGCTGCCATAGCCCCGGTATCCCCGTTTTCGCGTGACGCCCGGCTTTCAGATAAAAGTGGTCCCTGCGGCGGATTCGCCGCGAGATCACTTTTATCGGTGGTGGGAGAGGGCCCCCCCCCCTCCCGCTGCTTATCGGAGCCGTCGGTAGCGGCAGAGGCAAATCGCTTCAGTTTCCGTCCTGTGCCTGGAGACGAGTGAGGCTAAGATGGCGCCCACTCGTTTCCATGACACTGCTGGGCGGAAGCGACGTCAAAACGTCACTTCCGCCCACGCCTCTTAAAAAGGCACATTTTTTCAAATGTCATTTTTTTAAAAGGACTTTTTTTTTTTATTGCTTTTTAGTGCAAATATGAGATCTGAGGTCTTTTTGACCCCAGATCTCATATTTAAGAGGTCCTGTCATGCTTTTTTCTATTACAAGGGATGTTTTATTCCTATTACAAGGAAGGTAAAGTGACACTTTTTTTTTTTAAACAGTGTCAAAATAAATAAAATAATGTAAAATAAATAATAAAAAAAAAAAAAAAAAAGTTTTAAAAACCCCCCGTCCCGACGAGCATATGCATGCGCGAGTAGTGTCCGCATATGAAAACAGTGGTCAAACCACACATGTGAGGTATCGCCGCGACCGGTAGAACGAGAGCAATAATTCTAGCCCTAGACCTCCTCTGTACCGCAAAACATGCAACCTGTAGAATTTTTTAAACGTCGCCTATGGAGATTTTTGAGGGTAAAAGTTTGACGCCATTGCACGTGCGGGCACAATTTTGAAGTGTGACATGTTGGGTATCAATTTACTTGGCGTAACATTATATTTCACAATATAAAAAAAAATATGGGCTAACCTTACTGTTGTCTTATTTTTTTTATTCAAAAAAGTGAATTTTTTACCAAAAAAAAGTGCGCTTTTAAGACTGCCGCGCAAATACGGTGCAAAAAAAAAAAAAAAGTATTGCAACGACCGCCATTTTATTATCTAGGATGTTAGAAGAAAAACCATATATAATAATGTTTAGGCGTTCTAAGTAATTTTCTAGTAAAAAAAACTGTTTTAAACACCTAAAATCCAAAACGAGGCTGGTCCTTAAGTGGTTAAACAAACAGAATATAAAAATCCCAAGTCTATGTAGGCCCTGCAATTCTATTACATTCTACTTAAAATTCTATGATATTTTATTTGGCATCTGCACGTATGTATCATCTGAGGTACTGTTTTTTGCTATGCAGGCCGAATTTGGTAGTGGGCATTGTAGTAATTGACATATGTAAGAAAGAAGACCTACCTCCTGCTCTGACAGTCCGTCAATAATTTCTGACACTTCATGCTCGCTGCGTGCCGCAGATAAGGACAGGCCACTTCCCCTTTGTACTACCCTGCTGAGAAAAGAAATTGAAATGTTCAACCACCTGTAGTGATGCATGAGAAGGTTGTATGGATGAGCAGCTTAACATGGTCACTGAAGGCATTCATAGTATGCCTGATACCCAGGGCTCTCCATCGCTAAAACAATACTTATAAATTCATGTTATTTCCTCTGTGTGACATTTCAAAAGCAAACAGTGTTGGGCAAGAAGCCAGAAGTACCTCGAATGCAAACATTAAGATGAGAAGAACCATTAACCAGAATGATGCCGTTTTGTCTGACCAGATTATACGTAAATGTAATTATGACCATATTACACTTAGACACATCATCGCTTGTTTTAGCACCAGCTGTATACTAAATGCGTTCCACAGGGATACATAGATCTTCGTACAAAACACATTACTATATTATTCTATTCCATATTTTTGCATATGTAATAACGTCCTGGCTCTTGAAACTTTCACAAGTATTTCTGCTCAGCCATCCTAAAACCAAATTTTCCCTACACAATGGTATTTGCCTAATTTATAACAGGAATGTGAATGTGATTGGTTGTGAACAGGTGTTAATTTGTTTATTACAGGTATTTAGAGCCGACAATTAACAAGTAATATGAAATACTTACCTTACAACAAAGCCCTCCAGCGGTGCACTGTCACTGCTGACAGGGCTTCCATCTACACCCGGTCTTCCTTCCGGGTTCACGGGCTCTGGCTGCTTGAATGACCAAGCCACAATGAAGTCACTCCTGCGCATACCTGTGACGTTTCTTCAGATCGCATGTGCCAGAGATGTCACGTACTGCCTAAAGAGCGAGTAACTCCTAAACAGTGCACATTTGGGAGATATTCATTATACCTACAGGTAAGCTATATTAGAAGCTTACCTGTAGGAAAAAAAAAAAAAAAAAAAAAAATCACAAAAAGCGGACTTTACTACTGCTTTAGGAAGAAGAGCAACATGCTATAACAAGTAGACCCCTACTACCTTTTTACTGTTCGGACAATTGGGTTCAAAGGCTTTTGCTAAATAAACAAATGCACACATTTTCACTGCAAAAATTCAAAAATGCGCATTTATTATATTTTTTGGCAAACGAGTCTGCAAAGCATGGCAGATGCCATCAGTGTATTGTGGGTGCAAATCCAGGCTCCTGCAGACTCTTCCTCCAGCTCTGTGTCCGAACCAAGGTACTGATCTTCAGTTAGAGAACTGGAGAAGTGTCGGTGGACTATAAGAGTGGTGATTAGTGTAGAGGTGGGACTTGTAGTTGTATTTTATTAATTCAGTTTTCTGTGAATGAACGATGCAGATGTGCAGGTGGAGCCATGCATGGCCATGTTAATTTCAAATCAGACAGCTGCTGCGGGGAAGAAGAACCTGTGTACACAATTAGAGGGGGGCTGTTTTGGGTGTGTGTGTGTGTCGGGGTCTATTCGGCACCATGTTACGCCCTAAATATAGGTGTAAAATGTAACATGGTCCTAAAGGTGGAGTTAGCCTTCAACAGTGAAATCTGGATGTCACAGCTTACGTGAGAATCAATGCAGTCACTGAAAAGGAGTAAACATAGCATACCAACCTTTGCATGCGTTCTTGAAGCTCCCTCTGCTTGCGAATCTCTGGAAACTGTTTCTCATAGTACTCCCTTACTTTGCTCTCCTTTGCTCTTCTTCGTGGGTTATTTTCAATTCGTTCCACCTTCTTCTCCCAAGCTTCCATCAGCTGGTCATAACGCTGGCAAAGCTTCTGTTCCTAAAAGAAATGTAAACAAATTCTTATTAATTTCAGGTACTTATATAATGCCATCAATTTACGCAGCGCTTTACATATACATTCACATCAGTCCCTGCCCTCAAGGAGCTTACAACCTAAGGTCCCTAACTCACATTCATACATACTAGGGACAATTTAGACAGGATCCAATTAACCTACTAGCATGTCTTTGGAGTGTGGGAGGAAACCAGAGTACCCGGAGGAAACCCACACAGGGAGAACATACAAACTCCAGGCAGGTCCTTTAGAAAATGCTGACCGTAGATGCAAAAAAGGTCTACTTATAGTGTAACTAAACGCAGAAACAAACATTTTATATATTGCGACCTAGCGCTCCTAAGTTGTGGTATCTGCACTATTTTTTTTAAAGGCTTTTTCCACTTTTATTTTCAACTGGCCATCCTACCAGTAACATGCTTCCTGTCCTAGGGTGGCAATGTTCACTCACTGTACTGTTATCTACGGAGGAGTTGTCACACTGAGCTGCTCACCAGATTTAGACAAATGCCTCCTTCTCTTCTCAATTCCACATGGGGAAAGGTGTTATCTAGGATCATTGAAGAAAACTGGAGAATTGTTTAAGATTTCTGTTCAGTGCACAGGAATTTTCTAGCTGGATCAACAGCTACTGTAGGTTTCTGTACTTGCAGGAAACTTACAAAAGGCTGAAAAAGAAAACGAATGCAGCCACCATATCTGTGAAGGCTGGTAAGCTGCAATATATTCCATTTTTGTTCCTAGGTATAGATTTTAAGCACTCATAGCAATCATTGTACACCTGTGCTCATAGCAACCATTGCTCTGTATCATTCATGTAACATGGCCACTTTAGCCTAAACACACATTTTGCAGAACCTGCTTTTTTTCTCTGTATGTGGTCTGTTTTAAACACAAGCCTAAATCACATGATGTCCAGCCATTTTCCACTGCCTTAAACATGCAACAGCCAGATCTGCTGCATACAAATACCAAAGACCCCGCAGATCTGAATTTGTGTTAATAATCAATGCATTCTCATGGTCTGTGTCCTCCTGCAGCAATTAGTAGTCCCCTTACAGATATTATAGACATGTGTTTGAAAAACCTTTACTTTTTTTACTTTTTTAAAAGCAGTATTAAACCCAAAATGAATATATTACAGCTTTCCAATCATTAGATGTGGTGGCTGCATTCGTTTTTTTTTTTTTTTACTTCCCCCCCCCCCCCTCCACTTTCACCTGGTGATCTAGCCAGTGATACACTAACAAACTGAAGCTAAACTCCAGCTCACCCTGCAGTTACACAAGCAGCTTTTTTTTTCTTTTGGGATAGGATTTGCATGAATAAATAGAAGCTGATCATGGTAAGCACATCTGTCAATAGTAAATGGTTTGTCACAACACTCTAACGGCTACATTTGCAAGAGAGCTTGTTCTGTTAAAAAAAAAAAACACACTGGCCAGATCAGATTAAAAAAAAAAAAAGAAACAAAAACGCTGCCACAACAACTAAGAATTGATAAGCAGCAATATAATAAATGTATGCTTTTGGGTCTAATATCGCTTTAAGCCATTGTTCAAAACTGGGTGGTCATTGTTAATCTGTCTCAGGCTCAGTTCACATTGCTGCGTTGCGAGAACCCATACAAATCCACTGCGGGTTCCCGCATCGTATACAACTCGCAGGCAGTTCACACTGCCCTTTGCAAACCGCTGTGAGGGTCAATACAAAGTTAATGACACCCCCAGATCAGTTTGCATATTGCAGTGCGAACTGTCAATTTGGACAGGAATCGGGATTGCATGTGTGTGAATGCCCATGCGCTCCGATTCTGGTGCGGACCAAAAAAAAGGGTCCTGTACGGCTTTGGTCCAAATGCGATGTGAATTCAGCCATACAATCTGTATGGCTGAATTTGCATCGCACAGACATCACATTTGATTTGTACAGCAGTGCGGTGCAAATCACATGCGATGTTCAGCACACCAATGTGATTCGAGCCTTTATCTGAAATGCAAGAAAATAAGGCATAAATATGTACATGCTTCATATACATGTCCTGATGGTCCAGGTATTGATCAGTGAAAAGAGGTGGGGCTTAGTATTCCACAGTTTTAACCCATTTTGCATGACATAAGATGTTCTAGTGGAGAGAATGCAAACATACTACCCTGTTTCCCTGAAAATAAGACCTAGCGTGATTGTCGTGATGGCTGCAATATAAGCCCTAACCTGTTTCCCCCGAAAATAAGCCCTACCCTGAAAATAAGACCTACAAGGCCTTCAACTAGGGTTTATTTGGGGGGTAGGGCTTATATTGCAGCCATCACCGACAATCACGCTAGGTCTTATTTTTGGGGAAACAGGGTAATATACTGCACACCCAAACTCTGGGGACACAGAAGACTGCCAGTATTTTGCTATATAGAATTAACCTGGTGCATTGAAAACAATATAGGGAAATGAATTTAGTACATGCAGTATATAAGCAAATGTAACTGCCCAATAGCATAGCATGTGGAAAAAGCTGGCAGCACATTAGCAATTTATATCTGTGCCCTGCTAATTTACTATCCCAACCAATATTTGTAGTACTAACAGCTCAGGCAATAGAGCTAAAAAATCCTTTCAGCAGAATTTCTGTATATCTTCTTACTGACTTAGGCTCGGTTCACACTGGTGCGATGTGGGAACCACAGCAATTCCTGTGCGTGTTCTCGCATCGCATCTAAATCGCAGGCAGTTCACACCGCGCTCTGCACACCGCGCTCTGCATCCCCCAATCGGTTTGCAGAATTTAGTGTGAACTGTGGAATCGGACGGTATTGGATCACATGGGTCTGAACACCCATGCGATCGATTCCAGTGTGGACCCAAAAAGCGTCCTGCACCATTTTGGTGCGAATGCGATGCGATTTCAGACATACAAACTACAAATGAATTTACATCACACAGACTTTGCATGTGATGTGCACAGGAATGCAGTGCGAAGTCTGCAGTTGCAAAATACTGACATGCTGGTGTTAAAATGTTGCACTGAGTTAAAAAATTAAATAAATAAATTACAACTGGATAAAACAAAAACTGTGTCTGTCTTCACTTCAGGCTGAAGAGCAACAAAATGTGATTTTAAAGTGAATCTTGTATAATTATATATATATAATCTCCCAAAGAAGCTCAACATGGGCACAATGCATGTAGGTAAAATGTATTTGTACTACTAGAACAAGTGTCGTGATGACTAGCCCTGACAAAACACATTTAGACCACTCAAAGTAGCTAAAAAAATGCAATATTATATTTTTGAAATTGCATGTAATGTAAGCGAAGGCCTCATTCATGCAGGGTACCTATCTTAACACCCGGGCAAAGTGTCGTCTTCACCTGCAAGGGATGTACAGGTGTTTCATGCATTGGCATGCAGGCAGTCCCATTCATGTCTATTGGGATGCTTGGGTTGAATGCACAAGCACAGTCCCTTGCCCCAAACTGACAGCTGTGTACAGGGACACGTACCCGCATGAATGTCAAATTTGGACCAGCTCTGTGCCCATGCAGTCACTGCTTCCCAACAGATATGAATGGGACTGCCCGCACGCATGGAATACCTGTGCATCCCGTGTGGATAAAGATGGCCATTCAAACCGCTGTATGGACAAGTACGCTCCTGTGAATCAGACCTGATGCAGCGCATATCACTATAGGTATTGTGGTGTGAGTGAGCCCTTAGGCCTCTTTCACATGGCTTTAGAGGTGTGGCAAATGACCAATGCAGCTATAGCATTAACTCACATTCAGGACGCATTCCATATGAATAAAGTTGCAGGTTTTGGTAGCATTGCAAGTGAATTCAATAGAGGTAGCAGTTTGTGGTAAACCCTAAAGAATACGACATGCCGTAATATTCTTAACACAACACGAAGAGACTCTAATGTGAGGTGTATACTGTATAATTATCCAGAGCATTGGCAGGCACTATAGGAGTTTTAAAAAGGCAGCTAAAACATTTGTTTTTTTTGACCTATGTGAAAGAGGCCTTGCTGTGGTTTAAAGCAGGACAGAAAAAGACTCATGGATACGATCTGCTATACATCAATGGCTGAGAAACAAGGATAGAAGGCAAACTATTTCTTTCAATAGCAGCTGGAGAGCCAGGAAAAAATAAAAAAATAACGTAAACTGTCTGGAAAGCCTATAAAAAAAAAAAAGAGGACTTCTGATAACTGTTTTTACGTTTTCTCACAAAACACCCGCCAATTTCCCTTTTTATGCCCAACAGTAGCTTTGTTGGTCCTTTCCAGAACTATATAAGACTGTCAATATAATGTGCTACTTTTTCTCTGATCACCATTAGGAGTGCGCTGTCCGCTAAGATTCTTCCTTCCAGAAATTAGTCCCCCAGAATAAGCAGCAGTCTATACAATAATCAATGTTCAGTTAGAAGGACTAGAACTGTACTTCAACAGTTCCAGCAAAATAACTAATCGCCCACCCAAAAAGTACAAAATATGAAAAATACATCAAGTTACATAATGCTTCATCTAAAATTAAGATCACAAGCTTGGCAATCACAAAGAATCTGAGCTCTATGTAGCCTAGTACACAGGATTTTAATTACAAGGCTCCAAGTTACCAGACACAGCACAGCTATTTAGCAGCATCAAGAAAACTTTCCATGATAGACTAGAATAGCCTTAAGTGATATAGTCATCTTTGAAGCTATCCGATTTTCCTCTTTAAGGCCTGATTGACACCTATGCATTTTTTGTGCTTTTTGCATTTTGCAGATTTTCACTACAGAACATGTTCCATAGGAAACCATGGTAAATGGACTAGTGCAAATCTGCAAAATGCAAAAAGCACAGGTGTGAATCAGGCCTAAATTCATATGCAATCTTAGCAAAACTTACAAAAAGATCTGCTTATGTAACTTAGCTTTTAGGAGTTTGGGG